>CM039480.1:24845566-24980719 GCA_022433065.1 Begonia loranthoides | reverse complement strand
TTGGTTTCTTTAATTGAATTGTATTCATGCTTCCACAACGTTTTACATTAATGGTTTTGATTTCACGCTTCCGCATAAGTTTTAATAAATGTGATTTTATATTGAGTTTTACGAAAGAGTTAGTAGCGATCCGGTTAGACGCACTTTGATTTACTTTCAAAAAGAAAATTTAAATTTTTACGTATTTTAAAGGATTTACGAAAATCCGGGTCGTTACATACCGGACCACAGAAACCTTATCTTTTCTTTATCTTTTGTTCTTGTACCGGGCGTGACATACCGAACTACAAGAATCTTTATCTTTCATCTTTCTTAATTGTTCTTTGTACTTTCTTTTCATTTTCAATTCATGATCGTTCATATTTCTTTTCGTTTTTTGTCTTTCCCTTTCAAAACTGTGCATAAAGACCATTTTCGTAATCTTTTGAAAATCATGATGCATGATGCTTGTGAATGCATACAACAGTTCATATGAAAGCGTAAATAAACAGTCAACTTACAATTCACAAAACTTGCTATAAAAACAGTAAACAACGAAATGTGCATTTAAGTACTATAAACAAGGAAACATGCTCTTAAAAACTGTAGACAACGTTCCGCTGCGAAAAACTAATGTTCCGCAAAGGAAAAACAATGTTCCGTAGAGGAACGACAATGCTATTTAACGAAAAACGTAATCACGGTGTTTATTCTGTCAATTTTCCAAACTTTAGCGTTTAAGTTGTTAGCAAAAATTGTTCAGTGATTGACTTGTCATTAATTCCAAAGTACAATGGTTGATTTGTTAATTTCCCTATATAATATTATTCTTATAAAAGTACTTAAGGGTAATTAACAATAAAAATCCTAAACTATGAGATTAATAGTAAATCAAACCTTAAACTAATTTTGCTAACAAATAAAATTTTAAACTATGGAAAATTAACTAGGCAAACCTTGCAATCACGTCTACCTTTAAATAACATCTCCTGGACGTCCACGCCAACTCGGAGACGTCTGTGTATACCTCTTTACATGAAGATGGAGAACCGTACTTATATGACAATCATCCATGTCTTCGCATTTACATTGATGCAGACGTCCGTATTAAAATAGCAGACTTCCGCACCTTCTCATTTACATAGATGCAGATGTCCGCACTAAAATAATGGACATCCACGTCTTTACATTTACATAGACGCAAACGTCCGCTCCCTAGGAAGAAAGTCTGTGTCTTCGTATTTATATAGACACAGACGTCCGTACTAAAATAGCGAATGTCCGCTCCATCTGAAGAACATCCATTAATCTGTGAATGTTAATAAGAATGATGTTTCCACTAATGTGCAGACCTCCTTTCAACTCCAAGAATCAACCTTTGACATCCTCCAACGCCGAGAGGCGTCCAAGGCTGATCCTTGGAATAGAAAACATTTATGTTGAAATTTTATGAACGATTTTAAAGAAGTTGTGATTATTTTTTCATGAATTACATTTGAAAAGAAAAAGTTTTCCACTACGCAATTAAAGAGAAGGTTTTCATGAAATAAACATATGTGTTTCTAAGAATTGTTGAATGTCCGATTAAAAAGATATTTCACACTACGTATTTTATGGTAAGAAATTACGAGGCGTTACAACCATTGTGAAACGGGGATAAAAATTAAAATAAAACAAAATAAAATAGATAATAAAAATTTAAATAATTTAAAATAAATTGATGCACCTCAAAGCTCGATCACTTGGGCTTGAGCCAAGGGGATTATTAATTAACTAACGAGCTATTATTTTGCAGGGGAAAACACACTTAATGGATTTGAAGGAGAGCCTTTGCAAGAAGATTAGGGAAGGCCAAAACTCATACTCATTTGGAAGCTCATTACAACCCTTCGGCTAGCACAATTAACCCGAGGCCACATTGGTGCCCACATCACCGAGGCTAAAGAGAATCCTTATTTTGAGATATATTCTTTTTATGCTTTGACATGCTTTATGAACTTAAGTTTAATTGAACTACTAGATTTAGGTTTTTTTTTTATATAGATTTAGATTGGTTAAATTGTTGAATTTTTGGGAGTACTCGTCTAGCATGTTAGCCGAGTCCTCATGGCTGATTTTTGTTAAAATGGGCATTATTGTAATTTTTCTTTAGGGTTGCCTTAAGGGGGTATTTAGTCTTCCTTAGGGCATCCTAAAACTCAATTTTGAATTTGATTAAGTAGCAACTAAGCACGTTGAAGGGTCCTCCCTCTCAATCCCAATCGGTGGTCAAGTCTAGGTCTAATTCGTGGCTTAACACCAAAAATCTCTTCTCTCATAGTTCTTGTTCGGTCTTGGAGAGAAGACCTTATGCTAAGTCTTCCAGTATCTCTTGTTTGAGGTGTTCATTGTGCGTAGAGAGTTAGAAGACCGAAAGAAACAAGGTGGAGTGATCTCTTTGAAGGGATCCATCAAAGTCGCTATTTCCAGTTGTTTGGAGGTTGCAGACCAGCTTGAAGTGTTCCATTTTTCTTTTCAATCTTTCGATTGAGGTTATGTTCTTGGATTCTGGAAATTGATAGTTCTCTGAATATATATTGAAGTGTTTGAGTATTGGAGTGGATTTGGGGATTGAATTTACCGAAATTGTTTTGTTGATCAATATACAAACATGTTTTTTGTCAATTGCATAACTCTGTCTTCGTGATGAATGGACATCTGATTTTTTGGTAGAGATTTTAGGCTCTGTGTTTTGGACGCCCCCTTCAAGTTTGACGTCAATTGGTCTTCAGATTCGAAATTTATTGACTCTTTAATCTAAGTGGTTGAAACTGTTTTATTTGGTCAATTTCCAGGCAGCTTCTTGTTGATTGTATAACTCCGTATTTGTATCGATTTGAACAGAGATTTTTGGTGGGAACCTTTACCTCTATTAATTTTACGCATCCTCTAAATTTGGTAGCAATTGGACATCAAGAGTAAAAGATATAGCATTTTCAAATTTGGTTTCCGAATATGTTTTGTTGGGTCTCTTTGCAACCAGCATTTTGCTATTTGTATATCTTTCTTTCCATTGTGATTTGGAGCATAATTTTTAGTGAGAATCTTGCCCCCCTGTGATTTCTTTCTCCCCTGCAAATTTGAGATTGATTGGCTTTGTGCAGAGAAAGCTATTAAAGTTTGAATTTAAGTGTTCTATTTTGGAGTACCCGATTAGCGCATTCCCCATTGTGAGCTCTTGCATCCCGTGATGCATCAAAAATAAAAACCCCATTTCGAGTTTGGTTACCAGAAAAACAAGGGTCTCTTCCCTTATTTTTGTGAAATGCGGAAGGGGGCTGGAAAACTCCTCTCTGACAGAGTTTTCCTCTTCTTCATAGCTAGAGCAATGTAGTGAAAGAAAGGGTCATCCCTGAAAAATCTAGCCTTTCTGTTCACCGGGAATATGAGGTGAATTTCAAGATTGGGTTTTTCTATTCCTTCATGTTTTACTATGAATTGGTGTCTAACAAACGCAATTGATGTCTTTGAGGATAAGTGTTGGGCATCGATGTTGGATTTATGCGGAGAGGTGCATCGCCGATAAGGATTTAAATTTTTGAATTTCTCCAGAGTTTCAACAAATTATTGGATTGTTTGGCTTGGTTCTAGATTGAGTGGATTATTGATGTTTTTGTATTGTTAGGAAGACCGAAGATCGGAATGTGGATTTGGATCCTTTCCACGAGCACTCGGCCAACCAGCGATTCTGAGAGTCGTTGGAGACGATGAGGATGTCGCGGCTTGGAATACCCAAGTTGCGGCCTAACTATTGTTGCTCGTGGACCAGACTTCTCTGGGTCGTGGCATAGGTTCCTTTGAGCCGCAACCCAAGTTATTTTGGGCCATACCAAATTGGGCAATATTTTAATTTGGGCCCATATTTAATTTGGGCTTTTGCTTATTTGAAATGCATAAATAAAGCCTCTTTGCTCATTGAACTTTGGTTCACAATACTTAGACAGAGCCTCTTTGCTCAATGAACTTCGGTTCAAAGTACCTAAATAGAGCCTCTTTGCTCAATAAACTTTGGTTAAAAATACCTAAATAGAGGCTCTTTGCTCACTGAACTCCGGTTCAAAATACTTATACAGAGCGTTTTGCTCATCGAACCTTGGTTCGAATTACCTAAATAGAGATTGCGCTCACACTTCTTATTATATTAATAAATTATCCTACCATTTGCCTATTTGAGTGATGGATTACTCCAGTCACTCATACCTTCTTATTCAAAATAACTTATCATTCAAAAAATGGAAGTGATAATACACCACTATGATCCTTTCAAAATACCTATCTTTCTAGACCATTCTTCTAAAAAATCTACCTCTGACTTTTTATACATTCCAAACACTTATTGAAAGTCATTACTACATCTCAAATCAAAGATTGAAGATTAGCAATGACAGAATATCAGATGCAGATACAAGTAAAGACAAAATATGAAAAGAAACATCATCATTACCAACACACCTATTTAAAGAGAAAAACGAAAGAACAATAATACATCCATCAAATCTTCCATCAGAATTCTCTTATTACAAAGAGTTTCAAGAAAAAGAATCATCAACTATGAAGATCCATATGCCATCCTTACAAATATTATGGAACGAGCAATATATCAGTGAAGAATACATATTGAGATTACTATCTAAGCCTAACGATCTTATGGATTACTCTCAAGCACCAAGTCAACAACAACAATCTGCTTATCAAAAGGAATTATGATGAAGCTTATCGATATCTTGGTCCTAGTCATTATCTCCTACCAAAAGCCAGAAATCAAGTCCTACAAATTCGCATAATAGCATTCGACACATGCAAAATTAATCCACTTATTCATATCAACCAGAGCCTATATGTTGACTGCCTGATTTCCCTATCCAAAAGACAGATCAAATGAGCCAGCAGAGGAATAATCACCGAAGATGTCCAAAATGTTATCATCAACAGATCATCATATGAAGCCAGTATTAAATATGACGAATATTTAATATCCTGTCAGAATTTCTTACGAAGACAAAGGAAGCTAGAAGAAAAATGGAAAAAAGAAAAATACATATTAAATGACTATAGACATCCAGAAACCTATAATCACTTTGAAGAATATAAGACATAAGACGACAATGCCTCTGATCAAGCAGAATACTAATGGCGCACTATCAAAAGAAAAAGATGAAGCATCGTAGAAAAGACGAAGCATCTTAGTACCAGCCTTATCAACATAGCGCACTAGCAACAGAAGAATCTTAACTATTGTACATAGATTCCCATTGTCGGGAATCGATTCTTTTTACTTTTTCTTTATGTCTTTTCTTTTCTTTTCTCTTTTCTTTTCTTTTTGTAAAGTAGAGTGTTAGGGAATATATTCCCTACTTTAGCTTGTCTTTTTTTTTTTTTTTTTTATGTCAATGTAAAGTTGTCTAGGAATATATTCTTCTAGAGTCTGTAAGGAGCTTGACCCTCTCCTATAAATAAGAGCGTTCTCAGTTGAGAATACTCAGAGTTGAATTGAAGTGAAGCAGTTTAGTGTAAGTCTTCGTAAATCTTCTTCCTTTCCCAAGCCTAGGTTAACCTAGGGCTGGTATGGCTTGAGGTAATACTCTGGAGGCCGCTATTAGTCTTAAAACTCTTGAGGTAATACTCTGGAGGAGTTTTAAGATTCGTATCTACAACACTATCAAGATCATTAAAGAATCAACATCAGCAGAACTAATCAGCTTATCAACATTAGCAGAACCCATCAGGTAAATTATTTATGTCAGATTACTTGTCTTCTACTTCTTCTAATATTACTATAACATGATTGAATCTTATGAAAAAGAAAATTTAGGATATATGTGTCATAGCATTATTGATCTGAAAAAACTAAGAAAGACTGAATTAACATTAACTGAAAAACATAATTTCAATATTTCTTTATTCGAAAACATTAGGCACAAATTGTCACAAAAAAACATAATTAAATATGGAATCATGATAGGAGAATAAGCGATTCCTATAGAACAGACAAAATGAAATATTATAATTCGCATTATTAATAAACAACAAATCTATGAAGAATAAACAACATGAAACAGTCAGAACGTATGAAAATCTCATATATTCATAGTAGTATTATTCAACTTTTATTCAAAAGTACTTTTATGGAAGGAATTAATACTCTACTAGAATTGGAAATCCGAAATACTAGAATAATAGATAATAATGAATGTATCATAGCAAGAGGAATAGGAAATCTATCACAAGGAAAGATTAAATTCAATATAAACATCCAACTAGGATTAAACTTAAAAGTTCAAGATTTAAGTAGATCCATAATACTACGATATGAGTTAAAAAAGGACAAATTTTATGAAAACTAAAAACCATCCTTTTACTGTAACTTATAATATTAATTATGCTTTAACTAATAGCCATCATAGCTTAGCATTTAAACAAGACGACAAAATATTTATAGATAAATTATTTAAGCCTTTATTAAAATTAGAAACTCCTCCGAAATTATTTGTACGAAATACAAATCATAAAGTTATAACAGATGACAGACAATATTTAAGAAGTAAATCATTTTCAGGAACTTCAAGTAATTTTATACCCTATGAATTTCCTAGATACTCTCTAGTTACAGCACCATTACGTATTACTAAATCAACTCCCTTAGTCACACGATCATCTGAAAAAGACAAAGAAGAACCATCATTACAATTACTAAAAATGACTATTCGATCATTAAGTACTCGAATAAATTAAGAACAAAAATGTCATTATATGGAATTAAACTTGACTACGAAAGTATACAACAAATAGAAAACACTATATATATTGAACAACTCCTAGACTATCTTATTTACTATTTCAATGAATATTTGGCCGACAATGTATTTTTATATTATTGTTAATTATATGTGTATGATTTAACAGTTTTTGTGTGAATTTTTGTAGATTTTGTATACATGGAGGTGATCACAAAATTCACACCACCTACAAACTATTGTTGATCAATTGGATTTGTGGTATCAATTTGTTATTTGAAATTTATTTTAAATATTTATTTTTAATGAATCCACGTAATTATAATATTGAGAATATTAATGATGATATTGAGGAAAATATGGAGTTAAATCCTACATTTTCAATAGGACAATCATTTGCACAAACATCCACTTCTTCACCTAAAAAAAGAACAAAATGTCTGAGATATGAAAATATTTGGAAATGAAAGTAATTAAAATTGGTGAAAAAGTAGAATTTAGAGCTCAATACAAATATTGTGTTAAAAATTATGCATATGTTATCAGTAGTTCAACTAGTACACTTGGTAGGCATTATAAAAAAATGTCACTTAAATGAGCAAGTAAGAGACTCTACACAAATATTATTGAATACTAGTGGTAGTGACACTTTTTTATATTTACAAAATAAAATGAGAGAAGGAATAACAAAACTTGTAAGACAATGCGAGTTGCCTTTATCGTTCACCGATAGTGACGAATTTGAAAAATTTATGAGAGTATGCTACTCCTAATTTTAAACGTGTTCCTAGAAGTATAACTAAAAATGATATTATTAAAATGTTTAAGTGATATGAAAAATGAACTAATTTTATTTTTTTTAAATGTCCATGCAATATCTATTTGTATTACATCTTATTTATAGAGTGCACGTAATGCTATAGGGTATGTTGTTGTAACTTATCATTTTATTAATGAATCTTGACAATTAAATAAAAGAATTTTAGGATTTCGTAATTGCGAATATACTCACACTGGTATTACTATTTTATAAATATATTGTAACAATATTGAAAGGATATTCTATTAGAGATAGAGTATTTAACATAACTCTTGATAATGCTAGTGCTAACGATGTTGCTATTTCTCATTTTAAAAATTATTTTCAATTAGATACTACTCATGATTCTCTTTTCCATATGAGATGTGTATGTTATATTTTGAATTTAGTTGTTAAAGATGGTATGACATATATTTAACTTCATATTGAATTAATTAGATCCACAATTTCTTATATTATTGGATCTAATTCATGACAACAAGAATATAGAGATTTTTGTAAAGTTGCCCAACTTAAACCAAGAAAATTAAAAACCGATGTAGATAATAAGTGGAATTCGACTTATTTAATGTTGGAAAATGCTAGGCCATATTGACAAGTTATTTGTGATTTTATTAATGTGAAAACACAAAGTATTAATTTTAATAAATCTAGTTGTGATGTAGCTAATACTTTTCTTATTTTTTTTAAACCATTTTATGATACTACAAATGAATGTTCGGGAATTTATTATCTCACTTTTCATCTTGTTCTCCCAATTTTTGTAAATTTAACGGGTAATTTTACACAATATCGACAAATAGATGAATTTAGAGTTATACTTAATAAAATGGAAACAAAATTTAAGAAATATTAGTTTGACATTCCTCCTATTTTTTGTTATACATGCATAATAGATCCTTGGTATAAATTAAGAATGAGTCTCATAATTAATAGAATTTCTATTAATTTATGTACTACTCTTTTACTTTATTGTGATCAAATAACATATAGAATTGCTAATTTATATTATTCTTATGAAATTAAATATTCTAATGTTAGTCATTCATGTCATTTTTCATATGCTAGTTCTAGTAGTGGTGGTGGAGCTACAATAGCTCCACAATTTGATATTCATGATATCTAGAATGAATTAGATACAAATGTTTATTCTAGTTCTACGTGAAATGAACTACATATTTATTTTGACACTCAATATCAATTTTCTCGCAATGAGAACTTTGATATTTTATATTGGTGGAAAAAGTTTTCCTGTGGTAGCCCGCCATGTGAAGGCTAAGACAGGCCCAGGTGTAGGTCCGACCCATATCAATGGGGGTGCACAATCTCACATCGTTTGGGAGAGTAGAAAATACATGGTTTATAAGTAGGGTTCATCTTCCTACCTAGTACAACGCATTTTTTGCTAACCCCAAGAACAAAACTGTGCGGGTTTCGGCCCAAAGCGGACAATATTGTACTGAGAGCACTAGGGGACGTAACAAATGGTATCAGAGCAAAATCCCAACCGAAAGTGTGGCCGACGAGGACGTCGGGTTTCCAAGGGGGAGAGATTGTGGCAGACTGCCCTGTGAAGTCGAGGAAAGGCCCAGGTGTGGGTCCGACCCATATCAGTGGGGGTAAACAATTCCATATCGCTTGAGAGAGTAGAAAATGCATGGTTTATAAGTAGGATTCCCCTTCCTACATAGTACAACACGTTTTGGGTTAACCCCAAGAACAAAATCGTGCGGGTTTTGGCCAAAAGCAGACAATATTATACTGGGAGCACCAGGGGACGTTACATTTCCACTACATATCCTATTCTTTTTATAATGACACGTGATCTACTAACATATCCGGTCTCTACTGTAGCATCTGAGTCTACTTTTAGTACAGATGGATGTATGTACGATGAACGCCGAGGAAGACTTGCACCCGACCTCATGGATGCATTCATTTGCATGAATGATTGGAACGACGCAATTACGAGAAATCAACAACGAGATGACGAAATACTAGAAGAATTTAAAAAATTTGGACGTTGAAGATTAAATTTTTATTTAAATTTGGATGTATTGTAATTTGAATTTTGAAGTATTTTTTAAACTTGTAATTTTTTTGACATTTTGCACATGATTAACAATTAGATGAGTGCCAGCTTAGTTAAAATGTATTTAATTTGTAGTGATACAAGTGTCAAATTAATAATGAATGATATATATATTTTTTTATATATTTGTCTCAAATAATTTTTTTGTAATTACTAACTAGTTATTACATGTCATTTTTAAATTAATTAAATAATTTTATTATTTATACGACTAACTATCGTCTAATTCTATCATATTTTAACATTACAATAATAAATATTTATTATAATTTTAAAAACTAAAATTTAAAAAATATATATAACATATTTATATAAAATAATCTTATTTATGTATGCTAGACTAGTTAAGCTCGGCTCGTTGGACTGGCTCGACTCGATTCGTTAAGCTTGTAACTTGCAAGCCCGCTTGGGTTGAAAATTTTTTGAGGTCAACCCGTTAGGTTCGGCTCATTAGACTTGTTAGGCTCATCAGGCTCGTTAAGCTCGGTTCGTTTAACATCTCTATTTAAAGTGAGTTTGTTAACCAAAAAAAAAAAAAAAAGTTTTAAGGTAAGTGCGGGAGGTTATTTTGATAATTTCTCTAATAATTACGTTTAAATTACTAATAAAAATAGCAATATCAAAATCCAGAGCAGTTCTACTGATCTGTAGATTAGAGATCGAGACCATTCTTCCTGCTTCTCCTTCTTCTTTATTCTCTGCAAGCAAGAGCTCGAAGCTGCTGCTCTAAACTTCAATCAGGTTCTTCTTTTGTGGAAGTTTTGTACGTTTGGCTCATTGCTTTGTCTAGTATATAGTCATTGCCTTTGCTTTTTTTTGTTTTCTGTGTTTTCCTTCATTATTTGACGTTTCAGTTACTGTGATTACCTACTACTGATCTCTCTCATTCTATCATCTGGATTCGTCGTCTACGGTGTCTCTGCATTTACGTTTTCCTCGTCTGATTTCTGTTTTTTGTTTTACTTTTTTGTGCGTAAGTTGTTTGCTCTACTAATGATAAAGTTTGTTTCTATACCTAGTTTTTATAAATGTCCGAGAAAACTATTTTTCTCTTTTTCCGTTGTTTTGGGATGAAGAATTAAAGTTGAATTTTCTGAGCTTACATACCCCTTCGTCAAATTTATAAAAAACGAAGACAACAATAGTAAATAGTGATTAGTTGCTCTTGGGTTTGGGTGGTGTTTCCCCCTTTCACCTTTATTTGAAGGTTAAGAATCAGAATTATTGGCTGTTTATTGAAAATATGGTGCCTAACCAGATTAGGATTCTAGTTAATTTGTATTAACCTATTGACTGATTGATGAAACCTGAATCTCCTATCAAGTTTCTGCATTCTACTCTTTGGAGTGCTTTAATTGTGTTCTTATTTTTTGAACCACATAAGAATGGGAAATCTTACTATGGTTATTGGAAATTCACTTAACAGAGTAAGTAGCATGGACACTGGATGCAATTCCTTACCTTCCGGACCTGATGCGGTTAAAAGAAAGGTGAGTTACTTCTACGACCCCGAGGTTGGAAATTACTATTACGGCCAAAGTCATCCCATGAAGCCTCATCGCATCAGAATGACCCATGCCCTTCTCGCCCACTATGGATTGCTTCAGCATATGCAGGTTCTCAAGCCTTTTCCTGCAAGGGATAGGGACCTTTGTCGCTTCCATGCTGATGATTATGTATCTTTCCTTAGAAATATTACCCCTGAAACACAACAAGATCAGCTTAGGCAGCTAAAGCGCTTCAATGTTGGAGAGGATTGCCCAGTTTTTGATGGTCTTTACTCTTTTTGCCAAACTTATGCTGGTGGCTCAGTTGGTGGCGCTGTTAAGTTGAACCACAATCTGTGCGATATTGCTGTAAATTGGGCTGGTGGACTACATCATGCTAAGAAGTGTGAGGCTTCCGGTTTTTGCTATGTCAATGATATAGTCCTGGCTATCTTAGAGCTTCTTAAACAGCACGAGGTTTGTATAAATGTCCCCATTTGTTTCATTCAAGACAGAAATCATGTTGTCTTTAGCTTCAATATGGATTATGCCCTTTTAGAGTTGCATTATTTAAGCACATTTCTTACATGCTTATCCAGAGATATTGATAGAGAAAAAAAAAAAATTAATTGCTAATAAACCTGGGAAATAGTGACTCAAAAATGTTGCCTGTGCTTCATAAACATTGTACAAGCTATTAATACAAATCCTCATTTTCCTTTAAAAATTCACATAGTTTCCATTCCCTTGAAAGTTATTTGGGTTTGTAAACAATTTCCTTAATTCCTCCCTTGGGTGAGGTAAACTTTGGCACAAGGAAGTCCAATTCTGAGTATTTTTTTTCTCGATCGTCTTGGTATATTTTAAATGTTTTTTTGTCTTTTCTTGCAGCGTGTTTTATATGTGGACATTGATATTCACCATGGAGATGGTGTAGAAGAGGCTTTTTATACAACTGACAGGGTCATGACTGTTTCATTCCATAAATTTGGAGATTATTTTCCTGGTACTGGAGATATACGTGATATTGGATATGCAAAAGGAAAGTATTATTCTCTCAATGTTCCGCTAGATGATGGCATCGAGGACGAGAGTTATCATTTCTTGTTTAAACCTATAATGGGAAAAGTAATGGAAGTTTTTAAACCTGGTGTTGTGGTCCTTCAATGTGGTGCTGACTCCTTATCTGGAGACAGGCTAGGATGCTTCAATCTTTCCATTAAAGGTCATGCAGAGTGTGTCAGATACATGAGATCATTTAATGTTCCTCTGTTGCTTCTCGGAGGTGGTGGCTATACTATTCGAAATGTTGCTCGATGCTGGTGCTATGAGGTATTAGTGTTTTAAATTATTTGACTGAGTAATTTTTTTTTAATTTATGATCAATCAAGCTGAATAAAAATTAATCTCATTCATCGTGTTTAACTAAGAAAGCTGTAGACCAACACCTGATTGATGACCATCCTTCCGGTTCCCCCTCGATCACCAATTTGCTCTAGTGTGGGGGTGTTAATTTGGAGCATTATACTTTATAGACGTCAAGGAAAATTACAGTTGTCTTATTTTTTTATTATCTTTCTCTAACTGTTTTTAACTTGAATTCTCTTACCTGTGAGTCAGACAGGAGTTGCTCTCGGAATAGAAGTTGAGGACAAAATGCCACAGCATGAATATTATGAGTATTTTGGCCCTGATTATACTCTGCATGTTGCGCCTAGTAATATGGAAAATAAAAATTCTCACCAATTATTAGAAGAAATACGAACAAAACTTCTCGATAATCTATCAAAACTTCAACATGCGCCTAGTGTTCAATTTCAGGAAAGGCCCCCAGATACTGAACTCCCTGAGGTTCGGCAGATAGCTGCTTGTTGTAGTAAATTAATCCTTCCAATTTTATTATCTCGTTTGTTCCAATTCTGTTTATATTGTACTAATGTTCAGGCAGATGAAGATCAAGACGATGCAGATGAGAGATGGGATCCAGATTCAGACATGGAAGTTGACGAGGAGAGGTATTTCACTTGTTATTTATTTCAGTAATGATCATTAGTACTTTCAACTATCCAATTTACTGATTTAGTGTATTAGCAGAAAGCCTTTACCAAACAGAGCAAAGAGGGATATGGTTGAGACCGAGCTCAAAGACCCGGTAAGCTCTCCTAATTTTGTAATATGTTGAATATACCATTATTGAGTTGATTGCCATTTTTTAAAGTAAAAATTGAAGGCAACATGTTAATTCATCTTATTGATTTAAGACTGAATATTCGATTGGTCACCCATGATTGACTCAAAAAAAAAATGATTTTCTTTATTTCATTCCTTGTATGATATAACATGACATTCAGTTGAGCTGTATCTTTTTAGATGCTTTTCACTATCTAGAACATGTGAAATGGTTCTTATTATTGCAGTTTTAGTTTCATAATGATAGATATCGGAAACTCTGAGACTTCAAGCTGCTACATGCTTCTGTTTATAGTTACTCGAGACATTAGCTCCGTCGGTCTAATGATGATATTCTTAAATATAATTTCCAGGAAGCAACTGCTGAGAATAGAGGCTTCGATAAAACATCGGTCGAAACTATATGTACAAAGGTGAAATTTTAAGCCAGCCAACTCAATTTGAATCTGACTTGAGCTGGCTCATTAATATACTTACAATCATTGTGACCTCACTTGCAGGCGCTAGATATAGGTTCTTTGGCGATGGACGAATCGAGTGTGAAAGTTGAGCGAGAGATTGTTAATAAGTTAGACGATCCGACCTACCCATAAGTTTGAAACGAAAAGCATCTCCCACGGTAACTTTAGAAAAAGAAGAAGAAATCAATTTGTCATATTTGTGCAGGCATGTCTATTGTTTTATTTAAGGATTCTTGCTTCAATTTATAGATGCGTCCTGATGGGTTCGCATCTTCTGTCTAACTTGCTGTAGTTTATAGAGTTGACAATTATTTTCCCAAACAGAGAATCAACCTCATACGCATCTGACTTTCCTGTATATTTGAGTGTAAAATTAATTGGTAGGCTCATAATTACATGAAAAAAGAATAGAATTAATTTCAATTGGACTAAACTAAGAACAAGCGAGGGGGTTTTGCTCAGTTCATCTGTTAGATCAGCGAAATAACAAGACGTCATGGGTGACCCGAACTGGGTTTCTGACACTTATTTTTGCTATCTTGTGAGCTTATGTGAATAGACTCTTAGAAGAGGCTAGTCTGCTTCATTGTGAGATGGGCAAAGGCAGAATATCTACTGTTCTTCTATGCTGGTAGTCCATAAAATATCATTTTCGATAAGGATAATGCATCTAGGATCAAAATCATTATCAGAGCTCTTTTTGTTTTCTCCGAATTTATTGATCTTTTTCTTTGTTTTTTTGGTTCATCCTCACAAGTTTCCTATGGGAGTGCAAAATGGCAAAAAAACATGGATCAAAAACAAACTAGTGTCTTATATAAAAGGATTCGGGTGCGAGAGGAATGTGACAGCACAAAGCAAAGCATCAAGCTGTGACAATATCCTCAAATCAAATGAATCAAAATGGTCAAGCACACGCTCAAAATCAAAATGCCTGAAGGCTTAACTTAGGGTGCCTTAAATGTCACCACCTTTTGCCATGTTACAGGAAGGCATCCTTCTCGAGTAGTTTTAGTACTTCGTGTTGGTTGTTTAGCTTCGCAACATCAATCGGAGTTTTTCCATCCATATTTTGGAGGGTGCTGCAAGTGAGAAGGCAAGATCAAAGTGGGTGAGCATATTGCCTTGGATGTCCCAATGAAAGTGGATAAGCAATAAGTATATTCAAATAGTAGTTTGCTTACACGGCAGCTCCATTCTCCAGCAGAAGCGCCACACACTCCTTTCTGCCATAACCAGCTGCATAATGAAGTGCCGTGTTCTTGTTCTTGTCCAAAGCATCAACAGCAGCTCCAGCCTCGAGCAGAATCTGAACACACTTTACCTGTGAAAGAGCGTTCACATGAAGTATATTAATTACTAAGAGAGGAGGTACCTCGCCTTGTTATTAATTAAGAGAGGAGAGTATATTAATTACTAAGAGCGTTCACATGAAGTATATTCTTGTTTCTGTTTGATTCACATGGTAATGCATAATTGCTCACGAATTAGACAAATTGTACGTGGTGAGAGCATAATTATCGAAGTTGTCACAACTCATCCCTTACTCTTTGCTGACAAGAGGTAAACTACCTCGTATAGATATAGCATAAGAGCATTTAAATGTTCAACCCTCGATTTTGTTGGCTCATTAGTGTATATGAAGTATATTAATTACTAAGAGAGGAGGTACCTCGCCATAGCCACATGCAAAATGCAGTGCTGTCCTTCCTTCTGAATCTTCTTCGTCCTTGTTGGCACCAGAAGACAGTGCAGCTTCCAATCCCTGGTAGAAAAACAACTTTGAGCGGAATACTAAAAAACTAATGCCTAGAGTAACATCTGATGGTGTTCATTTAATATAATAGATTTGAATGCAGCTTAGCTTTCAATCCCTGATTGACAAATGACTTGCCCAGACACTAACTTAAGGTGGAGACTCTACAAACCAATGAGTAAACCAACATTTTTTATGCAGCTCAGGTTAAGTGTCCAGGTTTGGAACAATTAAGCATTAGAGCATAGCTAATAAAGGTTGGTGGACTACACGTGCAGTAACTAGAAAATGTTTAGGTCGCCCATTATGCTTTCCAAGCATCAATCAACTTTAATGATATGATCAAATAAGATCCAAAGATGAATAAAAAGCCAAAGGTAGTCTTCATGCTGAGAGCATCAATGCACAGTCGTGACGCTAGACCAAGGGATCGACATGGTAGCTGTAAATTAATATAATATATTTCTCAGTTTTTATGTCAATAGCTTATTATTATACCCCTGTGAATAAAAAATTTTCAAGCAAGTTTATATTGTAGCTCAAGTGTATGGCAATGTCAAAGCAATGTTTTGCTAGTCAGCACAAAATTCTTAATCCTTAATCAATATAAGAGACAACAAAACTATTTAGGGGTGAAGACGAAGATACAAATAATGGTGTGTGTTACCTCGACATCGCCAACACTAGCAGTATTATGAACTATTGACTCGTCTTCATTTACCACTTCTTCGGAAGCATCCAAGCCAGAATTGTCAGCAGCAGCTTCTGCATCTTCAATAACTGCGAGACCCATTGCTTCACCTAATTTCTGCATAACGTCTTTATCATTCCAGTACCTGCAAAAAAAATGTCATACTTTAACAAACAGAAATCTTTGTAGATTAAAAGAAGTGCTCATCGAGTATATTTCAGAAGTCCCAACTTCATTATAACGGCTGGTCCATTGTTCTCTATCTCTTCCAAAATAGACTTTAAGGAAGGATCTTCTCTCCTTGCCATTCGTTCTTCAAGCTGATTAACTGATGGATTTGCAAAAGTCTCTAGCACGCTAGACATTGATGGACTCTGCGGATAGAAAATTCTGACGTTATTAAAGACTCAAATTCAATGTACTGTGAAAATAAACTGTCTCACAAACCTGAATTAATGTTTTACCAAGCTGCTCGGCCATAGACATAAATTGAGGATTCTGCATGACCTCTTGCATTGTGGAAAAATATTGTTGTGGATCATACTGGGGGATTCCCTGCTCAACGGTTGAACCTTGAAAAGTTTTTTGCAGCTGCAAAGCCATTTGATTGAATGCGGGATCTTTTGCTATCTGCTCTCCTAATTCCTTAATTTTAGGATCCTACGTATGCCACATTATACATTATTAAAAACAAGATATTTAAAATAAAATTTCTATCCAAAGCTTAAACGAACACATGCGCACAAACCCAAAAAAAACCATGAAAAGCAGGCCTGAAATCCGCACAAATCAGCCAACATAAAAACATGCCAAACATTTTAGAAACAGAAATCAAAATATTTTATCAAATTTTTTAGGATTTTCTTTGTTCTAGAAATTAACAGTACAAAAGTTGTGAACATACATTAAGCAGGCCACTCATGGCTGAGAAATTGAAAGAGTTGGTAGGAAACCCAGCACCAGGGAAAGAGCCTGCAAGTGGGTTCACAGAGGATGTTTCAGATGCTTGCTCAATGTTAGGATCCTGCGTATGCCACATTATACTTTATAAGAAAACAGCATTTCAAACCAAACTTTCACATAAAAGCTTCAAACGTACAAATGCACACAAACTGGAAAACAAAAGAGATGTAGAGTAGGTTAGTCATTCTAAGATAATTCAAAAATCCCCCAAATATTCAAGTCCAACATAAATATCTGGAAAACATTGAGAAACAGAATCCAAATCAACTGTATAAAAGTCGTAAATGTACATTAAGCAGGCCACTAAGGGCTGAGAAGTCATAAGGGTTGGTAGGAAACGCAGCACCCTGGGAAGAGGCTGCGGAAGAGGTTGGCAGTGGCACCGTAGAGGATGTTTCAGATTTAGAACTATTCATCGCTTTAAAACCAGTTTTTTCACCTGAAAACAGAGAACACAGCCTTGATATAATGCTTCTACACGAAACAATAGCAATATTAAAAAAAGCGTTTGAAGACCAAATTAATCTGGATAAATGGTCACTTTGTGGACTTGTTGACAAAACTATTGTTTTGATTGGTTAGTTGTCCTTTTTTTTTACCTTACATCCAAACCGTATAGGATATTGATGCATTATTTGTTCGTGCAATGTCTAACAAATATGTCTTTTGCTCAAACTTCTTTATGTACTTTCCGAACTCAAATTTAAAAAAAAAAAAGGTCAAAATATGATCAATAATTGGGAAAGATGGAGCAAAGACAATGGCCACCTTATTTCTTTGTAACTACATGATGGAGATTAACATTTCCCGAATAGTATTCTGCTTCCAAGTTACAATCATACATTAGCTTATCTTCTCACAAATATTACAATTTATCAACTCTCATATTCTACAATTGTGTATCATCTCATTCAATTGATCGGCTCTTATATTCTAAAACGGAAAACATTCTCATTCAAAACACAGGATAAAATCTAAAAACTAGTAATTCAAATGCATTAGGTGGCACAGTAAACCAAGCGAGGTAATGTGAAGCACCATAAGTACCACTCTGAATGTTTTTACCAACGCAAAACTGAGACACAGACTTATAATTTAACAGTAATCTCAAATTCAATAGCATTCATCACTAAGTATTTTTATCTCATCATAAATGCCTATCAATTCTGGTAGAATACTAGTCAGTTTCCGGGCATAACAGTTACTAATGTTTATGATGATGATGAGATACCTGTGCACTAAAATATATCCATATACAATAGCCACCCCAACGAAAGAAGCAGAATGGGTCATGCAGTTAAAGAAAATTATATTGAAGCTTACTCGTCTCACTAGGATTCGATGCCATGAGTGCAATGTAAACTGGCAACTGCATACAATAGATTGAGTAAAATTATTAACAATTCCATACAAACTCGTTGTATACAGACATCAAATTGCACTAAATAGCATATTAGACCAAAGAATTAACAAGAAATGAAAAGATAGACTCGATGGTTCAGTCAGTAACAGAGTTCCACAATTAAATTCACCGAAAGAAAAATCTCAAAACTCTGTCACCCTTTTCTCTCGCACACCAAATCAAATAAACGATAAACGCACCGAGTAAGCTTAATTACGATTGAAATGGAAAATTCCAAACCTGATTCTGAAGCAAAAAGATTGAATCCAAGAAAATAACAGCAGGGTTTATGCCTTCTCAGCAGCAACAGAGAGATCGTGACGTAAAGTGATAATTTAATCCAACTTCATCCGCTACAGCGAATCGATGGTTTTACATATGCACTGACTTCTTCCAAAAAGAGAAAATGAGTACAACAGAGAGGAACCGGTGTGGGCCATACCAATCCTCATCTTCCCTATCGCAGCTCTCAAAACCAATGGCTCTCACTCCGCCTTCGCTGGTCCTTCTGCATTGGGCTAGCCCGGACAGTATTTCTGAAACCTGTCCACCCCCCCGATTTCTGTAATGGGCCGGCCTGGATCTAACTGGCTTTATAGGTCGTATATTTTTTAATGGCAAATGCAACTATGAAAATACCATCACAACATCAATCATGTTTATTATTTGTCTTGCTAATATATGATTGTCTAGTAATACTAATTAGGCTTCTATATGGGATCATATTTTATGTATTTAATAATAATTAAGATGAAAAATAATTTAGAGTTTAAGGTTTATTTGGAGTTTTTACAAATTATATTTTAAATTATTTATTGAATCAAATGAACTTTCACTTTGCGGCTATCGACCATTTGAATCTTACTGTCAATTTATCTGTTAAAATCCAATACATACGTACCATGTTTTTCACTCAATAGACAGTTATATCCCAATCTTTAACACTTTCATCGATTTCTAATCAGATTTAATATCGATCCAACCTCGAATTTTAACTCATGGTCTAATGAAACTCCAGTTAAAACCCGACATAAACTTTTATATAAAAATAATTTATTTTTTTTTACCTGAATCCAATTTTATGATTCGATTCAATCCTTCTCCGCACTTCGCTCAATTGAGTTCGATGTTAAAACTAGATCCAACTGTGCCCAACGCAAGAGTCAAATAACACTGTCAGGTACTCTGACAAAATTGAAACCAAAAAATAAAATAAAATAATTCATTTATTATTTTATATTGTGTAAAATATAAACTAAAATTTCAATTTTAAGATCCTCTCAATATAAAATACTTAAATTTGTTTTCAAGGATTCATTCAACTTAAACCCTAATTTGTTTTTAACAAAATAAATCTTAAACTTTGCATTATGAACAAATTATATATTGCCTTCAAAAACTAAACCCAAACTTGAACCAAACTGTTTTTTTTCAACTTTGTTCTGATTGATTATGTTTTAGTTTTAGATATGGTTTTTTACTCGGTTTTGGGTTTATTTAAGTGAGGTTATGCTCTTTTTAGGTCAGTTTTTGTCAATTTATGTTAGCTTAATAAGAATTAAGCTAGTTGTTTTGACAATGAATAATTTAATTAACTCTATGTAGTTTATAAATTAAAAATGTGATTTATAATTAATATACTATTACTTTGAGTATATTATTTTCTCTCATTAGAAATATTCTTGAAAGTGAGTATTTAAGTGTGCTAACGGTTTGTTGAAGTTCTTAAGGTCAATGGTTAAATTCATGGAACTCACACAATTTAATTCAAGAAAAATATAGCGGAAAGCGGTCAACTAGGAGAAGATGTTGTAATGCCCATTTTGTAAATATTAATTTTTCTTATAATTTTTTTTTATAAAATCACCACAATTAACACTAATCACATAAATACTATTTGAAATAAACTATATATTAAATCAACTACTAAATTATGTATTTGTAAAATCATTACAACGAAAGACTTTTTAGCAAATCACAACATAAACCTTGCAAAACCCAAATTTAAAAGTCATTTACAATTTTTATATAAAATTCACTACTTAAAACAAAAGTGAACCGAATAACAAAACATGAGCATTTTCATAAAGACAATTACAAAAGTTGGTTGTCAAACCTCAACCCAAAATCCACGATCAACAAATCCAACAATACCAAGTCTTCATCATGGGCAAGTTTCCTCCACCTGAAACTCATATGTGGCCATTTCATCCGAACCATCTTTACCTACAATGCAAGGTTCATCTATAAGTTTAAGGCTTAACAAGTAATGCATGTGACTGTGAACTTGACATTTCACAACATTTTTTTCTTTTTCTTCTTTCTTCATTAACTTTCTTTATTTCTCTTTCACTTTCAGATATGAGTAGGCTCAGCATTAGGCCACACACCACTTTTCTCCACCCTTTTGGGAGAGTCTCCGGCCCCTGTGAAGACAGACTTCATGCCCTTTTGGGAGTCCTCTGTTAGCCGCCATGCACTCCCGTGCACAACGACCTATCAAATCTTGTGCCAATCTGCCCTGAGTTGCGTCAAAAGTAAGCTAACGGGCTAATGTTCCACCGATCCACCCTTTTGGGACAACCTGTCCTTAGTCCCCATTTACATACATTTTATCATCTTTTATTTTTCTTAAATGCCAACTCATGCATGACCATATCATCAAAGTGAAGTAAAACATATCCTCAAAATTGATCACCAAAACAAAGAGCATGGTATAGCAATTAACAACACATATCCTCGAATGCATTTATCATCGTACACAGAACCATCATCATCATATGGCTATAAATTGAACCTCATCATCATTATAAGTTGAAAATAAAGATAGCATCTACCATATGCATTCCAGAGCTTCACATCCTTAGTTAATTAAACATAAAATAAACACAGTAAGCATAACATCAAATCCTCAAGAGTCATCAGTAAAACAATTAGCAAAATTAATTGAAACCTGCCTAGCACCTTGCGATATAGGCTATGAGGTCATAAACATGTAAGCACTACTTACCTTGAGCTCAAAAAATAGAAGAAGATTGTCTAGCCATAGCAACACCCTTCCCATAGCTCACCTCCTCTTCTAAAGGTTTTGCCTTCCAACAGGAGCTTCAGACAATGCTCTTCGTCACCAACACCAGTGAAACAGTATGGCTCCATAAATGGTCCCTTTTATACTCGCGGCTTAGGGAGTGGATAGGAGTTCCTTAGTCCTAGACAATGTCGTCCCTTAATCTTGTGGGAGGCATTGCCTATTGCAAACACCCACATTTCTAGGGTGAACGCCTTCCTTCTCTAGATTCTGACCTAAATGACGGTGTTTCATATGTTTTGCGACAGTGTTCTCTTCCGTGGATAGATACTCTTCCATGCCATTCACCTTTCCTCTATGACCCGTAACCCAAATGGTATCGTTTCCATGATTCGCAGACGTGTTTTGCTTGTGGGCGTCTATGCTCCGGCAACTCCCATTTTTCTTCAAGAATTAACCTTCCGATACACTGACATTTCACCCGTTTCCACTATTCATTGCAGGTGTGTTTGCTTCCGCGAATGCCTACACTTTCATGACTTTCCCAGTTCAACGCACGCCTTTATTAAAAACAATGGCGTTTATCTTACTTGACACTTTTGCACAACATCCATCCTTCCAAAAATGGAATATTTCACGTATGGGGGAGCACCTTCCCTTGATCCAATGGTTCTCACCTTGTTTGCCCTTCTAATCCATTGACCTCCTTTCTCGCGAGTTACTATTAAAAGAACACGTGCTTTTCACGACTTTACTTCTCCTCTTTCTGGGCCTCTCTCCATCCTTGATCTCATCCGTCCATTGACCTCATCTGTCCATTGACCTCATCCAGCGACTGTTATACAACTTGTCCTTCCCTTAAGAAATTTCTCATTAAAATGTCATCATTCATTCATTTAAACTTCGGTACTGGGCATTTTGCAACCCAAGGGACTTTACATAATATTGTTGGAAAGCTCTTGATAGATCTCCATAAAAAGTCAACATGTGATAATACTCTTTAAGTTGAAGGACATTGTTTCTCTAAAAATATCACGTCCAGATTCACCCTTAGCTATTTCGTAAATGATTCCTTTTTATCTGATGGATTACCTCCTTCGATTTACTAATGACAATTATCACTTCTCCACCGCCGTAATCATTTTGTACCCTTTTTAATTCAACCATCTCATCTTTTATATACTCATCTTCCCGTGGCTAAAACGCAATTAAGAGTCCTTCATTGGCCTCTGAATGACAAGACCTCATCCATTGTGAACTTCGTTCATTGCTCAGAAGTAGTTTCAAAATGATAATTTTCTATTGCAAAAAACCTATGCTTTTGCTGTAGCCACGTTGGCACCCACTGAGAATATTCTCAGCAAATATTCCCTTCCTTAAGTGTAAATCGACCATTCATCATTCACCACACTGTCATTTCGGACGTGTTCCTTAACTTAACGATGGCGTTTAGCTTTCGTCACTTAACATCTTTATGTGTTTCCTTTAGTCTAATGACATTGTTTAACTCTCCGCATGATCTGATTCCGAGAGTAATCTTTCCTTTCAGCGAGGACATCTTTTTTTTAATCTAACGGTCCCCGTTTTGTCATCCCATTTAATCCAACAGTCATTCTCTTTTCTGAGTGGAATCTTTCTCTCTCGCGGAAGCATATTTTTCTTCCACCTTTTGATCCGATGGTTCCTATCTCGTCTACGCTTTGCATCCAACAACCATTGTTTTTTCCGCTTTTCTCAATCGTTTATGTCATGACTCGCAAGGGACCCGAGACAGAACGAGGAACGACCTGACCCAAAAGATCCGAACCGTCCAACCTATTTCTTTAATTTTATTAATTAACAACGGAAGTCTTAAAATATTTATTATTAGCCAGAGCTCTACAAAACAGAGGCTTAACAAGTCAAACAAGTGATATCAAGATAGTATAGCAAAATTATCAAAAGTAATTGTGCAAAATAAAAATGAAAATAAGAATTACAGTTATCCATAGCAAAGTATACTTCACAGAATATCTCTCAAAGAAAAAATTATTAAAGTACGGGAAATAAAGTAAACTCTGCCGAATTTAATTCTGATTCAACAACTGGAAGTCTTACTGATAAAATCTTAAAAAGTTGTCATTGGGGTGAGTTGGATAAACTCAATAGGAATTATATTTAATTTACAATAATTTATTTAAAACAATGTTTAAGCATGCATAATCTTAAAACTTATATTTCATAAATTCATTTTACAAAATTTATACAAAAGAGCACATATTTAAAACAACCCACAAATATGTGTTACAAAATTAAAATAGGGCTTGTTATACAAAAATAAAACTCCCAGTGAAAATGGAGTCACTCACAAACTTCAGGCACACCATGCCATGGGCGTATTACATAATAAAAGTGATACTCGGTGATCGCGAAAGTCGTATAAATACCCTGATTAGGTTTAGGGATTTGCGCCCAGAGATACAACATATACAACTTTCTCATTACTCTAGTTAACAATAAACAAACACATCCTCCCATGGTCAAATGTGTGTAAAGTAAAACAAACACTAAATTGGGTCGATTGAACTCGGAGCACATGACCGAGTTGATCAAATAATTTTTATATGCATGCTTAAATAAAAAGTTTAGAGTAAAAAATTACATATAGTATAAAAATCTGACGGTTATAAAATGAACATGTCATTTTTATATGAGACACGTATCAAAATATTGATTATATAAAAATTATACAATGCAGTGCATAAAATTAAATCCCTATCTCGAAGTAGCTTACACAGACCAAAGCTCAATAACCCAAAAAGTCCAAACCCAATGGTCCACAAATGTTTAATTTAATTTTTGGGTACTTATCCAAAAATGAAGGCATCAAATTCTGCGTTAAATTTTTATACTTTAAAATTCCCAATTATTACTTAAAATTAATCTAAATTAATTAGGTAGAAAAATATCCAAAATCTAGCCCAAAACAAGCTTAGAACGGGTCTTGGACTGCGACCCAAAAGGGTTTGGACCGTAGCCCACTAGTCTGGTCTAGAGTTTGCAAACCCATACTAAGACCGAAAATTTTCCTCTAGCTCGCAGTCCACATTCGTCTTTGGACTATGGCCGAGGCTCATTGATGAAGACGGCATCACTCAGTTGCCATCCCAACCGCGACGTGACAACTCCTCCAGGCGAGACTCCCTGTCTCGGCTAGTCGCATAATTTGGTCGACATCAGAAGGGACAAAATTTCACGGCTCACTGTTGCTAAGTCACATTTCAGCATTTCATAGCCGACACAACCCGCACGATCTAATCTTCGAATTTTGTCCAATTTTTCCAGCCAACCATAACAAAAATCCAAACAAAGGCCACAATAGAGACAGAAATTGAGTTTTCAGACTACCTCTACCGTCGAATCTAGATTACAAGAAGTCCCAATTCGCACAATGAAGTTTGGCGTTCACCCTCTCCAATCTCGCACCAAGGTAACCACAATTTTTTGTCTTTCCCTTTCACAATTTGTATGTAAGAAAAATTAGAACTTTAACCAACAAAAATCGAGATTGTAGAGTTGAAAGAAAATATTTACTTACCGTGGTTGATCCTCTCAATATAGGGGAAGAACTTGCCTTTGCAAAGATTGTTCTGCAATTTTCGAGAATGTGAGGAAACAGAGCAAGAAGGAATAGAGACAGAGAGAGATCGAGAGGTAGAGGTAAAAAAAAGAAGAATTCCTTTGTTGGAGCTTCGGCATAATAGTGGAGGAGGGATTCGAGGAAGAATTCCTTCCCGATTTGCAACACTCCCATGGATCGAGGAGGAATTTCCCAAAATAAAAAATACATATAATAATAAAAAGAATTCATTAAATTGCTAGGTATTACAGTTTTTGTGGATGTATTCCCTTCTGCGATCTTCATTTGACGGCCAATGCTTCATCTACTCCTTTCACCAACTCTGCGGACAAGCTTTCTTCCACAACCCTCATCCAATGGTCAGCTTTCCCTTGTCTCTTCCATCCTACAACCATTAATTCATCTGCCCCTTTTTCCCTTTCCATGGGCTCTTTCTTTCAGTGGGTTAAATTACTCAACGACATCGTTACTTCTTATTTTTCAATTATTCCATAACCAACATATATTTTGAACCTTAATTCAACACAATGGGTCATGAGATATCTTAAATCATTATTCTCAATTCTATAGGTTGTGAAATCTTAAATCATTATTTTAGTCTAATAAACCATGAAATAATATATCTCACTTGTAAATCGATCGATATAATTCATGGCATCGTGTGACGTAGTTAAATATTTGTAAAATTGTCAAAGAGAAATTTCAATCACTACATACGCAGTCTACCAAAAAAATTCCAGACAACATTCATTTTTGCATAACATAAAGCGATTGATCAGGGCTGAGAGCAGTTGACTAGAAAAATGCCAAAGTCATAGATTTCTTAAGTGTACTAGAGTGGTTGATTGACACAAGTATCGGTCTATCGGGAGGTAAACAAGAAATTTCTCTTGAACAACTTAACTGCATAAAAATTTCACAATGGTCATAAAGCAGCCAACCAACATATATTGGTGATCTATCGACATAGTAGACCAAATTCTATTCATGAACGATCGAACGTGCATAGAAATTGCAAAACAGTCATGAAGCGGTTGACCTATTTAAATAAGTGGTTGACTGGTGTGCATAATTTCTTTATAAATAGATACAACCTTCAACTTGAAAATCATGAATCGAGGATATTGTGAAGATGTGCAACTGAAATTTCTAGAGATTTATGAGTCTTCATTTTGAGCCAAAAATTCAAACCTCTCACACTCTAAATTTGAGACTTACATTTTGAGAGGTAGAAAAGTGTCTACAAAAATTTAAAAACTTCAATACTTTACCTTGTGATTGATTTGAGGGTGATGCCCGAGAAAATCATTGTAAGGTTGGATTGACACCCAGAAGTTCAATCAATTGTAATTGGGAAGACTGAGGTGCATAGAATCTTTGAGAGAGAGCCTCAAAGTGTTGATGTAGGCATGTTTGGCCGAATCGTGCTACCCAATCCATTTGCACTCTCTTACCCTACTCTTTGATTTATTTGTGTTAGCATTATAATTTTTTTAAGGTTATCTAATTATAAGAAAATTTACATAGAAATAGCAAAATAAGATTTCAATTAATCGCAAGAAAAAGTTAACAAGTCTAATTCACCCCTCCTGCTTAGACTAATTTTGATCCTACAATTTGGTTTAGTTTTTTTTTTTTATAATTTTTAAAACTTAAAATTAAAAAAGAAAAATTAATAAAACAAACCCTATAGTTTGGGGTCGGCGACAAGTCAAGCTTTAAAGAAATTTTTGTGAAGACCTCAAACTATGAAAAATGAAGAACGCAACCCTTGCATTCATGTTTTCCGTCAAAAACGCTGAGGCAAAAGCCAAAGTCACATTTTTTGCTTAGAAAATGCCAAGGACGTCACCTGGACCTCCAACAAATAACCAAGAATCAACCTTGAACGTCCTTCAATGATGAGGGAGGCCCAAGGCTGATCCACTAGGAGGCGGACATCCATGGTGGCCGCTAGATGAAGAGACGAACATCCTGCAACGAGGATCGACATCCAGGATTGGAGGAGTGGCTCTGGCGGATGAAGGTTCATGGCTATTGGATGAAGAGATAGATGACCCTCAATGAGGATAGACGGTCATGATGGACCAAAGGTGTTAGTGGACATTATGTTGAAAGGGGTCACTTGCAAGACACACTATTTTAAATGAGAGTAGAATCGCAAACAAAGATTGTTGGCCATTAGATGAACGAGTCGGATGTATTTTAGAGCTAGGGACGTCCGTCACTGGAAATGGACATTCAAGATGGATTATTGAAAGATGACATTGTTTCCAACATAAAATAGACATCCCTCAGCTAGCAACAGATGTCCTTTGCTTAAAATAGACGTCATCATCTTATGACGGGTGTCCCTCAGCTTATGACAGATGTCCCTTGCTTAAAATAGACACCCCTAAGCTTACGAAGGATGTCCTCGGTGCATTTGAGGATGTTTTGGTTCACCCTGGCTATCCATTTTCATTGAGGGACGTCCATTCCTTCATCCAATGACCATGAACCTTTGTCCATCAGTGCCCCTCCTCCAATCCTGGACATCCATCCTTTTTGCAGAACGTCCGTCTTTTCATCCAGTGCTCACCATGGACGTCTGTCTCCTCGTGGATCAGCCTTGGGCATCCCTCGTCGTTGAAGGATGTCAAGGTTGATCTTTGGACATCTCTATTAGCCTAATAGATTTTAGGCTTATTTGTTTTGATGTTGAGTGTTTTATTTGTTGATAAGTTGTTTATGAACTGAATGAGATTAATATATTTATCATTATGTTTATATTTGATCTTAATTGGAAATATCCCATAATAAGGGCATTTATGCTTACTAATATGTTGTCTGAGTCTATGTAGTTAAAGGATAGACCATTTGAGCTTAGATGCTTCAAAATGTGCAAAACACGGAGTAGAGGTTGACTGGGCGGTCGACCAAAAAGACTACAGAGAGTTAAACCAGAGCAAGCGGTCAACTGGGGCATGGATGCAGTCGACCAGAGTAATTACATATTGCTCAAAAACAGTCAACCAGGATGAATGGTGGTTAACCAGAAATTGGATAGAGTTGAGCCAATTCCTAAAATACGTAGAAGTAGTCGATCGGAGACAAATAAGTGGGCGACCAGACCCATAGAAATATAACGGCTACATTTGCAATGGTCGGGAAGTGAGTGACCAGACGATTTGGGTGGTCGATTGCTATACAGTTTTTATAAATAAAAGCCACTCCGAATTGAAAAGCTACGGAAGAGAATTTGTAGCAAATTGAAGAGCTAAGGAAGAGAATTTATACCAACTTACTGCTGAAATTATTCCTGACATTTCTCTTCACAATTGAGTGTCAAACTTGTGATGATTCGGATTAAGGATTAACATTAATAATCATATTTAATATAATTAAATGTGATTAAGTGTTAAGATGTAACTTTGAATAAGAAATTAACTAACTAATTGATGATATATTCCAAAGTAAAAATAGGTATAATAGTAGATACCTTGGACTAAGGAATGATAATGAAATTGGATCAATTAGATCTATGCTCATTAATATATGAATTTTTGCACGAAAGTGATAAATGTGTTATAAATGAGCATAGTAATTATTTGTGGTTAATTGGATAGGTTATGGTCAGTATAAATTCAAAACGTTTTAAGAAAATAAATTAGACACATAAATGAAATGTTTGGCTCTGGATTGAAGGGATTTGGATGTATGCAATGGAAGTTATGCATATTTAAAGTTAGATAAGTTCAAAACTGCACTGTTTTGGAAAATATCTTTAACTTGGATTTTAGAGTGGGAATTTGGAGAAGTGTACAAAATAAGAAATATTTCTAATACATTGACGTATGTGACCATGTAATAACATAGGACAACCAATGGGGTATTGTCACGTGTCACTTATGGATTATTGACTAAGTGGTGATTAAGGTGTAATTAGTGGATGATTAAGGTTAATTAAACGTGATTAATTATGATAATCATGAGGATTAGCTTAGAACTAAGCTAAAGGGATTAGTTTAAGTTAAGTATAGTTAAGAGTAATTAACCACGATATTTTGGTGAATTTTTATGGAATTAAGGGTAAAATAGTAAAGTTTGAAGGACAAATTGGACAAAAGGGTAATTTCACCACAAGGATATTCTAGAAAGGGAGGAATGGCTAAGGAGATCAGCCATTTTCATGCTGAGAACCAAAGGGAAATAGGGGAATAAAGGAGAAGAAGAAAAGAGAAGATAAGAAAGAAGAAGTTGAAGACGAAAAGGGAATTGACCTTCTATCACTTAGGAAAAGTGTTCTTCTCTCCAAGAAGATCATTTTGAGTCAAGAATCAAGAGGAGAGAGTGAAGAATAAAGTTTTTTTCAAGAGGTAAAAACCCTAAACTAAGTGTTTTATAAACTATGCTTTATTACATAGTTTTTGGTGAAAAAAGTGGTATAATTGGGTTTATATGAAAAAATTCATGGATTGTATGTTGTTGGATGTCGATGAACTTAGTTTAATTGGTTGAAAAGCTTACGGAATTGAATAATATTGGTGGAAATATGATTGTAGTGCTTATGGGAAAGCATGAGTTTTGGAATTAGATAAATATATCTAATGTCTATTTGAGTTAAAGGGTACGGAAATAAAACTTGATAAATTTGTTAAAAGCATGAAACTATCATGTAATTTGATAATTGATCATTTGAGGGCATGCTTTTTGTAAGATCGATATGCACACCTAAAGAGAGAGAGAGAGAGAGAGAGAGAGAGAGAATTAGGCGTTCTAAACATGTGATATTAATTATCTTTAAACCCTAAAGGATTTATCAATAGATATACAATCAAATATAAACAAATATAATAATAAAGGGATAGAGAATAAGGGTGGGCAAACCGGTTTGCGGTTTCGGTTCCGGTTCCGGACTTCTTGGAACCAATCATTTGGTTGTCTGTTCTAAGAGTGAGGAACTAGAACTGGAACCGCAAGGAACTGGACTCGAAACCAGACCTAAGTCTCAGTTCTGGTTCAGTTCGGTTCCGAACCGATTCCATGTGCTGTCTAAAATTTTTCAAATCTCAAGTATCTTCCACCTATCCTCACTTCTCTTTCCTCCCCCTCATCCTCTTCCTCGCCTTTCTCTCTCTTAAAGCTTCATTGTCGCTTTTTGGAGATGCCCAAGAGCTGATCAACTTCAAAGCTTCACTTCCCAACCCTTCTATGCTTCAAAACTGGCTCTCCAATGGCAACCCCTATTCTTTCTCTCACATTACCTATAAAGAATCCAGAGTTTCAGCCATAGACCCGAGCTTCATCCCTTTAATCTCAAATTTCAGCTCCGTTTTCTCTTCCCTTTTCACACTCGACCACTTAGAATCCATCTTGCTGAAATCCATTAATCTCACCGGTGCCATTTTAGTATCTTCTAGATCCAAGTACAACTCTTTGTTGACCGCTATAGATCTATCTTAGAACAACTTGTTTGGCCCCATTTCAGATGCTTCTAACTTGGGTTCTTGCTCAAATTTGAAGACTCTAAATTTGTCATTCAATTATCTTGATTTTTTAGTAAAGGACGTCACCGAATTGAAGCTGGATATGCAGGTTCTTGATTTTTCTTTTAATAAAATCGTGGGTTCGAACATGATTCCTTGGATTTTGTCTGCTAGTTGCACCGAAATACAACACTTGGCGATAAAGGGAAACAAAATCAATGGGGAAATTAATTTCTCTCTGTGCAAGAATTTGGAGTATTTGGATATCTCTTCCAACAATTTCCTGGCAATTATTCCTTCTTTTGGAGATTGCTCCTTTTTGGAACACCTTGACATCTCCGGCAACATGTTTTCTGGCGACGTCAGACAAGCTCTCCTTAGTTGTAAAGAGCTCAACTTCCTTAATCTCTCCACAAACCAGCTTTCTAGTCAAATACCGGCGTTCTCATCCCCGAACTTAAGGTTTCTCTCGCTATGTGGCAACAATTTTCAAGGCCAGATTCCGGTGCATCTTGCCGATTTGTGCTCTAGTTTGATAAAATAGAGCAAAACATGGGCCGATTCTTGATACCATAAACTAGGAACCGAGATCTGACCCGGAACCTAGAGCAGATTCTTGGTTCCTACCCATTTGCAAATTTGGCATCTAAGAACTAGAACCAAATCTCAGTTCCGGGTCGGTTCTCGGTTCTTTTCGGTTCTTGCCCACCCCTAATAGAGAAAGTACAAACCAACTTTGTTCATGAGGTTTGAAAACTCCAGCCTATGTCTAGGCTCCAAGTTTCCTACTTGGAGATCATTAATCCCCTAACCTCCCAAGTTAGTGATGATTGATTTCACGAGTGTCAACCAAACCTTTACAATAACTATTCACTAGGTGTCACCCTTAACTTGACTATTATAGGGCGTCACCCTTGGTTTGAGTACAAAGATTGTGGAAATAGAAAATACAACTTAGAACCTAAGCTCTCCAAATTTAAATCACAAGTTTGGGAATGGAAGAGATAGGTCGTGCACTCATTTGAATGTAGAGAGATCGTGTATGAATTTTGGCAGAGCTTTACTATGATTCTCTCTTCGTTAAAGTGAGCTTCGGAGTATTTTCTATTTATAAAAATTGCTAAACTGGTCGACCACCCTCTCTGTTTGGATGACCGCCTACCGACTGTTGGAATATAGCCATTACATTGAGTAGTGGGACAGGTCAACCGCTCATTGTTCATGGTCAACCGCTACAGTGTATTTCAGAACCCAGAATGGAAACTGTCTTTTGACTGGTCGACCATTCACTGTTCATGATCGACCGCTGCAGTGTATTTCAGAACTTCAGAATGCAAACTGTCTTTTGACTGGTTGACGACTCACTGTTCATGGTCGACTGCTATAGTGTATTTGAAATTTTCTATAGCTCTCTGCCATTTTTCTGGTCGACCACCTTTTTACACTAGTCTTTCTGTTCTAGCTCTTTCTTTAGCCAACTAGTAGACCACTTCTTCATTATAGTCGACCTGTACTTTGTGTTCTTGTAACACCTTGACTTTTTAAGTTGAACAATTATCGGGTATTACCAAGGTATGTTCGGAACATTGAGTTGTGGGAGAACTTTCGATAAGGTTTTCCCCGTATACGTGATGTAATCAAGTGTTGGGAGTATGAGGATATTACATCACGTATTTTTTACGCATTAATTGTGATGTGTAAATATGGGAAAGATGTTATGGGATAAGGGTTAAGTGTGAAAGAATAACAAAAAGTGAGAATTATGGAGTTGCAGACGCATGCGGATGACGTGCGGACGAAGAAATGTCGTCCGCATGTGTATAATGTGGTTGCCTTGTAGATTGGGGCCAAGTGAGGACGAGAGGATGCGTCCTAATGTGTCTAAATGTGGACTTTCGGACGCATGCAGACGACTTGCAGACGAGAAGTGTTATCTGCAAGTGCTTAGCCACGTCACCCTTAAGTGTAGGATGACTCAGGACGCGGTGTTTTGTCTTAACTTCAGTGTGTTGTGAGGTTTCAGACGAGGTCCCGAACGATGCGGATGAGGAAGGCTACGTCCGCATCAAATTTTTATAACTCTGGGGACTTTCGGACAAGTCCAGATGGCTGCGGACGTGGAGTAGCCTCGTCCGTTTTGCCTCTGTCCATTTTCTGGACATTTTTGGATGCCTGTGGATGATACTTTCAGACGCCATTCTCGTCCGAATCCCCGATTTAGCCTGTGAGATTTAGCCTTGCGGACGAGACCATCATGTCCGCACCTGTCCGAATCATCGCAGATCTGCGACAGAACTGATTTCAAATAAGAAGGAGAACAACCCTTAACCAATTAGAACACGACGCCCGACAACAAATCCCCCTCCACACCACGCGTAGCCGACCTCCCTGCCCCCTACACATATGATTTGTCTCCTCCAGGTACAAATGGCCTCTTCCTTTGAGTATAAGCCATTCTCCCCTTCCCATTGTGTTTTCCTTCCTGCGAGAGAAGTTCTAGAGAGTGAGAGAGAGATTCCAGCGTGAGAAGAGAGTTTTTGAGAGGGAGAGCTGAACTAGTGTGTGAACGAGAAGTGAGGGAGCTAGGAAGTTGAAGGGTAAGCTGAAGCAGGGAGCTGTTGGAACTGGAACCGTGAGTTGTTGGAGTTGCTGAGGAGTGGCTGCCCCTGCTTTAGGTCATCAAATTGGTAAGAAAATAGAGGTTTCTTGGCCATTTGGAGGCCCTACACTACAAGTATAGGTGTGTGAGTTCTATGTTAGTTTCCTAAATGTTTGTTGTAGATAATGTTAGCTGATTTTAGATGATGATTCCTTGAACTGTCATTTCCCTGGGATGATCTCCTATGTAGAATGTGAGTAGATTAGTACACTGCTCTGTGTTATTCTGTAGTTAAAATGCCTTGAACTGTTGATGCTCTATAGGTTTCCTTGCTGTTGGTTGGTTATTTCCTATTATCTTTTCCTTGTCGATTCCTTGTTGTAGGTTACTATGAGCTTTGTGATATTTCCTTTCGTTGTTTAGCTCTGTTTATTGTCTATTATGTGATACAAATGCCTTGTTTGATAAAGAGATTATGAATGTGAGAAGGGTGATGAACGTTGAAAATGTGAATGACAAATGAATATGTGAAGTTTGGAAATAAGCTAGGAGTTTTATTTTTGATTTGAATGCTTACTTGCTATCTAGTTTTCAACTATAATGCTATTATTTTCTTGCTATTGTCTTGCCATCAATTGTTCGTTTTATTCCCCTAATCTAGTATGTTTACTTGTTAATCAATTTAGTTAAATGTTAATCAATAAATGCTAATCTAAGGAGTATGCTAATCACTTCAGTTAAATAATAAGCAATTGAGCATGTTAATTGATTAGGATAACTAACTAGAATCAATAAATGTAATTAGTTCTTGAGCATGTAAATTATCTTGGATAGCTCACTAGAATAACAATGACAAATTCTTGAGCACGTTAGTAACTAGGATAAAGCACGTAATTGACTCTTAAGCATGTATAATTAATTAGCTACGCATGTTTAATCATCATTCTTTCTTGAGTGTGTTTAATGATTAATTGACTAGAACCCTAAACTAGTAATTTTAATGACTTCCATGAGAATGTTAATTAACTAGGTTAATTAACTAGAATAATTAACTAAGGCAATAACTGAATTTCTTTCTTGAGCATGTAATGAACTATGTTAATAATAATATCTTATTTTTCCTTGTAAGTATTCTGTACAATTCTCATTTCCGCAATTTCCTTTAATATGGTTATATTGTCTCTCGCTGCAATTTCCTTTACTATGCTTTACCTTATTTAAGAATAATGGAGATGCTTTACGTTGCTAGAAAAGAACGGAAAGGATGAAATAAGAACGAATGAACGTAAACAAATTAAGGGTTTCAGTGACTATGTGAATGGATGTTTTTTCACTACCTTGTTATTGCTATCTTGCTATTGCTTATAATCCTACTTATAATTACTTGTTCTTAGTATGTTATCGTCTACTAAACCCGAGTATGATCATTTAACTAGGATAAAAGCATGTAATCAACCATTGAGCATGTAATTAACTAGAGTGAATTAATTAGTAAGTACCTAGACTCAAACATGATTAGTCAAGCATGTTCAATTAACTAGCTATGTACGTTAATCCATTAAAAGCATATTTAATGAATTATAGTAAAAGGCATGTTTAAATCATCTAGAGTAATAATTGTAATAATTTCTTGAGTATGTAATCAACTTGAGCATGTAATTAATTAGGATAATAACTAGACTATTAATTATAGCATATTTAATTAGTTAGAATAAAAGTATGCTTAATCAACTAGAATAAGAGTTACCAATTTACAAACATGTTTCTATTATTTGTTGTTTAAAGCACGTTTTCACGTTCAATTTAGCTTAGTCTAACGAGCATGTTTAGTTAATTGTGATTCATCGCACGTTTACTTTATTGTCTCTTATTACTCATCGCTTTCAATTCGATATCGTAATTTATTCCCTGTTATGCTTTGTTGTATGCTTTTCAATTATTGTTGTACCTTATATGCGCAATTTCAATTATAGTTACTTTCATTTCAATGCATAATTGTATTATTGTTAATGTTATGATATAACTCATCATGCATCATGTTAGGTCGAGAATGTATGGTCATGCATCATGTTAATAGAAACCAATAGGGAGTGTCGCCAAGGGTGGTTCTCACACGTGCATGAGTGAGGAAAAATGTTAAAGAATAAAGAAGTGGAAAACGTTCAGGATGGGCGGGGCACGTCTATCATTGGAATAAAGCCTCGAGGGTGGGATACGCTTGAAGGAAAAAGAAAATGAAAGGGAGTTGGGGTAGATGGGTAGTTCAGATCTAGCCTGGCAACTAGGATACCCCCTCACCTAGTCGGGAAAGGGACTAGCGTGCACACAGGAGGTTAGAAGCCGATCAAACTAAGCCATCTCAAAGGGCAATCTCCAATCTCCAGCTCGATGTATGAGTAACGAATAAACGAACGAACGTAATAAAGGTTGGATTGGGTGGCTCCCATTCCAAAAAAACTAAAGAGAGTTATAAGCATAATTGTACTAACCTTTTTCCTTTCTGGGCCATTAGGCTCACGTATTACTTGTGGTGTAGGTACCAATGATGAACAGATAATATAAAGCAGGGATGAAAGATTTGCACATGCGAGGATTGGGGCTAGCCAAGTTGATTAGAACCAAAGAAATCACGATTGTAATAAAAGTGCATTTGATTCTTCGGTTTTCACTTCTCTGAAGTGTATTTAATTATTTAGTTCTTTTATTAAATTTCTTCATTAATGATTTACGCTTCCGCAATGTTTCAAACAAATGATTTCTATTTACGCTTTCGCAATGCTTTCACGAAAGAGAGTTTTAACAAAGGGTTTTAGTAGCAGTCCGGTTAGCCGCACTCTAATACGTTTTGTTTTAAAAAGAAATTTCAAATTTTAGTGCATTTTAAAGGATTTACGAAAAACTGGGTCGTTACAGTTCTGCCCTTTTTGAATCTTCTATGGCTCAATAATCATACAATAAGCTACATGGACTTAGGCAAATATGTCAGTACTTATAAATTCTCCTGCTAAGGGGTATTTCCAATGAAGATCAACATAAATAAAAGGATAAAACAATTAAGCATATTTAAATGATAAACAACTTATAATTCAATTAAAAACAATCATTATCAAAAAAAAATTAAGCCTAATGTCTATTAGGCTAACAACTTTTACAAATAATAAGATTGAAAAGGTATTATTAGCAAGCAATTTATAGTGGATCATGGTGAGTTTGGAATGAAATAGAAAATGTGAAGATATGATGAGTATTAATGGATATGTTTTGATGATTAAAGAATGGTTAGAGAAATATAAATATTAAATTGATATTTTGGCGATTAAGAGAATGGTTTAGCTATGCTTTTGGTTAGGGTATTATAGGGAAAATATTGGTTGAAAGCATGAAAAAGATCAATTGAATGAATATGCGTAATTATATTGTATATTGTTAAGCATTAAACAAATGTAATGCATAGGTTGTTTTATTGAATAGAAATGTCTACTTGATGGTTTATTATAATGTGAATATAAGTCATTTTGGGTTGATATGACCTAGTATTGGTTTGGAATGGATATGGTATGAATGAATGTGTTAAATTGTATAAAATGTGGGAAAGAAAATAGGGGCGTACGACCTTTAGTCGATCGCAAGTGAGAGAAATGGAAAAATGAGTGAATATGTAAGAATTGTGGTCGACCGGTATTTCGAAAGTGGTCGACCGAAAAAGGGATAGAGTCTCAGGTTTTTAGAGAATAGTCATAAGCGATTGACCATTTCTGAGGGGGAGGTTGACTGGGTCCTGTATTTTTTAGTTGTTTCCTTAGATTTTTAAACCATTTGTATACCTAATGAATAAACACTTTGGAGTATGATTTAAGACATAGATAGAACATGTCTAGATAGATGTATGAGACCATTTCATGCATAATTAATGTGTATTTGATAAAAATATTTGCATAGCTTATTTCACATGCATTACTAGTATGTATTATATGCATTCAATGTATGCATAGTGAGAATGTCTGATAACTCTATGAACATTAGAATTATTATTACAATTCTAAGCAAAGTTTGACACTTGTTCTCAAGTTTTTGGTAATATTAACCTTTTTTTAGTAATGCAAATAAAGAATCAAACAAGTGAAACAAAAATAGAAAATAATATATTTTGAAAGTTTAAGCCGTGAAATAAAAGGAAGAATATCGGTGCCACACTGTAGCATCTGAGCCGCAGCTTAATGTTGTTAAGCTACAACCCATGAGCAGAAAACGAGCTTAAGACAGGGCTTGAAAGAGTTCAAGTCTCAACCCAACAACCAAAAGGAGACCGAGCCGCGACTTAGAGAAGTTCAAGCCATAGCCTAAGACTACGAAATTTTGCAAATTTTAAAAGATTTTTTCTAAGATTTTGGAAACCCTAATGAGGCTCTATAAATACAAAGTTATCAGATGAAAGGAGGGAGATTGGGTACCCTAAAGACGAGTTTTAGAGAATGATCAGAGAGAATTTTTGACATCGGACAGGGAGACCAATGCATAGGTTACACCATAACGGTGACATCTAGAGACAAATTTTCTTTTCTCACTAGTTCTTATCTTTGATTTCCTTATGTTCAGTATATTTTTCATTATTTTTATTTCAATAATGTTGAACTAACTCTCTCCTTCTAGAGGAGAGATATATCGTTTATTTGAAGTATTATTTTTCTGATTCAATATTCTGTTGGTTGGATTAATTATTTATTTATAATATTTTGTTCTTCATGCTTTCAATTTGCTGGCCACTTATTGAATGATTTTATATTTAGAATTTGACGCTTGAAAGAGATAATTCTAAATACGATATGAATATTACAATGTAAAAGTTTAACAACTCGAGAGAGTGTTAGAGTTTTGTAAAATGAATTAGAAAACCATGAAACTTTATTGAATGACTAAAAGAACAATTTTTATAAAGATATTGAAATTGTGATTTTAGGAATTAAAGCTAGTTCAACACTCGAGAGAGGAGAGTTGAACAAATTAGAGTTTTTTTATTTATAAATAATTGTTCAATTATGAAATATTGAATGTGATAGATAATATGATAAATATTCATGAAATCAATCCTCTAGATCTTTTCTGAATTACAGGCTTTCCATTAGTGATTTATTTTATTTTAGTTTTTTTTAAATCAAATTTTTAATTATCCCTATAAAGTTAGAATTAATTAGAGCAGCACTTAATAAAAGTAATAAATTACATATTCCCTGTAGATTTGATATAAAAGACTGCAATTATACAGTGTCAAGTTTTATAGTACAATAATGAATAGGGTTGTCGAATCCACAGGAAATATGTAATTTATTATTTTCACTAAGTACTGCTCTAATTAATTTTAACTTTATAGGGAAAATTAAAAATTTGATTTTTTTAAAAACTAAAATAAAATAAATCACTAATGGAAACCTTGTAATTTAGAAAATATCTAGAGAGTTGATTTCACGAATAATTGTTATATTAGCTGTCAGATTTAATATTCCATAATTGAACAATTATTTATAAATTGAAAACCCTAATTTGTTAAACTCTCATCTCTCGAGTGCCAAAGTAACCTTAATTCCTAAAATCACAATTTCAATATCTCTATAAAAATTGTTCTTTTAGTCATTCAATAAAGTTTCATGGTTTTTTAATTGATTTCGTAAAACTCTAACACTCTCTCAAAGTGTTAAACCTTTATGTTGTAATATTTAGATCATATTTAGAATTACCTCTCTCGAACGTCAAATCCTAAATATAAAATTATTTAATAAGTGGTTAGCAAATTGAAAACATGAAGAACAGAATATTACAAATAAATAATCAATCCAAACAACAGAATATTCAATTAGAAAAATAATACTTCAAATAAACGATCAATCTTTCCTCTAGAAAGAGAGAGTTAGTTCCACATAATTGAAATAAAAATAATGAAAAACATGTTGAACATAAGGAAATCAAAGATAAGAAATAGAGAGAAGAGAAAATTCATCTCTAGATGACACCGTAATGGTGTAACCCATGTGTTGGTCTCCTCTTCTGACATCGAAAATTCTCTCAAATCACTCTCCAAAAGTTGTCTCAAAACTTCCAAACGTCTCCAGTTTCGTCAAGTTATGTTGTATTTATAAAGCGTCCATTAGGGTTTCTACAATCCCTGAAAAAATCTTACAAAACATGTGAGATTTTGCAATTTCGGAAAGTGAATTTGGTCTTGGGCCACGCCTTGGAATTCTTGAGCCGCGACTCAATCTATGATTTTGTGCATGAGCTGTAGCTTGGATATTCTGAGCCGCGGCTTGAGTGGCTGGGCTGTAGCTAAGCATTCTTGAGCCGTAGCTCAGCAGATGATGCCTCACACTAATTTTTTCCTTTTATTTCTTGACTTAAACTTTCAAATTTCTCTATTTTCCATTTTAGTTTTACATATTTGATTCTTTATTTACACCATAACTTAAAATAGATTAAAATTACCAAAAACTCGAGAATAAATATCAAAACTTGCTTAGAATTAGGATAATAACTCTAATTTTCATAGAGTTATCATAGATAGTCAGGCTGTGACTATAAATTAAGCGCTTTTTGGGAGGCAACCCATACATGAGTTTAAAAAAATCATAATAATTATATAATTTTTTTTCTCTTTTGTATCTTCATTTAACATTTTGGTGTTATATGTGTGTTTTCTCTCGCATTAAAGGTTCACATTGATACAATATGCATAAAAAAAGGTCTACTCCAATCATTTTAATTGACAAGAAATTTCTCGCACAACATTTGCAGACGATGGAGATCATTAGCACTCTCCTCGATAGGGTAGTACTTTTTGTAACATCCTGAATTTTTTTGTACGCATTGTCATAGGATTATGTTTAATTGGTGTTTAAGAATGAAGGTTAAAGTATGATTATTACGAGTGTGATTTGGTTGATATTGATGGATTATAAGGATGAGAGTGTTTAGACTAGAAATGTAAATTTTGGACAGGGTGCGGGCGTCCACATGTGTAAATGTGGGTCTGGTGTGGGGGTCCTAACTTTGTGTATTTTGTTAGTGTGGGCTTCCGCGTTGGGGGTGATCGTTCGCATGTGAAAACATGCTTCTGGTTTGGACATCCTAAAGGAAAAAACAAGGTCTTGTCTGAACAATCAAACCGTGAACAAAGAAAGGGGAGGGGGCGATTTGCTCTAGGGTAGATTTGCGGTCGACCAGATGTGGAGTTGCGGACAACCGAATTTGTGAAAAGTTAGAATTTGTTTGCGGTCGACCAGATGTTGACGGGTGGTCAACCGGGAATGTGAAAAGTCACCTGACTTTAGATGACATGTCATGATTTTAAGTAAGGAAAGGAATTGATTACTCAACAATTCTTTGTTGAAGGAGTGTCACTTCCTACTTGGATGGTTGAGAAGGGAGAATAAAGTTTATTTCCTTCAACATTAAGAGGAAACTTGAGGGAGAAAAGAAGAGAGGAGGTGAGAAGAAAAAGAGGAGAAGAAAATGTGTAGGAGAAGGAAGAAGAAAGCTTGAAAGGAGAAGCATTTGAAGAGGAAGCAACCCTAGGAAGTTTGTAATCTCTCAACTTCTTAAAGGAAATTAAGGTAAGAAAAGATTGTATATTGTTTGCCTCTTTGGCTGCATCACAAGAGTTAGGTTATGGTTTTTGAGGACATGTTGTTCTGTTAGAAGTTAGGGTCTTTATGTGATGGTTGCTTTGAATTCAGAATATGTTGATGATATGCTACATTAGTTAGAGGTGAGGCTCTGTATATGATAATGTTTGTTTGAAAGTTTGTTGTTTGAATTAAATGATAATTGTTATTCATAGGTATGATATTGGTGATAGACATCAAGTACATAATATTTTATGACTTGAAAATAGGTTCAGTAGATAATATGTTTGTTCATGTTGATGATACATTACATCATATGTTGACAAATGCATACATGTTCATGCACCATGATTTCGAGAAAGAAAATTAAGAAAAAGGTTTTTATTTACACATGTTTTGCATATGAAAAGGAAAATGAAAATGAATGTAAGTAAAGAAGGGGGTGAGTTGGCTAATGTTCACCACTCAATCCTAAAATGTTAAGAAGGAAGGGTAAGGGCTAAGGTTCATCGTTATGGTCAAGGTTCTCTATTGATCAAAGTTCATCACTCTTCCTTAAGTAAAAGAATGTTAAGGTAAAAGAAAAAAAAAAACTGAAATGAAAATGTTTTATATAATACATCTCATTTTTTACTAAGAATTATGTTTATAGTTTATGTCTTATGATATAGGTAAGTATGGTAGAGAAAGAAAGAAAAGGGCAGTTGATAGAGGATTTACACATTGTAAATATTGTGATGGCTAGGCAAAACAGAAAAAGGAAAAAGGAAATGTATTTGTAAAATGTTTATGTCCATGATTTTTTTTATGACATGATTTGTAAAGTTTAAAGAAAATTTTATTTAATGTATTTCATTTTCAGTTATTTCAAATGCTTTTATAAAGAAAAGTCTTTCGCTACTTGTTTTAAAAATAAAGAGTTACATTTAAAGTAAAGTGAAAACGGGTGTTACACTTTTTCCCTCTTGTTTTTTTTTTTTTTTGCTTTATATTTATACATCGGGGATAATGTATCTGCTAAGTTTGGAGATGGGGAGGGGGAGGGGTGGTTTGACTATATTTTCATATGTTCATCACATGCAACACATACCTGGTTGATCTTATATGATTATCACTTGTTAGTTATTTGCTAAAATAATAATAATAAAGAAGTTTTAATTGCTAGCATGACGTTGTCTTTGGTTAGATGGAATAAGTCTATGATAATACTTTGGGTTAGATTATTTGTAGATCAAAGTAATGATAAGATGATGCATGCATATAGGTTCAACTTGTTTATTATTTGTATCTTATTCATGAATCTATATTTAGAGCACATAGTCTGAAGCAGTGACGTATTTTGAAACTTAACAATAAATTTATGTGAATAATAATTTTGATATTCTTCTTTTAAAAAAATAATATATAATGAATAATAAATAATAATTTCTCTCATGGTTTCTGTGACTCCCTACTCCACTTTCAATTTTGAGTGAATCATTTGGATACTCAATGGGTGGAAACTGTACAATAAAATGAGGGACTCAAGAAGAATTCTATCACGAAACCGTGAAAAAAAATTTGATAGTAATAATAATAAAAAGAAAAGAGAGATTCAGGAGTTCTTCACTCCACTTTCAATTTTGAGTGAGCTTTTTGGACACTCAGTAGGTGGAAACTATGTGATTTTTTTGGGGGGGCGGGGGCGCCGCTTAGGAAAGAACTCTAATGCAAATCTTTTTGATTCATAAAAAAAAATTATAATTCATTCAATGTTTTCTTAAATAAGGATAGAGCAGTGTCATTATTTACATAAATTTATTCTAAGTGAAAATGTAAAGATGTGCAGGGCTACTCACACACACACGCAGTATTATGAGTAAGATAATTATAATGTTTAGATTGAAGTTTTATATGCATACAACTTTCCTTAATTTATTGAGAGTTATAAATTTTTTGATTCTTCGGGGCAATAAATCTTATTTGATCAAGACAACTATGTTAGCAAGTTAACTCTTCATTTCAAGTATTCAATTTCTATAAGGCATATTTTTATTTTTATTTTATTTTCATTAATTTTTATGTTATTTTTGCTCGAGGACTAGCAAAAAGTTAAGTTTGGGGGTGTGACAACTCTATGAAAATTAGATTTATTATTATAATTCTATGCAAAGTTTGATGCTTATTATCGAATTTTTGGAAATTTTAATCTATTTGAAGTTATGGTGCAGATAAAGAATCAAACAGGTGAAATTAAAATGAAAAATAGTGAAATTTGGAAGTTTAAATCAAGAAATAAATGAAAAAAATCAGTGTGAAGCAGTAACTACTGAGCTGCGGCTCAAGAATGTTGACTTGCGGCCTAACCACCCAAGCCACGGCTCAGAATATTCAAGTTGCGGTCTAGGCACAGAATTAGAGCCCGAGTCGTAGACCAAGACCAGATTCATTTTTGAAATTACAAAATCCCACACGTTTTGAAAGATTTTTTCAGGGATTGTGGAAACCCTAATGGAGGCTCTATAAATACAAAATAAGTTGACGAAAAGGGGGGCATGCGGCAGCCTTTGAGATGAGTTTTGGAGAGTGATCTAAGAGACTTTTTGACGTCAGATGAGGAGACTAACACACGGGTTACACCATCACAGTGATATCTAGAGATAGATTTTCTCTTATCCCTATTTCTTATATTTGATTTCCTTATGTTCAACATGTTTTTTATTGTTTTTATTTCAAATATGTTGAACAAACTCTCTTATTCTAGAGGAGAGATGAATCATTTATTTGAAGTATTATTTTTCTAATTGAATATTCTGTTGGTTGGATTACTTATTTATTTATGATATTTTGTTCTTCATACTTTCAATTTGCTGGCCACATAATGAATGATTTTATATTTAAGGTTTGATGCTCGAGAGAGATAATTTTAAATACGATCTGTCATAAAGGTTTAAAAACTCGAGAGAGTCTTGGGGTTTTGTGAAATCAATTAAAAAACCATGAAACTTTATTGAATGACTAAAAGAATTATTTTTATAGAGATATTGAAATTGTGATTTTAGGAATTAAGGTTAGCTCGACACTCGAGAAAGTAGGTGTGATAAAGCCAAATCACATATAATGATATATTTATATGTACAAAACAAATTATTTGAGTGGTGTTGTTGGTCATAGAGGAACCCAATATGGCTCACCAGACTACGTATTGTGTGACGTATGTAAAGTGAAAAAATAGAAGGGGAGTGATTATGAGTCCTCCTTAGGTTGAGAGTCCCTAGCTCTCCAGAGGTTTTGTTATTTATGGACACACCTATTGGAAACAGTGGCCAGTATGGTGGGGTTTCATGGTTGCGTGTGACTTTACATACGATGATGTACGATCATTTATGATGGTAGTCACATGGATGTTGACATTCACGGATATGTTGTATAATACCCCAATTTCTCGTAACAAAATTTAGTAAATTAGTTGAGTGTAATTGGATTATTTGGATAATTATTGAAGATTTATCAAATGGAATTATTAGAAGTGGTTAAGTGAGGATTTTGATTGAGAAGGAAAACATAAATTATTAATAGATTTTAGAGAAAATATTAATTAGTGAAGATTATTGACGGAGTAAGGAATGATTTTATGATAATACTATGGAGTATAAATTTTACTAATTAGTGGAATAAGATTAGAAATTTATGATATGATTATGAAATAAATTATAAATTTTTGAAGGATTGGTTAGGGATTAAATGGGAAAATATTAGTGTTAAGTTACTAAAGTGGAATGAATAAGAGAGTGACATTTAAGTGTATTAAATTAAATAAAATGCAAGAGAGAGAATAATAGGTGGCGAGAAAAAGTGGAGGATGAAGAATTGTAGTGGGAATGGTTGATATGGAATTAGGTGGCTTGAATGACATTGTATTAAATTAATTAAAATGCAAGAGAGAGAATAACAGGTCTCAATGGAAATTGTTATTCTCTTCAATTTCGCCACTGTTTTGCTTACCTTACTTAAATCTGCCTAACTCTTTTGCGTTGGCAGCAATGTGTGTAACCACACGTCGTCTTTTCTCTCTATAAAAGGAAGGCAGATGAGATAGAAGGAAAGAGTGGGTAGCAGTGAGGGAATATTGCCGTGGGAAAAATTAGTGAGAAAAGGAGAGAGAATGTGTGTGAGAGAGGTGTTACTTTGGCAAAATAGGGAGGAGTTTTGCTTTAGAGTTTCTGAAATTTATCCGTGAGAAAGTTCTTCAAGAGGTAAGAAATAGGATGCGGTGGCCAGTGGAGGCCCTGCATCATGGGATTTTGTTTGTTTTCTTACTATCAAATTTATTATTAAAATTTTCTGATTTCTTGCTGAAATAATGGATCTGCTTAGAAAGAAATAATTCATTAAAATTGTATCACTCAAAGATTTGTAATTTTTGTGAAAATTATATGGTTAATTAAACTAGTAATTAATGTACGAACTGTTTCTTAAAAATTAAGGATAAAATGCTAGAAAGTAAAAATGGATAAAACGTTAGAAAATAAAAATAGAATATTTTACTGAGCATGAATTATAATGACTGTTTTAATATTTTCCCTGATATATTCTGTGGAATGCTTTAATTTCTTTAATATATTTTGTATATTGTTATGGACTGGATATTATATGACATTCATGCATCACGATTAATAAATGAACGAATAAATGTAAATAGGTGTATGGGATTGAGGAGACTAGGTGACAGTTCTTGGTGGTGACACCCCTGATGGATGTATCTCATTGTCGGAGTAATGGTTAAGCCACATGACCAAATGATGTCTCCTATCTTCCTAGACTGATAAATTCCTTACATCTGGACTGTTAAGTGAAACTAAAATGAAAAGTAGAGGAAATTGGTTCTTCTCTGAGACAGACTGAATACACATGAGCATGAGCATTGCATTTCATTCTATTTCTTGTTGAGATTAAGCTCATTGTATTACCCATGATGAAGGTGACTGTAATGAACTTATTGTTACTGATGTGGAGGAGGAGCCATTGCCCGACGAAATATTGGGTTATTAGCCGGATTCGACCTGATGTATTATGGTTCAAGGAAAAATAAAATCGATTGTTTTTAATTATGGTTTTAATTTCAATAAATGTTTTGTAAACTATGGACAACCATTTCAATTATTAAAACTATGTTTTGAATTTATTCCGCTCAATACTCTTATTTATTCCTTAATACATGTTTTTAAATGAATAAAAGAAAATAAATTTTTTTATGGCTAAAATTGAAAGAAAGAAAATGGTTTAATAATGTGTGGCGTTACATGTTGATATTCACGTACATATTAATAAAACGGTACTTGTTAAATATATGGCCATTTAATAATAAAATAGAGCATTGCACTGATTCACACTATCACTATACTACTGTGAAAAGGGAGTTGTGGTATGCATTTTTATATTCATTGCATAATTATGGGTCATAGGATGACGTAGTTAGACAGATTGTCATGTATTCAAGCTATGATCTGTTAAATCATAAGCCTAGAAATTTGATATATTCGTCATGTTGAGGAGTTCTTTCATATAGAAGGACATTGGTGATAGACATTAATTGTAAATGTCTAAATAGTTTGATGTTAAAGAATTCCTTCAAATAAAAGGATCATTGAGATAAACATTACTTAGAATGTCTAAATAGCTTGAGTTAAATATTGATAGACATTAGCTATAAATGTCAATATACCTTGAAATAGACACATTAGAAATGTAGTGATGGTAATAAAGAAACCATAGAAGTATATGAGAGATGGTTTGGGGAATTAGATATTAATTAAAAATATCTAACTGAGAATAGTGATAGATAGATTAAAATAGAAAGTGATCCATAATATGAGAAATCCATAATATTCTATTAAGTTTAAAGGTGTTAAAGAAGGAATAATACATAAGAAGGATTTATATGGAATAAAGTATCCATGAAGAGTGGTGTTTGGTGATTGAGGTAATTGGTTTTGTTTTGAGAGTATTTAATAATTAAATATGTATGGGAATAAGTTATGCATAAAGAGAAATTGCACAAGAAAATTAGGAAATGTCACGACGCGGAGGCAGACCTAACAGAATCGGCAGGTCAGGAAATCCGATCCTCAAAGAGAACTCAATCGCTCAGCCCAAGCCTAAGGAGAAACGAAAGTCTTAACATGAAATTAAGCCCGAAACCCAAATCACATGGGTTGGGATCCACAAAGTGATCAATATGAGGCAAAATAGTATAATAATAAACGAAAGAAAGTATTATGCAGGAATTCAACCAAACAACAAAACAAATCCCAAGCATACCAGAGACGAAGGGACTTGGACTGACAAACATCCACCCATCCACGGGAAGATTTAAGCACCCACCAAGGGACATCAGCAACGACCCACGACAACCCCAAAGCTACCCACGCATATCCCATACATTAACATATGGAAAAATAAAGTCTAAGGGTGAGTGACAAACTCAGTAGGGGAATCTATACTAAATGCAAAGCGTGCTAAAAAACTGTTTTCCTCATCTTTTTAAAAACTATTTTTCATGCTTCTCTTTTACCGTACATGGATTTTAATTCGAAAACTCTTTATCATTTTATAAAACAGGCCTAAGGCCGACGATGAGGTTTTTATCAAAAACGTGTTGTATACATAGACAACTATACCTCAAAAATATGTCAACACCATTTTCTGATCACAAAACGTTATCACTAAAAAAAGATTGTCACTCAAGAACCCATCCGACACTCATAAGAGAATAGATGATCATCCATTGATGAAAACACCTCATGAGGTAGAGGAAATAGAAATTACGGCAATTTAGAGATCCAGCGCGTTACTTGAGTTGCCGGCAAGTTAAAGGTTCCCGTCGACACAACTTGTACGATCAAATAAACGGACAGATTACTCCCCAACTAACTACCAACAAGTTCCAAATTGATGGGGGTTGCCAACGAGCGGAGCTAGGAGCCTTCATCAACGGAGCTATGAGCCATCACGCCACCCATCAAATGGAATGGTACTAGGATAGCAAAACTCAACAACTAACAACCTTTTGATCCGTGTGACTAAAACCCTGGTCAGGTTCTGGGGTTCAAAACTCAATGACATGTCATCAACCTCGCATCTGCATTTTGACTTTTGGGGCTTGAAACCCGAGGAAGTGTCACAAATGCCCCATCCTTATTTTGTACGTACAAACAACCAACTTTCAAGCAGTAGAAGGTTTCACTAGATAGCTTCGTGATACTTTAGTGCTAGAGTGCCCCAAGCTTTAAGAGGACTCATCTTCCCAACATATCCACAGATAATAAAATGGAATACCATGTACGATAAAATAAACGTGAGAAAACATACATATACATAAAAACAAACGTGCTGTTGAAACAGTCCCCGTCTGGTTTTCAAGTGTAGTATCCCACAAAATATTAGTTTTGAAAACATGATGTAATGCAATACAGAAAGTATAGAAATCTCTACCTCATAGATGACCATGACAATCTTACCGACTAGCTAGCTCCATGCGCCATTGAAAGTGAGGGTCGAACCAGGGACATCTTAGGGACCTATAACAAGACCAATGTCAACATTCTTATAATCATACAAGGGATAACAAATAAGTCTCAATCAAGACTAGGAATCTAAGACGGTCTCTAAGGACAACCACTAGTCCGAAATCATAAATAAAATTTAGGAATACCTCAAGAGTCCTAGACCGAAATACAAAGCTAGACCAAAAACTAGGTATGGCTAGTGAAGCCGAAGGGAGTTTTCCAGGCCCAACTCCGAGAAACAAATAGTGTGGTCGACCAAAACATAATCACGGTCGACCTGGCACCTCAATAAACAACCCAAAAGACCCACCAGTCGACATGACATAGTGACAGTTGACGAAACATGATATGCTAAACCTGAACAATTCAGCAGTCAAGAAGACATAATTAAAGCCCTTTGAAACCAACCACGATCGACAAGGCACAACGGTGGTCATTCAAGACCACGCAACAGTCGACGAGGCAAGCGAAGGTCAATTGAGACCTCACAATGTCAACTAGACTCAACGAAGGTCAATGGGGCCACTCAGTGTCGACGAGACATGTTGACGGTCAACCAGAACCTCACAGAGGTAGATAAGACACGTCCGCAACCATCTAAGACTCAACAGTTGAGAAGAACCAACTAAAGTCAACCAAGCATGACTTTATTGGAAATCGGCTCAAAATTCATAAACCACACCGAGCCCTAAAACCTAGCCAAAGGACAACAGTTTCCATTAATGAGTCACAAGGGATAGGTGGAAGGGTCCTATATCAAGTCTAGGAACCCAACCGACGCACAAATGACTCAAACGAGACAAAACTAGGACAATTTTTCCACTTCTGGTCGACCAGTGTCACTCCTAGTTGACCAGTGCCTCCTCTGGTTGACCAGCAATCGACCAATGGCTCTCTAGTCGAGCAGTGGCCCCTTTTGGTTGACTGCTGGTAGACCAGAATAATTGAAAAATAGCCATTTTTCTTGTGTTTCACCCGATCTTTTACTCCTAACGAAAAATAACCCTACATAGACTTCTATTCATTCAAAATAAACCAGAAATTTCCCTTGGATTCTAGTTTCTAAGCTCGAATATGAAGCCAATAGGTTTCAAAACCCTAAACACAAAAACAGAGGGGAAAAAGTAGAAATACTTACCAACGGCCTTTACAAAAGTCGATGGCCTCGATGTCGGGAACCCGAAACCGTCTTCAAACGCTTCCAACTAGCTAGTCAGACTCTCTCCCTCTCTCTCTCTCTCTCTCTCTTGTTTCCTCTCGGCATTGTGAAAAGAAAAAGAAGAAATTTTCTTCTTTTCATTCTTTCCTTTTAAATAAATAAAAAAAATTAATTTTATATTAAAATATATTTTATATATTAATTAAATCCAATTCAAGATCTGATTTAAAACCCAAATCATTCTAAACACTAACTGAAAATAATTTTTTAGTGAAAATAATTTACTTAAAATATTTCCACTATTAAATTACTGTTCGGTAAAACCCAATTTGACTATTATGACTGACAACTCACACGTGGCCGTTACGCGACAAAACGGATCAAATTTTCAATGTTTGACCAAAAATTACGCAAAACATTTACACGTGAAAATTTAAAAAATTATAAAATTCATGGGTTTTACAAGAAAGGTAGGCTATGGTTATCTAAATCATAAGCCTAAATGTTTCTACATATGCACCGAATACTTCTTACATAAAGAAGTGTAGCATATAGTTAAGATATTAATTAGAATATCTAAAAATCTAGATAAATCATAGATTGGGATGTGTGATCATCAGAGTTTGAATATTAGAAGTTATGGATGTGATGACTAATCTTATTAGGCTTAGTACATGGTTAGTTTTAATATTTGTATGGTTTATTGGATCGTTGATTTGGATTATTACTGGGCTCAAAGAGCTCACGATTCTATATGTTGATGTTTTTTAAGAACAGATGGTAGCAATTGAAGGTCATAAAAGTAAAGATCAGTTAGATATCAAGGTTTGCACACATAGGCCTAGAGTGTGCATTTGAGTTATTACTTTGATGTATTTAGTTTTAGTTCGACTAATGTTTGTAAAATAAATTTGGATATAGTTTTGTAAATAAATAAAAGTGTACAAATTTCCTGTTTGAGTGAATTTTTATTTTAATGTGGCCCAATTGCGTGAGTGAATGTGTGTGTGATAATGTGTGAGCTTCTGCTGCGAGTTGCGAGAGTTGTACGATCATTCTCCGGACAAAAAATCTCGTTCGCGGTGCGGTTCCTGATGGGATCGGGGAATGGGTCTTGACAAAGCCTAACTCTCATACTTCTAAACTTGAGAGTTTCCATTTGAGAGAATTAGGTCTCAAAGTTGTAATTTACATTTCTATTCATTGTATTTCCTCCGCTACAAAAAAGAGTAACGTCCCGTGAATAGTCAAAGCAAAAGGTGACGCGCCATGAACAGTCATGTAAAGGTTTGATTGACGTCCTTAAAGTTCAATCATCAATAATCGAAGAGTTTAATTGATTAATGAATATTCAAGGAGGAGCCTTGAAATGCGAACATAAGGAAGGTTGGCTGAACCACATTATCAAATCAGTATTAACTCTCTTTTCCTTGTTCTTTATATTTGTGATTGTTTGTATATATATTTGTGATAAAACACTTAGGGAATAAAATTATAATATCGCATGAAAAGGTTAGAATGCCTAAATAATATGGTATAATTTGTTTACGGTGTAAATCTCGATATTTGTTTTGTTAGAAAGATATACTATTTTATTTGAAGAGATTTCAAAATTGATTCATTTAATTAAAAAAAAGTTTAAAATTGGGAAAATAACAAATTAACCATTGTACTTTGTAATTAAGGACAAGTCAACCATTGAACAATTTTTTGCTAACAACTTAACCACTGAACTATCGAAAATAGACCCTACAAACTCCGCCATTACCTGTTGAGAAATAATACCGCGAATACACCACCGATTCTATGTTTACTCTCTGTAAATTCTAATTTTTATGTTAAAATTTCAATAATTGAAACAATATTATAGAGAAGAAGATGTCGGGAAGCTCTGGCATGGTTCGGTCCGTCATCGAAAATAATTTTCATGTTTTCAGTTTGCCGAACATCTTCTCATCGTCGAAAACAATTCTCTCTTCTCGATTTCACTATCCAGTTCTCATCACCATCTTCTCTTTCTTCCTAATCCTTCGTTGTCGTCCAGTGTTCATCACCAATGTCTCATTTTTTGCAAAGGAAAATAATCATTCTGCCTCGAAAAGTGATCGCTCTGCAGCAGAAAGTGATAGGTCCGCAGCGGAAAGTTATCGTTTCGCAGCAGAAAATGATCATTTCGCAACAGATGTAATTTTTTCACAAGCAGAAAATTGTCGTTCCGTGGGGGAACGTTGTTGTTCCACAGTGGAACGTTGTCTTTCCACCGCAGAACAATAACGATCCGCTGCGGAAAGACAACGATCTGCTGCGGAAAGACAACTCTTTTTAACAAATAGTGAAAAGATAACGTTTTGCAGTGGAAATACAATGCTTTTTAACAGAAAACGTAACTACGGTATTTGCTCCGTCTATTTTTCATAGTTCAGTGGTTACGTTGTTAGCAAAAATACTTTAATAATTAATTTGTCATTAATAACAAAGTATGATGGTTGATTTACTAAAAAAAAATAAATTTACCAATATTAGCCATGGTTGTTTTGTTAATTTGCCAAAAAAAATTCTTATGCTGCAAATCGCTAAGTGTCCAAACACACCTTAACTTTGGCGGATTTATGTAATTCCTCTCCTAAATCGAGCAAGAAGAGAAGGCGAATTTGAGAAAAAGAGGATCGGAACGGACGATTCTCTCTCTTGGATTTCGCCGTTGAGCTGAGCTTTGTTTACTTTGGAAGAGGAAATCGATGAGAACGAAGATTCGTGCCGGTGGTCGGCGTAAACTTCCGAGGCACCGTGATACTCCAGCACTGTCTTCGACATTTCCATTGGCAATGCTCTCCAATCAGGCAAGTTTTTTTTTTTTTTTTTGTGTTTTTGTTTTCTTCTTCATGAATGATGCTTCTTTAACAAGCAGGCTTCTCGTTCTTGCTTTTGATGTGTCTAATCTGCGAGAATTTCCCCCGGTTTGTTGTCTTTGCTGGAATCTTGCACTCACTTTTTCCGTTGAGTTGAGAATTTTTTAATAATCAAGAGAAATTGAACCTCCATCAGCTATATAAATGCTTAGAAGGATCTCTGTCCAGAGTTCGATTTAGATTAGCTATTAAACAAAATCTTGATGAAGTATACGTTTTAACAGAATACCAACATGCTTGAGACATCAGAAAAGGAGGTACATGATGGAGGCGAAGATGAGGATTGGTTAAAGAAAGACACTTGTATAAGATGCGATGAAAGAGGCAGTTTGTTGATATGTAATGTAAGTGGCTGTCCAATAGCTATCCATGAGAACTGCATGTCCTGCAAACCAACTTTTGATGATGAAAGAAACTTTTATTGTCCATACTGTTCTTACAAAAGAGCGCTAATAGAAGCTCATAAGTTGGAGAAAAAGGTTATGGCTACTAAGAAAGCTTTGTCAAGTTTTATTGGTTCAGGTGTCCCTATCGGCAATAATTCAGAGCAGAAACATGGGATGTCTGAAAAAGTACAAGATCAGTCTGTGCAAGTAGAGCATAATCAACATATAGAAAGTAGTGAGAAAACTAAGTCTAGAATCCTGAGCGAAGATGAAGGTGACCGCCCACGTTCTTATGCAGCTGATGATAGTGACATTGACAGCTCTGAATCTGATGCTGAAGCTGTTAAGGATTTTACGACTATAGAAAATTTCTCCGAGGCTAATGTTGATGGTAGACTTGAGGAAGTGGAACTGTCTCCAAATGCCAATATGGAATCCCATGCCAATTATGCAGGTGGTGATACTCCTTTAAAGCGAAAGAGGCATGACAAAGCTAAAGCTCATAAGATAAAGAGACAACCAAAAAGTGGGTTTCCCAAAAGATCACCCAGTACCACTGATAAAGCCATCGAGGGCAATGCTGAAGAAGTATCTACCTCCAAAAATTTAAAAGAAAACCACGAATCTGTTGAGCTCTTGTGAGTTATCAGTTTACATATACCTTATTGTAGCTTATTTTACTTGAGCTATTTGTGTTTTTTTTCATTACCGTAAGGGACCAAGATGCGGCACATTATTATCAAACTTTATTTGACTCTTATTATTATTTTTTATTTGATAGTGAGAAGACTCAGTCTGAAATGGTGAGTGATGACGACGGTAGTCAGCCAGATCCTTATGCAACCGATGTCAGAGACAGCCCCGAAACTGAAAGTGAGTTGCCAAAGGATTCCATGTCTAAAGAAAGTTCTTCTGATGGTGATGATGATGGTCGACTAGATGAAAGAAAACTGCCTGTAAATACCAATCTTGGATCCCCCAAACATGCAGGTGGTGAAGCTCCTTCAAAGCAAAAGAGACGTGTCAAAACTAAAGCTTGTAAAATAAAGAAGCAGCACAATAGTGACTTTCCCAGGAGGTCATTTCGTGCACTTAATAAAAAGTTTGAGAAAGATCCTGCAAACAAAATTGAGGACTTCTCTATGTCCAAAATGTCAAAAGAAGATCTCAACTCTGTTAAGAAAATGTGAGTTATTGGTGTGTACATATATACTCTCTGTAGCTTATTTGATTTTGACTCATGCATGTTTTTTGTCAACCAATTAGTGGTGCATTACTAGCAAACTTCAATTGACTTCAATATTTTTTTCTCCTTTTCAATTGCAGCAAAACACCCATTCTTTCTAACACAAAACGAAGGCGGTTGCAGTGGACGACTGAAGAAGAGGAAATGCTAAGGGTATTAGTTAGTGATCCTAAACTTTTCGTTAATAAATTCAAAGATGGAATATACTTGCGATATTTTTTTTTTACTCACATGGGATTGCAATGCAACAATTATTGATTGGCCAGAAAATTATTTGGCTATTTTAATTAAATATCTCATTCCCTTCCAAGAAAAGATAAATACAATACCTACCATGCATACATAACTTTGCGTAATAATGGAAACTTATGGAGATTTAATCGAACAGATATGCAACTTCTTTGGTATGATAAATGCAGGTTAAGTAGGGAGATTCCATCAGCATCAGATTTCAGTTTCCTTCATTCAGATAGTGTTATATATCCTATTTATGATGTGAAGTTGTTGAACAATTATGTTTATCAAATTTCTTTTTGTATGTGAATTCTCATCCTGTTATCTGTCAAAAAATTATCCAAGTTTTTTCCCAAAGATAGAGTCATTTGGAGTTATTGCCCTTCTTTTTTGGTCTTATCATAAAGTATTGGGCTTTGCACTTGGTTCAATTCCAATATTTAACTAAGCTAAGAGCTCGTAGAGTATTTTTGTGAGATTCGTTTTTGTCAGACTTGAAATTGAAGTTTCCTAACAGTAGTTGGGACACAGGAAGGAGTCCAAAAATTTTCAACATCGGTTAACAAGAATCTTCCTTGGAGGAAAATTTTGGAATTTGGCAATCACGTATTTGACATGACTCGTAGTCCTGTTGATCTCAAGGATAAATGGAGGAAAATACAGGCCAGAGAGTCTTTCTCTGAACAGTGATGCTGTGGGGCTTTGGATTTCTGAAGAAGGTACGTCATGTTTTACTCTTGAGGTTGTATATTTGTAAACATGGTTAAAATATTAAAAATGAGACTGTTCCTCCCCTCCCCACTGATTTTGCTATGCATTAGTTTCCTCATTTGCGGTACTTAAAATTCTAAACAAAATCAAGTTTGCAGGGTTTAATGTTGAGGAAAAAACAAGCACGACATGCAGCTGATGGACGGCAGATGTCTTCTTATGAAGTGCTTGCTTTCGTCGTAGTCTAGAATGAATTGTCTCAAACATCACTCAACAATTCACAGGTGCCTTCCCTTTGACGTAGTGTTGTATCAAACTTCGTAGTTATGCTCATATACTGCTGATCTAACGGAAACCATACTTATGTGTACATCTGGATGATTGGTGTTCTTTGTTTTTCGATCAATTTTTGGTATTTGATGCAATAGTTTGCGTCTACATTTGCAGTCTAGTTTGTGCCTTGCTGGGCATCTGATAAGTCCCACCTGCTGTACTCACGCTTTATCAACAAGTATTTGACTCTCATCTTCATTGTCAAATCATAAAACTGAAACTGCATCTTCTACAAAAATCCCCCTGTATGAATTGCGTGCAAAACAAACCAGCAAGACTGGTATTCGATAGGGAGTCTCATTATTAATTTATGAAGTTTGTCATTTAAATAAGAGTTTATTCAAGTTTCTCTTTTCATAAAATGAAATAAACTATCTACACAAAATATCTGAACCACAGACGTGGCATTAGACATCTCTACTGTGTATAGGTAGCTTCTTTCAGACCAAAAAGCCAGGAGCTACTACTCCATTGTTGGGGTGAAACCCACTTTTTAGGAAATACCCATCTGTGTCTCTTGCACGTTGTCGCTATTCAGGATCTGAAATACCAATTTGCATGTTACAGGTTTGAATTTCACCAAAAAAAACACTGAACTTGTGGACTAAGATCAAACATTTGGTGATGTTAAGAATATTGTCACAGAATTACTGTCCTAATGTGTAACACCCAATAATTTATTTTTCTTAAAATTTTGAAACTTTTGAATTTTTCCCAATTTAATTGAAAATTTAGGTTAGTTTAGTATATTGAAAAGCTCCAATTAAAATTGGTGAAGTTTTGAAGATGTTGAAATTATTAAATTAAGCAAAAACTTGATAAATAAACGTTAGAACATATTCATTATTATTGCTACTCAAAATATTAAATAAGTTTTAACTAATAATATGTTTTTGCTAAACCAATACAAAATAAATATATTGATAAATTACTCTTCTGATCTGACAATGTCTTCTTCTGTATGCTCATCTACCTCTGAAGTATCCTTGATCAGCCTAAATTCATCATCTGTTAAAAATTCATCATCTGTTAAAAATTTACCTACATCACAAAATTTGAGGTAAGATAAACCCAGTAAATAAAAATACGTGCATAATTAAATCTAATTCTATGTATTACCGAATTTTCATGCTTAAAGTTACATACTGGTTGAAACTCATTTTAGACCTTACCATATATTCAAGTTTTCATTAACTATCTTCAACTAGAACTCTCCAAAATCCGAGTTGGTTTCGGATTTTCGTAGTTGCAAAGCAGCTGTTAAACTGTTTGTAGCTGATTGAGTTCCAAAACTCACTCTGGTTTGAGAGATTTTAAGGAAAATTGTTAGATTAGGGATGAGGTTTATTGAAATTGATTTTGATTTGGGGATTTAGATTCAAAATTTTAAACTAAGAATTCCACATTGAATCCTCTACACTGTGTCTGCTATGTTTTGTTCACATATTCATTGAAGACACAATTACTATCACATATTCAAGTACTCTTCAATATTGTCACTATGGCCAAAATTAGCAAAAGTAAAGAAGAATATGGTGGATAGAAGGGCAGTAATCACTTCATAATAATCAGCTCCCATCAGTAAGGTATCTTCTATTATTGCACCCTCTGAGATACAAGAATCCAAGTCCAACAACATAGGTGAATTTTACAGTTGTGCACAGAATAATGCGAAAGAGGTAGAGGGGTGAAGAGCATATTAACTAACTATTATATAATCACTTAACATCAAATAAACAATGTCTTAGAAAGCAGCAAGAACTTCAACAAAGCCTTCATTTTTGTATCCACCCATGTTACTCGCATAAGCTCGAGAAAGCAGAATTAAACTGAGTGAGAACATATACTTGGAAATATTGCTGTTAACGCAGTTACTAACAGGAATGTCAATTAGCCTGTAGTATGCTTTGACCATTCAAAAGTCCTCTTTTGCTCTGATTATCTGAGATAGTCTGATCTAAAGATTCTGATGTCGACCTTGATCCAATTTCAACTTCAATTTCATTGTTAGATAGATGATTAGTCTTATCTGTCAATCCTTTAGAAAGTGAAATAACAAGTATAGCAGCTTCATCAAATATCACATCTCTGCTAAATCTAACTTTCTTGGATTTATGACACCATAATTTATATCCCTTGACACCATACTTGTATCCAAGGAATATACACTTCAATGATCTTGGTTCTAATTTGCCTTTATCAACATGAGCATACATAGGGCAATCAAACACTCTCAAAACTGAATAATCAACAGGAGTACCAAACCAAACTTCTTCAACAGCTTCAGCCCAAAATGACTTAGGTAAACCAGAATCTGAAAGCATACACCGAACCTTCTCCATTAAAGTTCTATTCATTCGCTATGCCACTCCATTTTGTTGTGGAGTACCTGGGACTGTCAAATGCCTCATAATTCCTTCTAACCTGCAGAAAGAGCTGAACTCTTCCGAACAAAACTTTAACCCATTATCGGTGCGTAGATGTTTTACCTCCTTTCCTGTCTGCTTTTCAATTAAAGTTTTTCACTTCTTGGAAGTAGAAAATACATCGCTTTTCTTTTTTAGAAAAAACACCCAAACTTGTCTAAAAAAATAATAAATCATAGTCAGCATATAATGTGCCCCTCCCTTGGAAGGCACCAGTGCTGGTCCCTAGAGATCCGAGTGGATATAATCTAGTATTTCTTTCATACTGTGAGTGGCTGAAATGAATCTGACTCTTTTCTGTTTTCCAAAAACACAATGCTCGCAAAATTGTAATTTACTTATGCTCTGACCATTCAAAAGTTCTCTTTTGCTCAGCTCATTCATTCTGTTTTCACTCATATGCCCCAAATGCATATGCCATAATTTAGTAAGATCTTCATCTGACAATGAAGTACTAACTGCAGCATCCCCAACAACTGTAGATCCCTGCAGAACATATAAATTTCCAAACTTTCTTTGCCCTTTCATCATAATAAGAGAACCATGAATGATCTTTAAAACTTCACCTTCACCGGTGTACTTGTACCCTTTCAAATCAAGAGTACTCAATGAGATCAAATTTCTCTTTAAGTCGGGAACATGCCGCATATCACTAAGTGTTCTGACAACGTCATCATACATTTTAATTCTGATCGAATCAATTCCTACTATCTTGCATGATGCATTAATTTCCATCAATACGGAACCTTTTAACACAGGTTCATATGTTGAAAACCAATCTCGATTAAAACACATATGAAATGTGCAGGTTAAATCCAAAATCCACTCAAATGGTTTTGAGTTTCTATCAGATACTACGAGAAGATCTCCTTATAATTCATAATCGTTTTCTTCAGCGACAATTGCTTCACCAGACTTCCCTAGTTGTTTTCCCTTCTGATCAGCCTCCTCTTTTCTTTTATTCTGCAATTTATAACACTCGAATTTTATATGTCCATTTTTTTTACAGGAAAAAAACTTTGTTTCTGTTCCTGGACTTTGATCTGCCTTTTGAACACTTTCTGTTACTGTTCCCCTTATCGGATCTCTATTGATGTTCTACCCTGAGTAACCAGTCCCTCTCCTTGAGTTCCAGATCCAACTACAAGGTGCTTCATCCTTTCTTTTGAAATCAAAACATCTTAGACTTCTTTCAGAGTTAATGTGTTACGACTTTATAGAATAGTATCCCAAAAAATATTGTACGACGCAGACAGTGAACATAACAAAATAAAACCTAGATCCTCCTGTAATACCCTGACTTTTTATTGGGACTTAATAAGAATATTTTGATTTATTGGTCAATATTCGGGGTATTACCAATGACGTATTCATAGATTATAACTTAAGGAATTTATTGAATAAATTGGAATTAAAATAGATGTTAATTTAATGAATTAAATTATTGTGTTGGGGTAAATTATTTAGAGGGAATAATTTAAAAAGGGAAGAACTAAGAAAAGAGGAGTGAGATTAATTGGATTTATTTTAAATTAAGTGAAGAATTAGTGAAAGATTAAATTAGAAGGAGATTTGAAATTTAGTGGAATTAAATTAAGAGTTAAGAAAGGAAGAGGAGTAAATCGGTTCGATTTGGAGGAAATAGAATGGCCTTCGGCCATTCTGTCGAGAGAGAATCAAAAAGAGAGAGCAGGGAGACGAGAAGAGAGAACAAGGGAGGGAGACGATCGGGAGATGAGGGACGACGCGAAGGCTCAGCTCGGACTCGGGCAACTCCTTTGCGATAGGCAAAGGTGTGAGCTCCTGCTGCGTGGGGGACATGGGTCACTGTTAGGGCTCGGAATCGGGGCTTCCGCGGGTCGTGTTTCCGGTGACGATTTGAGGTAGGTTCAGTCGATTTCTCTCTCCTCCTTTGCTTTCTGTCGATTAGGCGTTGGCAGGTAGTGATTTTCAGCGTCGGGATGGCAGCGAGCGACATCTCGGATCGATGGCAAGGGCTGGCGGTTTGGGAGGAACGGCTGGGTCTTGTTCTGTCTGAACCTGTCTTTCTCCTAGTTCTGGCTCTGGATGAAATCGATAGAGTGGACATCATAGGGCATAACTGGGTAGTGGTTGGTCGGGCGTGCTCTCTACCTACTGGGAATTGGCAGAGAGTATCCCCTTCTGGAGTTGATATACAGAGATGAGACAGAGAGGAGAGAAAGGTAAAAATGGGAGAGGAGAGGCAGTGAGTGTTCGGAGTGCTGGAAATCCTCTCGGGTGTGTTTTGATGCTGGGCAACTCGGATTGGCTACTGTCCTCAGGTCTCCTCAGGTAACATAATCTTTCTCTGCTTGTGTTGGTTTGCAATTGGATGGATTGGTGTTCTGGATTAGTTGTGGTTTTCCTTTGACTATAATAACTTGTTTGTGTTTTTGTGTGGGTGAGCTGGAAGGAGTGTTGGCAGTGCACGGTTTGGTTTGGTTTGGTGCTGCTGGTGATGGTTGTGTGTTAATGGTTGTTACAGCTGCAATCTCAAGTGTTCTTCAGGGTATTGGGAGAGAAAAAAGAAGGATAGCGATTAAGTGCAATACACGATAAAGTCTTGAGGTAAGAATTTGGGTGTGTCTTGGCCATTTGGAGGCGCTACCCACAATTAAGAGTGCGTGAGTAGTGTCGGTTCCCCTTGGATGCGCTATTACAATTATTTCCTTTGTTGATTCATTAGCTGTTTGTTAGTGTAGATTCATTGATATTTCCTTGGTTGGTAGCTCTATGATTGTTAGCTCTATGGTTGTTAGCTCTGTGATTGTTAGTTCTATGGTTGTTAGCTCTGTGATTTCTGTTAGCTCTGTATTTTCCTTTATTGTTAGTTCTTTATCTTTATTGTTAGTTTTGTTTCAATGCTATACTTTGATAGGCAATTGATGAACGATTACTGCTTAGATAAATGACTTAAGCCTGAAGATGTTTTATGACATGAAAAGTATGAACGAGTGGAGAGTGAGGATGATTCTGCTCTTTATAGCTTATTTGTTGTTAATTATTAATTATAAGCTGTTATTTCCTCTATTATTGTTCTGCTGCCCTTTTGTAACAACCCGGTTTTCTTTATCTTAAAAAAATGTGATAAATTTAAAACTTTTATAAAACAACTTAAATAATCCTTAATTAAAATCAGAGTTCTCTTCTAAAAACCAAACCGTTAAATTCTCTTTCTTAAACTTGTTATTTAAAACATGGAAATCTATAATTATAAATCATTTTTCTGAAAATGTAGCGGAAGCTCAATTAAACTAATTGCGGAATAATAAGCAATTGATTACATTTACAATTTCAAAACCATTTTCTTGTTATGTCTTTAGTCTTGCCAACCACAACGCTTGCCCATATAAATCCTTCATCAACCGCTCCTCTTTGGATTAATTGCAATAACACGATCACCTACATCACAAGCAAACTGTAAGCCCAAGGGCTTAGTAAGGAATTGAGATATGCAATATGAATGTCTCTAACTCATTTTGTCAGAATGGGATCAGCCCAAAACTTTTCTTTACTCACGGTTACATATAACATAAACTCGTAGATTGAGTTAGGAGATTGGAGGACCCTGGCGAGTAATGTTGGGGAATCGACATCTAACTCCCTAGAGTAGACAAGCTTTCAAACCTAATGTGGACAGATTAAATTATATCCGAGTCTACCAGTTAGATTCGAACCATTAACCCGGTCTACAATTCTCTTACTTTCTTTTTTTTTCTTCATTTTCTTCTTACACATGAATACCAACCATTTTCGTGGTATTTCATATGATATCTATTATCATGAATGCACTATGATGCAATATGAACAATAGAAACATAATGATATCATTTATCCAATGAATTCACAAGGCCATACTACCAAGATTTCCAGAATATAGAAGGAATACACTACGGAAATCAATCACGGAATTTCTACAACAATTCAACAGCGAATCAACGCACTCCACAGTAGCAGGAAATAATCATGTACACATTAAGTAATACAGTCAACAACCACACTAACGAATATCGAAACCTGCGGAAGCTAACAATAGAAGAACAACAATTCTACTAGCAATTATAATGACTAATATATTTCATGAATCACTGGAAATTCACAGCATATATCAACGAACCAATAATGTCTTAAAAACAATTATCATGCTTTGAATTAAAACTGAAAATAATAACAAGTAACAACGAATAAGGCATGCTACGATGCTTTGATATCAACCGTAAGATACGAATTAAAACGACATCCATGCTTTATAATTTGACAACAAATACGAAATATAACAACAAATTAAATCATGCATATATGCTTCGAAACTAGACAGCGAATTAAAAACGTGCATACATGCTTTATAATATGATGGCGAACTACAAAATTTATGACAGCGAATGAAAACATGCATACGTGCTTTATCATTTGACAGCGAATATAAAAAATAGCAGCGAAACAAAATGTGCGCTATGTTCTGAATCCTAACAGAAAATAATAGCATATAATCAACGACTTGACAACGAGTTTCCAACAACTCAAATGTACAAATATAGCTTCGAATTGACAGAGAACGTCAACCAGAACAGCAGCGTGGTCATAGCAATTAAAACGTGCTAATCATGCTTCGAAATTGACAGAAAATAGCTACGGAACAGCAGAGAAACAACAACGAATTAACCAACATACTCTGAAATTTACCGAAATCAATTACGAAACAGCAGTGAATTCAACAGCGATTAGAATGCTTTAACATGCTTCGAAATTGACGTAAAGAAATCACGGAACAATAACGAAACAACAGCGAGTTCTCAACAATTAAAATATGCTATTATATATTGAAATTAACAGAAAACAAAATGCAGAACAACAGTTAATTCAACGGAAATTAAGACGAGTTATCATGCCTTATGAATCAATGAAATTAATAATATACAACAATGAATTAAACATGCATACATGGTATAAATTTCGACAGCAAGCTAAGAAGTATGACAGTGAATAAGAATATACATACGTGCTCCATAATTGGATAAAACTAACAACAAATTCATACAAAATCTATATATATTGAATACGCAAGGAATTAACCAACCCAAGCATTATCAAGAGGGTAATAACAAGTATTAACTAGAGTCACAACAATAGAATTCAAGCAAGGAAAACTCATGGAATTCAAACAAGAAAATAGAATGACTCTACTTGTGGGTAGGGCTTTGATGGCCAAGACTTTACCCAATTCCTTACCTCACAGTTACCAACCAATGAAGGGGAGAAACACAGAAAGGAATTGTCCAAACCAGCGACTCGCTTCAGTTCAGAACCACCATCGCAACTCACTCTCTTGACTCACTTCAATAGGTTTTTCTCCCTGCACAGAAGATCTGCCCTTCCATTTAAAAGCAGGAATGAGTGGTGGTTGGCAGACAGACACCTAATATGCATAATTACCATCTAAAACAAGTAATTGCCACTAAAAACATGTTATTGATCTATGGACAGGCAAGGTCCACTGAGTAATTGGCAACAATATCACTGCCTTAATTCATCAATCTATCCAACAAGTCGTTTAATTAACCGAACATTAGGGAGAAAATTTTATAGAACAAAGCGGCCCACTCACCTTGGCACAAATCCGCAGCACGCGGTTTCGATCGATCCAACCCGTGCCCTACGAACCGAGCAATGTCGAGCCCTAGCCTTCACATCCATCGTTCGCAGCATGCCGCACCTCACTGCACCATACACCGGACTATAGCTCTGCGCCGCCTGGACCCGTCCCGATGCTCGCACCTCCCTCTCGAGTCTCCCTCTAGGCCTCTCTCTCTCGATCTCCCCTTCTCTTCTCTCGGCTCTCTCTCTCTCTCTCTCTTGCATATTTCAGCTGCTGTTTTTTTTTTTTTAAAAAACAAGACCAATCACTTAACCTATGAACCGGTCTGCTTGAACCAGTTCACCTGCTGAACCGGTTCAGCCCCTTTACTCCTATTTCTTTTATTTTAATTCTCAATAATCCAATTATACCCAATTAATTTTCAATTATCTTTACTTATTCCGTTATAGAAAATCGAGATATTACACCTTTTGTTCGTTTTATTTTTCTACTCTAAACATGTTTAGTAAATGATAATTTTAGCAACAAACCTTACTCTAAACTTGTAGCAATACTTGTGATAATGAACTAAGTTACTAACTATAAATTGAGTATGTTTACATTGCTAATTAGAGTAATTAACTGGACTTAGCATGTTAAATTAACTAATCAATTAACTAGCCATTAAATAACTAATTCAAGCATGTTTAACTAGTTGTTTTAATTAATAACTAATACTTGAGCATGTTAATTAATTAGTTAAGCATGATTAATTAACTTAATTAACTTGATCATTTCTTTAGGCATGTTAATTTATTAGAGCAATTAACTAACTAGAATAATTAACTAGACTTAAGCATGTTCATTAACTTAGCTAGAGTTAACTAGAATAATTAACTAGACGTGAACATATAATTAACTAGAGTAATTAACTAAAGAAAGTAATTAGACTTGAACATGTAATCAATTAGAGTAAATAACTAGACTCTTCAAGGTTAATTCAAGCATGTTAAATAGACTAGAACCTTGAGCATGTTAATCAACTAAGCATGTAAACAATTTAATTAATCCAAATATGTAAACAATTTAATTAATCTAATCATGTGAACTAACGCCTAATTAATTAATTGGTTGTCTACTTAGATAATGATAATTATTCTTGATGCATGAAGATTGACTAGGACGATTACTTAGAGTAATAATTAACTAGCATAATTATTAGCATGTTAGTTAACATAATTTATAGCATGTTCATGTATTGTTTCTTTTACTATTATATCCTCATATTGTTGCTATGCTATGTAATGTCCATTATGTCATTCGCTGCTTTAGTTTGTTAGTGTGATTGTTCTCTTGTATGCACTTTCCATTTCTGCTATTCAATTACCTTCTTTTATATGCGCAATTCCATTATTATTAATGTTATGTTATAATGCATCATACATCATGTTAGGTTGAGAAGGTATTATCATGCATCATGAAAATAAAAACAATTAAGAATACCACCATGGGGTGGTCATATGCATTGAGTGAGGACAAAGATCTTACCTTTCCCTCGTCGGGAGTATGAGACTGCCTAGCATAGTTGATCAGAAGCCAATAGACTACTCCCTTTTTCATTGGATTCCTCCAACCTCCCGCTCGATGTATGAGCTACGTAAAATACGTAAAGAAAAGATTGGCTTGGGGCGGACACATTCCAAAGAATTAAAGAGAGACATATCATATTGCATAAACCTTTTTTCTTACTGGGCCTTTAGGCTCATGTTTTACTTGTGGTGTAGGTACATGTGTGCGCGGAATTCATGAGCAAATAAGGATGCAGTTGACGAGGAATTTGCACGTGAGCAAACTTGGGGCTGGCTAGACTAAAAAGGGTAAAAAGGGGAAAAACGTTTTATAATTTAAGTTGTATCTAATTGTTTAACATTTCAATTATTAAAATGATGATTCGCTTTTGCTACGTTTCGTTAATGATTTCGTAAAATGTTTTACGCTTCCGTTATGTTTTTACAAATGATTTTTATAACTATGACTTTTCATAGTATACCACGATTTACGAAATGTTAGTAGTAGCGGTCTGGTTTAGACGCACTCTGATATTTCTTTAAAAGAGTTTTAAATAAAGAGAGTTTTAGTGGTTTTATAAAAGTTCTAAATTTTAACGCATTTTTAAAAGATTACGAAAAACCGGATCGTTACACCTCCTCATCATATTTGCATTCCATAGTTTCCAAATCTGAAACAATTTCTTTAAATGTAGTCAAGTGTTCTTCGATCGAAGTTCCTTCTATTATATGATCAAAAAATAACTATTGCTTCAAATGCAACTTACTCGTCAGGGTTTTATGCATGCACAATTCTTCTAATTTTGACCATATTTCAACAGCAGATTTCGCCTTTAACACATCCTCCAAAATTGCATTTGATAAATGAAGACGAATCAATGATAATGTTTTTCTGTCTCTCAGGTATTTCTCCTCATCGGTACATGACGCTAGGATTTTATCGAGCCCCAATAATGTATTATCCAATTCCATCTGAGCAAGAACATCCCGCATCTTTACCTGCCATATTAGAAACCTTGTATTCCGATCTAACATCGGAATATCATACCTCATAGAAGCAATCTCTTAAAGTTCAAAATTTTTCCCAAAAATCTGACAAAATATCTAAGCACGATATTTAGAACCCCAATATTCCAGAATAATCTGATAACCCAACCAAAATATTCTCACAACCTGCACTATAAAAAATTCATCAATTTTCAGAATACCAAAATCAACAATCGGCCAAGATTCACCAAATTGTCTGCAGGCTTCAATTGGATAAAAAATTACATGGCTGTGATTGGAGTAGCAAGGCAGATCCACTCTGACTGGTTATGTGCGACGACGGTTTGGTAAGCATCGACAAGGGGTTGGATAGCGGTCTCTGGGATTGGAGAAGATGTTCGAGTCGGAACTCAATTTGTTGTCTCTACGTGTGCCGGTGAAGAGAATACTCGGCGATGACTTGGCAAGTTTTGCGGTGCTGCAAACGTTTCTCTCTTTTGTCTTCAGCAGATAGAAGCGTGACTTTGATCATCGATGGACAGTGGCGCGACACAAGGGAGCCAAGTTTCTTCTTCGCTGGGTGGATCAATCGGTCTCGACTTCTCTGTTCTTCACAAGGGACGTTCCCCTGTTCTTTGCTTCACGAAGGAGATGGTTGCAGGCAACAGTTCTTTTGTTGAAGAAGATGAAGAACACGGGCAGCTCTTCGTTGCTAGAGAAGAAGAGTTGCAGACAGATGAAAAAAAATAGGAAAACCCTTTTCCTTTTTCCTTTTGTTTTATTTTATAATTTCTTTTTTCCAAAACACGAAATTTCTTGATACCTCCGATAAATTGAAAACCCAATTTTTAGAAACCTTCAACTACGCTTTGATACCAATTGTTGAAAATACGAACGAGAATCTAAAAGAGAAATAGAAAATAATGGACACCGAGATTTACGTGGAAAACCCAAGACAGTTAAAAATCTATGGGCAGAGCAGAGAAATCACTAATGAAATCGGTACAACGAGTTTTGTGACCCAATTTTATATATATAGCATAAATGGGAAATCTTAGTCATACTAAAATAGGAAACCCTATCATACTGGAAATAGGAAACCCCTAATGTGGGCCTAAACTAGTCTGGCCCAATTAGAATCTGGTCACACCGAACCCTAATAATCACAAATATCAGAGTAATTGGGCACTGTTTCAGTAGGATCTGAAGTACTTGAAACAACTCGAGAAAAGTGAAATGGAATACCAAAATTTCTATCAAGTTCTGATTTGAATGGAAAAATATTTTCATGAAAAATCACATTTCTTGAAACAAGAATTTTATTAGTCTCTAAATCAAGAACTTTGTATCCTTCGTACTTCGCAGGTTAGCTAAGAAATACACCAGATTTGGCTCTTGGACTAAAATTATCTCGAGTACTTTTCAAAGTAGATACAAAACATAGACATCCGAACACTTTGAGATGGGCATATGAAGGAACTTTGGAATTCAACCTTTCAAATGGAGTTTTGTTTGACAAAGTTTTAGAAGGAATTCTGTTTATCAAGTAAACAACAGTGAGTATACAATCTCCCCAAAAATTTTAAAGGAAAATTAGATTGAAAAAGTAGAGACCGAGCTACATTAAGGATGTGTTGATGTTTTCTCTCCACCACCTAATTTTGATATGGTGTTTCAAAACAAGAACAATAATGAATGATTCCTTTTGTTTTATAGAAATCATCAAGTGAAAATTCCAAAGCATTATGAGTTCTAATATCTTTAATTTTCAAATTGTATTGATTTTCAATCATCTATATATACTGAGGAATGATTTTAGTTACTTCGGATTTATGTCGAAGTAGATATACCCAAGTAGCTCTACTATGATTATCAACAATAGTAAGAAAGTACTGACAACCTTCATGAGAAAGGACATGAAAACGGCCCCATACATCACAATGAATAAGCTGAAAAGAAGTTTCACATATATTGTTACGAGGCACAAAAGATAAATGATACTGTTTAGCTAGAGGACAAATAGTACAAAAATAATTCTTTACTGAATGCAAATATAACGAATCTTTTAGCACTTGAACTTTGGCATTTGAAGGATGACCAAGTCGGCAATGCCAAAGGAAGTTATCTGCCAAATTTATATTGCATATCCTCTTTCGAAAGAAAACATCATAGACATGTGTATTTTGATGGAGGATATACAAGTTTCCGATTCTACTACCAATCCCAATCGTCTTGACTGAAAATTGGTCCTAAATCAAATAGGAATCAATTTGAAATGTGACAAAACATTTTAGTGCAGAAACTAATGCACTAACAAATAATAAATTAAACCAAAAGGACAAAATGTAGAGAACATCACGTAGAATTATATCACCATTAATTTTAACAGTGCCTATGCATTCTACTAATACTCTGGAATTATCAGGTAAAGTGACAAAATTGCCATGTACTGGAAATGAGTCAACAAAATAGTTTATATTTGAACAAACATGATGAGTTGCCCCTGTGTCTAATACCCAATGCAACATATTTACCTTATCAGAATTTTAAAAGAGTTGAGAACAAGAGACAGATCTGTGAAGTTGGACACTAAAGGATCACCAATAGAGATTTCCCACGAATTATTATCTTAAATTGAGTTATTATGATACTGAGAACTCAAAAATGCAATAATCTGCTGGCATTGATCAGAAGTGAGAGATTGAGCATAGTTCTACTCTGCTGAAGCATCATTTTGCACCTTCACTAGATTTACATCACATGTTCCCGAGTTTCTTCTAAAATTGCTTTTCTCCCTTGACTTATAACCAAGAGGAAAATCATGTATTTGATAGCATTAATCAATAGTGTGACCAGTCATCTTATAGTGAGTGCAGACTAGTTTGTCTCATCTCCCTTTGAACTCTTTGGTGCTTTATTTGACAAGAAAATCATCTTGTTCTTTGCTTCACTTAGTGGACTATTTACCAATCTCTATCTTTCTTCCTGGATCACCAAGGAAACTACCTTGCTCAAAGAAGGCAGTGGATCTTTCATCAGTATTTGACTTTTGATTTGAGAAAAACTATCACTTAACCCCATCAGAAATGGCATAATAAACTCTTGCTTCTGATGTTCAATTAACGTTCTGGCACCTCCATACGTACAGTTAGGTATAGGCCTAAACTCTTGAAGTTCATCCCACAGAGTCTTGAACTTCATATAATAGGAGTTGACATCCATTGTTCCTCGAGTTAAAGACATTAATGAGTTTCAAATCTGATAAATTTTAGGCACATTACCTTGATTAAATCTGTTATTTAGATCCTTTCAAACCGCCATTGATGAATTTAGGTATAATAAGTTGTCTGCAATTTCCTTGACCACAAAGTTTATTATCTAGGATGTCACCATGCTATTACATCTATTCCTGGTGTTAAACTTGGCATCTGTCGGAGCTAGACATTGAATCGTTCCATCGACAAACTGCAGCTTGTTTTTGGCATTGAGCGCCATAATCATCGCACGCTTCTAGGTGTGATAGTTTGCTCCATTAATTAAGTATGAAACCAAAACAAGACCAGGATGATAAGCGTTATGTAAAAAAAATGGATAGTTAGGGTTTTCTACAGGAGATCCAAAAGAAATAGGAACACAGTGGCTGAACTTTCTCCTGTCAAAGCAGTCGATTTTCCTTCTCATTGTAAAAGAGAAATAAAAAAATTTGATTTGACAACTCAATTATAGAAGGACAAAAGAAAATATTGTAAACACAAGTTTTCCTAACAATCTACTGATTTTCTACATCGAAAACAGCAACAATGAGATTAAAAAAAATCAAAGTAATTGCTCGGATACCATATTACAAGTGAAAACAAAGAAGAACTAAGTAATTGCTTTCAAGTGTAAAAATCTCATTATTCTAATGAGTCTTTATAACAACTATTTATACTCAAAGTAAAAATATATGGTAGTTATTAACAAGGTAAAAGTAACTACTATGGGTTGCCACGTCAACTCTCTAATACTTTTAATAATTTGTAATTTTGACATTCTCATCAATTTATGTATTAAATCCAACACATGTAAACTATATTTTCTACTTTGTAATATGTTTAACTTGATTTCTAATATGATTTCTAACTTTATCAATCTTATCTTGTGATTTTGAATTATGTTAATCGCGTCATAGAGTTTGAAATTGGATTAGAAATTACCGAAGTAATTAAAAATCAGGTTAAAACAACTTATTAAATTAAAAACTCTTGATTTAACGAATATATTATTAGCAAGTTCCAAATTGTTAATAGTTAAAAGATGAAGGTTCTCCAAAAAAATAGTTTGAGAACTAATTTTGTAAATGATCTCAAATGTTAGAGTCTAAATTGTATTTTGTTAGGAAAAAATAAGGATAATATTGAGAGTTGAAAAATAAGCGTGGATGGTACTGATCTGAATAATTATTAGGAAAGACTGCTCTTGCCAATCTCTTTAGACATAATTACATTTCTATGTAAGTTCATAGGAAAGACTAGAAGGGTTACAAACAATCCCTTTTAAAATCTAATTTCTTTAGATATAGCTTACTTACACAATACAATTACACCACTAACTGGTATGAAAAATGATGGTAGATTTGATCCAAAAATATCAAGAATATTTTTGCTACACTGTTATTATATAACAATCAAGAAGTATGAGAAATAATAGCATAATTTTTACATGGAAACACAAATCGAGAAAAATTCACAGGGACCAAATCTAGAAATATTTCACTATGAAAAATAAGATTTACAACATTCTTCTAGAAACTGAATATTCTAGAGAATATTCGCTAAGAGAAATATTACCACTCTTAAATTTCACAATGTACACAAAAACACCTCACCTATTTTTCCCACATCCTCTTCATTTTCTCTCCTTCGAAATAATCATCACTCTATTTTTTCTATTCCTCCTCTTCTCCTTCTCCTTTTGTTTTGGATGCAGAATACGTTGAGACTCTCTTTATTTATAAGGAGAGTTTGCCAAAAAATGACAAACCATGAAGTGAACACATCCCTTGAAATCTGCAAAGAAACCGCCTTCTTCAAAAAAAAATTTTCAAACTTTTTAATTTATGAGATGAGGGACACCTACCTCACATATTTTGCCCATTATTATATAATAACTAATAATTGTAAGGGTGTGCAAACCGGTTCTCAGTTCCGGTTCTGGACCTTTTAGAACCGACTGTTCGATTCTCGGTTCTAAGAGTGAGGAACTGGAACTAGAACCGAAACCGGAATCGCAAGGAATCGGACCCAAAACCAGACCTGAGTCTCAGTTTCGGTTCGGTTCCAGTTCCATACATCAGAACAATTTGATGTTTTACTAGCAAGTGGTATTCCCTGGTCATTAAACAGCATACGAGCAATAATAAAGGGGTGAACCCTATGTTTCTACGTCTACGACCATCATTGCTACGTCTGATCTTCCCCCTCAATGTATCATTCTTGCCATCTTCGATTGCACCAGAAAATTCAACAATCCTTCCCGACAGAAGAACGCTTCTGATTCCGTCTTCGATTTCTCCAACGACGATTCTTCCCAGCTTCTGCAGATGAAGACCTCTCCTTCTGTTTAGTAGATCAGATCAAAAGTAAAAGGAGCTGAGAAGGAGCAAGACTGTCATAACCGTCTTTATCACCAAAATAGATCAAGTGTCAAACCCCTTGGCCGTGAATCTGCAGTCTTCAAATCATCTGTCCATATTCGCCTGAATGGAACATGCGCGATCAGGTCCCGTTCTCCACTTTCTCTAATCTTTCATTCTCAATTTTTGAACCTAAAGACCTTCTCCTTTGCGATGCCCTTGAATTTTATCACCTCCATACACAACTATCAGAACCGGAGAAAAAAAAACACATATGAAATTGAAGAACGAAGCAGCCTCGAATGAACTCGCGTCATCGCAACCTCCTTTTCCAAATTATCTCTTTCACCCATGATCGCCACTTGATTCTCCACGCTACCGTAGTCTTTCATTGACCCCTTTTCTACTAGGGCGAACACTGACTCCGAGTCGCCAAATCACCCAAATGCCCGATTCTCTCAAAAGTTCAATGGAGAACCGTTTTATATCCCCCCTGCGATGAGATGGACAACACAAACCGATTCTCGGTTCTGGCTCCAAATCTCTTGGAACCGACCATTCGGTTCTCGATTCCAAGATTGAGGAACCGAAACCAGAACAACAAGGAAATTTGGCAACCAAGAATCGGAACCGAGATTTGGTTCCATGTCAATTCTTGGTTCTTTTCGGTTCTTACCCACCCCTAATTAAATGTTATAACTACTTAATAACTTTATATATATAAACAAAACCAATATTAGGTTTAATAATCTCATTTTACATTCCAATTTCATCTCTTTGCTTATTTGAGAGACAATATGTAACGACCCGGTTTTTCGATTCCTTTTAAAATTCACTAAAATTCAAAACTTTTTATTAAAACCCTTTTAAGATAATATCATAGTGCGAAACCAAACCGTTAAAACTTTTTTTTTGTTAAAACATAGCGGAAGCCGTCGTAAAATCTTTTATGAAAACGTAACGAGTTCGTTGAAACATAGCAGAAGCATAAATTATTTGAGTAATGAAAACTAAACAATTAATACTGCGTTTGAGAAATGAAACTAAGCAATTAAATACAATTTAATTACAACCATTTTTCTTTTTACTCCCATTAGTCTGGCCAGCCACGAGTCTCGCACGTGTAAATCCTTCATCCCTATATTTTGATTTGTGTATTATTCGTCGTCTCCTCGTAGAAGTACCTACACCACAAGTAAACTGTAAGCCCAAAGGCTGAGTAAGGAAAATGGTTTATGCATTATGATATGCCTCTCTTTAGTCCTTATGGAATGGGGGCCACCCAAAACAATCATTTCATTACGTCATTCGTTTCATTATTTCATTTACATTAGTTCATTCGTTCGTTACTCGTACATCGAGCAGGAGATTGGAGGACCCGTATGGAATGGTATAGTTGATCGGGCTAACCTCCTGATGCACACAAGGTCCCGTTCCCTTCAAGGTAGGGGTTGTGCCTAGTTATCAGACTAGACCCGACTGCCCATCCGCCCTCAACTCCCCATTCATTCCTTTCATCTTCTAAACATTTTATCTCACATAATGCATGTGTGAGTACCACCACCAAGGTGGCACCCCTTATTAGTTTCTATTAACATGATGCATGATGATACATTCTTAACATAACATGATGCATGATGCAGTTCACATTGCGCATATAAAGAAGGTAAATGAAAATCGCATTGAAATGAAAGCAAACTGTAATTGCAATTGAGCATATAATGAATAACAGTAACTGAAAAGCGCATAACAGAGGACCATTATAATATCGGAGTGCAAAACGATGAACAACATAAGGAAATTAAGCAACAAACATTAAGGTAATTAAATAGAAATCCATGAAAAGAATACATAAATTAAACGAGCATATCGGAACAATATAAAATGAATTATAGCATGCTTGAACTTATGGAACACATCCATAAATGATAATTAAACAATGAATAGTAAGAGTAACACTAACGAAATCAACGAATGGCAAGAATAATACAAATTGAAAGCAAGCATAGAAATAAATTGAAAACAACATACGACATGCTTGATTGTACCGAACATGATAATAGAAATATGACAAGATGAATTAACTATTAACATACGAGGTATTTAAGCGAATTAACATGCTTAACAATGTTATAAAAGCTTAGGTGTAGAAGTAATAATTAAAAGGAAACATACTTGATAGTTAGCTAATGGAAACGTGCTTAACAACGATTTGTGGAAGTATGCTTGATTTATAGTTACAAGGTATCAAGCTAAACTAATCATGCATGCTTATCTAAATGAAACAAAACATAAACATGCCTAACAAACAATAGGAAACAATAACATGCTTAATAATCGATTACAACTATAAACGTGCTAATTAATTAGATTAACTAAACGTGCTCGAATTACTTAAAGGAGTTCAAATAAGAAGTTGCATTCTAATTGATTACGCATGTTTTTATTCCATTAATTAAGCATACTACAATTAATAGTCTAGTTAACCAAACATGCAAGAATTTCATTTAATTAAACGTGCTCGGTTTAGTTAAACATCCTAAACATGCATATATATATATTTGTTATCCTAAATAATCTACACATACTTGATTAACGAAATTAAGCAAGCATTAACAACTACGAAATTACGACAAGTAATATAGTAAACTGCACAGAACAAACAATGGAGTAAACATTAACGACTAGGAATATCCACAGCAAGAGAATGTAATAAATCGTACTAAACAAACAGGAAATTCTTAATTCTTTCATGATCATACGTACGTATCATGTCATCCTCTATTCCATCATCCTATTCCACAACTTACCGCCGTCGATTATCATTCGTTTATCACACTTCTATCAAGTAAGCATTGGCAGTAAAGGAGAAGGTTATAATTCCTAACCAGTACCAAGAAGCAATCAATAGTATAAGCTAGACTTCAAGATGCTAACTAATCTATCTACTCATGCTTATCTAAACAAAACATAATGTAAACATGCTTAATAAATCATATACAGCAATCTACTTAATGAATTACAATTAAAAATGGGGCATCCCACCCTATGAAGGCCATGAAAGGCCCAAGTGTGAGTTCGACCCATATCAAGGGGGCACAATCCCATATCAATTGGGAGAGTAGAAAATGAATGGTTTATAAGCATAGATCCCCTCCCTACCTAGTACAATGCGTTTTGGGCTAACCCCAAGAACAAACCTGTGCGGGCTCCGGCCCAAAGCGGACAATATTGTACTGAGAGCACCGAGGGACGTTACAAATGATATCAGAGCGAAATCTCAACCGGAAGTGTGGCCGACGAGGACGTCGAGTCCCTAAGAGGGGGAGATTGTGGCATCCCGTCCTGTAAAGGCTAGGAAAGGCCCAGGTGTGGGTCCGGCCCATATTAGGGGGGCACAATCTCATATCGCTTGGGAGAGTAGAAAATGCATGGTTTATAATCATGGATCCTCTCCCTACCTAGTACAACGCGTTTTGGGCTAACCCCAAGAACAAGCCCGTGCGGGCTTCGGCCCAAAGCGGACAATATTGTACTGGGAGCACCGAGGGACGTTACAAGAAACATGCTTGATAATTTAATATAACAAAAAACGTGCTAAATGAATTGATGCCTACTAAAATCAGGAGATTTATAGCTTCTAACCAGAACCAAGAAATTTACAGCATTTATGAACTACGTCATCAATTTATATCATAACAGCTTAAGACCTAATCTCCATCACACAAGTTATAGAATTACAGTACATAGAAGTAATTGCATTAGGAACTAAAGAGAACTACTACAAAGTTAGAAAAACTATAGCAAGGAATGAAATGTGCAAAACATAGTCAATTTAAAGGGAACTTCTTAGCTCATTCACGTTCATTGGTTCATCACTCTATACTACGGTACTTAACACAAGTCATGCACACACCAAACATTCATCACATCATGGATCTTCATCAAGGTAAAGCATTTGTAGTAGATAAATTTGCAAGAAACTAAAAGCGAGAGATCAAATACGAAATAACGGAAATGCTGCAGAAATAATTCAATCAAGGACTTCAAGGAATTCACATCAATGAAAATCGACACAACTCACACACACTACTTGTGGGTAGGGCCTCCACTGGCCAAGACTTTACCCAATTCCTTACCTCGAAGCGTTAACGCATATAAGCACTTAATCTTTATTCCTCTTCTCTTTCTGATACCTTCATAATTAAAACATTTCAACTTATCAATTACGTATTCTAACCTGTACAAATTCTAAGTACTTCTTCGATGCCTTAACAGAATATAACATAGCCCAATAAATTAATCCCACAAGTAACAAAACAATACTAGTTAAGGCATCATTCATAATTTCACCATTCCAAATCCATTCAGAGCCTACAATCCCAACATTCCAGAAAACCAACCCATATTAACTACTATAAACAGGGCCATGAACCCAAGGCAACATCACTTAGCAAGTTTTATTATCCAGACAACCACCTGCTTACCATAACCAACGAGATCATCCAACAGCAAGGCTAACCCAACACATCAGGATATGTCATTTTATCCATCCAAATACAAGTATTTATTCTAAGTTAACAGAGTTATACAAAATCTTAAAACATAACTTAAAGGACCACAATAGAATAGGAGAAGACCTCACCTTCTCGGTCAGCATCTCAACTCCAGAGAGCTCTCCATCAGTTCTGCATTTCTTCACCTCTCGGCCCTAACTCCCTCTCCAACTCTCGGACCCCATTTTCTTCTTACAACTCTCGGTCCCCTTCTTCACCAAAGAGCTCTCAGCTCTTTTCAAAAACAATCTCGCGCCACTGCCCATCTCCTCTCCTTGCCTTTGTTCTATATATCAACACCAGGAAGGACACTCTCTGCCAATTCCCAAAAGGCAGAGGATGGCATTCTGCAGCACGCCCTACCAGCCACTGCCCCTTTCTAACAAATCACCCTGCATTATCCCGTGTTTCTTCTAGCTTTTCCAGAAGTTTTCGTGCCAACCAAGTGCGATGCCAGCTGGAAAGAATGGGTGGAAGATTTGTCTTGGCAAACCGACTTTGGTTGCAACCAGGTCGGAGAACCCAAGTCGCGAGTCGCCGGTTGTGGCTCGACCCGACATGGGAGATCACCCCTGCCGATCGCAAATCGCCTCAACAATGTACCCTACCAACACATGATCACCAGAACGCCACGGAGAAGGAAGGAATCGACTGGACATACTTTGAATCGTCGCTAGAAACCACGCCTGCAGGAGCTTCATTTCTTAGCCCTAGCCGCGACTCGCCACTCCGCCCAGCCGTTCGCCTGGACATCGCGCACGCTGTCGGACAGCATCACCCGAGCATGCCGATGCGGAAGAGCCATCCCGAGCGTGCTCTTGTTCGTCGTCCCGCTCATCGTTGCTCATGATTTCCCGATCGCCATCTCAGGTCCCCTCTCCATCTGTCTCCCTTCGGTTTCTCGGTCCATCCCGTCTCCCTCTCAATATTTCCCATTTTAATTCTTTCTTCTTTAAATTAAAAACCAATCCTCACATATCTCCGTCCGAACCGCCAGTGAACCGGGCCATCCAACGTGAACCGAACCGGTTCAATTTTCCTTCCCATTTAATTAATTTCTTCCTTCCTTTTATAAATCCCACTTTTCTTTAATTCTCTAATTACTATTAAATATATATATTTAAGTGTTAAATGTTCGTATCACATATTAACCACTTCAAATTCTAACTCCCGACTTATTCCAAATATCGTTAAAAGATTATTAAATATCCAATTTAAATTTCTTATTTCCATTTCCTAAATTGATTTTCATCAATTAAACCTCCAATGAATTCTCTTAGATTATAACCGAACGGTTATGTTCTTGGAAATACCCTGATAAATATCCAATATATCAAAATACCCCTAATTACTTTCTATTTATCTTTATTAAATTTTGATATAAAAAGTCGGGTATTACACAATATTAAGAGATATATAAATGATATCAACCTAACCTGCAAGTTTAAGATTTTTAAATTGTTGATAATTTAAGGATGGCCAATCACATATTATATTTGTCATCCATGGATGTTTTATGCTGTTTTGTGCTTATCCCTTGCAAGTAAAATGGAAGATTCTACAAGAAGTGCATACTTTCCCTTCTATGTAAACAATTCGAAAAACAAACAGAAACCGAAGCGAAAGAAATGATTTTTTACTTATACCCATTCTTCTTTTTCCCTCCAATCGTTTCCCTTAACAAATTCAATAACAACACGTCTAAAAAACCAACCAAGTTCGTGTAGAGAGGTGACTTTTCCGACCTCTAGAATGCTTTTACCACAATAGGACTCCTCACTAAGTGCTTACCGTCTGACCACATGAGTTGCCCAAACACATAGTCCTTCACCACAAAACCTTTCATAAGCTTCAAAGTAACATCAAAGCTCCTCTCTTCGCCAATCTTAGTGAAAGTCAATCGCTTCGGATTAATGAAAACATTAACTCCATCCGGTTTTTGGACGTAGACATTGTAGGACGCACTAGAACCCACATTCTTTAATGTTCGAGTTACTTTGACGGAGCCCGAGAGTCTAGGAACCATAATAGATGGGTAGTTGAGGTTGAGAAGACTGATATTCTTCTTGCATGTATAGGGTGTCTCCGAGAATAACGAAATTTGAGTCTTGTTATAACCCAGCGCGCATAGAAACATAAGGTAGTCCTTAACTTTTGTGTCGTAAACCAACCCGGGATCCATCGCTTGGTTTGGTCGAACTTGTCCTGACCCATAATTGAATGGCGTGGCTACGTTGTAAGAAGCATTGAGAATCAACTCCATGGTGTTATCCTCAATGCTTGCTGTAAGTAAAGGAGGAAATAGGAGTAATTGAACGAAAATGGAACAACTCTATGACAAAGAATGGGAAATTTTGATATGTAATAGGCTGATATTCTTACCAGTTGTCATGATTGCTGATTTTATAGCTGCAGGACTCCATTTTGGATGGAGGGTTTTTAGAAGACCGACAATACCGGAAACATGTGGACACGACATGGAAGTGCCCGAAATCGAGTTGAATGTAACTCGGCGATCATCAAATTCTTGATTTGTCGGGCCTTGCGCTTCCGTATAGGCGGCAATGATGTTTACTCCCGGAGCTGTAATATCAGGCTGAAATAACAAAGTTTAGCAAAAGACTGAATTGATTCAAAAAGGAAGGCATAATGAGTGTTTGTGACTACCTTAAGAATCTCGGGTGCTATTTTACTCGGTCCCTTCGATGAAAATGCCGCCATGAACGGAGCTGGTTTTGTACCGAGTTGAGTCGTTACACGTGTAATGGAAGCCTTCGGAGACCTACCGAAAATTTAAGTCATCAATTTAGTTCATAATTCTTCTGTAGAGATGGCATTTTGAATTTTGAGTGTAATCTTACTTGGTTGAGTTGATATAGGTGAAAACTTTGACCCCATCAGTGAAGTTGATGTGTGAGGCAGGGAGGACGTGTGGATCAGCAATTATTTCATTGCCGTTGAGCTCACTATTTGCGAGGATCATCCCAACTGCTCCGGCCAACAAGGCCTTCTCGCCCTTGTCCACTCTCGCGTTGACACCTCGAAGGCAGACTAAGATTTTACCCTTCACCTTTTCGGGATCTAGCGTCCCGGCTTGGCAGAGCAATCTGGATTTTCAATAGTTCAGAAAAACGAGGAGTTATGCGTATCATCTATGCAATGATTTGCGAAGACACTTTAAAAAATAGAACTGGGAAAGGCGGAGCAAACTCTTACGCTTGATCGGCCGACACGTTTGCCAATCCAGCATCTGCAGCACTGACTAGTGGGTAGAACTTTCCGCTCGGCAAGATAGTCGATGACAAGCTCTCTCCCTGCAGAAAATGACATTAAATTAACACTAATCTCGAAAGTTTAAGTCGTAATATTATCATTTTTGAATACTGTGATGTAATTGTATTGAAACTAACCTCAATCCACTTATTATTTGCCAGAACGACGTAACTAAGAAACTTCCGGTCCATCGTGCTGGCCCCGACCGTGATCTGCCACGGTGAAACGTTAGTAACAGAACCCACAGCCGGTCCAGAATTTCCGGCCGAACAAACCACCACAATTCCGTGCTTTATCGCATGAAACGAGCCAATCGCAACACTATCGTTAAAAAACGAGGTGGTCTCTCCTCCCAAAGAAATCGACAAAACATCGACTCCGTCATGGATCGCGATATCAAACGCGGCCAAAATGTCGGCATCGAAACATTCGTTTCCGGAAACTGGAGGCCAACACACTTTGTAGGCAGCAACTCTGGCCTTTGGCGATCCGCCCTTTGCCGTCCCCATGCCTTGGCCAAAGACACTCGCATCGGCTACAAAGTTTCCGCCTGCCGTCGATAAGGTGTGTGAGCCGTGGCCTTCTTTGTCCCGGGGCGATTCAAATGAAGAGTTGAGTTTGCCTGCCACTGAGGAGTAGCCTTTGTTGAAGTATCTTGCACCAATCAGCTTCCTTCAATTTACGAAACCCACCAGCTAATCAGAATATTACTACTTCCAACACGATTTCTATATCATCTAATCAGATTTAAGACATTTTAATGATTTTCTAGCAGATTCTGGGTAAACCCATTATTCTCCTCTGCTTTATTTGAAAGTTGCATATGGGTATGGCTTCCATTGTCAAAGTCTTTGAATATTCCACCATTACAGCAGAGTAAATGGCGGGCCATGCTTCTACCTGTTTCGAGCATTTCGATGGCTGTCCCTCTCTCTCTGCCTCTGAACTTGAAAATTTCAGCTTATATTTTGACGGGATAATGGAAAGGAAAAGCAGAAATTGAAAAAGAAGAAAAGATTTCAATTGGATATAAGGAGAATGATGCAGAATCCATGTACCTGTTGCAATGAAATGCAGCATCTTTGTCGTTTTGGCAGATTCCTCTCCACCTTGATGGAATTGGTCCCATTTCTTCATCGCTGAAGCTTTTTGATTCTGGCCACACCCCTGCTTCGTTTTCATTTATCTTCAGATTTCTTTTCATTTTAACCTTTTTTTTTTGTTTTGTTTCAAATTATCGGAAGATCATTTCAAAATCTCACTGCATTTTAAGAACTCCTTTTCCCACTGTTTTTCAAAATAGAAAACTGTAGGAACTGTCTTAGTTTTGACTACTGTCTTGGAACGTGCCACAGTCTAAAGCATAATTAATAAACCTTAATCAAGATTAAGATAAGTCATTAAAATCTGTTCAGTCTTCTGAAAGAACCAAAGCAAGGTCAACGATTCTAATCAAAATTTAATGTATATTTTGATCTTCCCCACCACATTTGTAGAAGTAATCAATAATTAATCTGGAAACTTAAAAAACACCAAAAAAATAAATAAATACTGCAAAAAAAAAACCCACCAGTATCGAGGTTTCCGATTATTGTATCTTCTCCATATCTAGCCTTCTTCCATATCGAACCAGAAGGAACAATACCACCTTCTTCGAGACCCAAGAAACTCCATGAACGAGTGGTGTGCAAGCTTCTTCCTTTGTTTAAAAACACAGACACAACCTTTGGATGCCCTGTTTTTGGATCGTAAATGATTAGAATTTGAAGGAAAATTAAGAGAAAATGAGAGGAAAAATAATGACATTAATTATAGGTTACAGAGATTTTCTTACTTGATATTTCAGCAGCAACTTTATCTTCCAGCATTGCAGCAAAGCCATTAATGTGCCTTGTGTACGAGTAAAATATAGCTTCTTCTGCAAAATCATGGCTGACAATTGAAAGAAAAAAAAAAAAAAGTTATGTTTTTTTTCTGTTTCACGCAGGAACATGTAAACATGGAATGAAATTGAAGAATTTTTTTCATTTTAAATCAGGTTCTCTGATTATATTATTTCAATTTGTTGTGACCAAACACATGAAACATATGAAATCGAAGGTGATTGAACCACCAATTACCTGGCCAAGAACGGTTTCAGAAATTCATGGTGCGAATTCGTCACGACATCTGGATCGATCGAGCCGAGTTTCACATTATGCAAATGCGATCCCATGTAGACAACATAAGACTAGAAAAACACGAACAAAAACCAGTTAGATAAATGACATAATAATAATTCATGAAAAGGAGAAGGAGAATGAAAAAGAAAATGCAGACCCTTTTGACAGAAGAAGAAGAAGAAGAAGAAGAAGAAGAAGAAGAAGAAGAAGAAGGGATTGCAATCAGAAGACAAGGAAGAAGAAAGGAGAGAAAGTAAAACGAAAGGCTAGCAGGCCTCATTGCAGAGAACAATGGAGGTTTGAATGGAACAGAACTGAAAGTCATGGGAGAGAATGCGTTAAAAAGGAGAATGAACAGGCAATTCAATCAAATTAGAAGTTAAGTTCTATTCAAAGTAAGAAATTGCTGCTGATCTGAAATAAAAAAATGTCAACCAAAAATAATGGATAAATTATTGAAGTGAGAAGAAAAGACAAAACTCCACGAGTGAAAGGAATCTTCGTTTTTTGAAATTTCATCTAGTTGCTGGAAGGATCACCCAGAAATGGCCAATCAGGGACCGCCACGACTGGGGGTGTGTAGGATACACTGGCAGTAGAGTGTCTAGTGACAGCTTGTGAAGAGGCTCTTGTTTTGCACTATAAAAAAAGCTCCCTTTTTTTTTTTTATTCTGGATAGTGAAGTTCCATCTAATGATCTAGCTTATTTAGATATCAAAATTACCCATTTTGGTGGCTACCCAATCATGATTATTGTTCTCACTTCATGATTTATGCAGATAATCTAATAGTTACTTGGCGAAATCGGCCGTACCTTTCAATTGGGTTTAGTTCCAATGAGTGCATCCAAATTTTATTTTAGTTAGGAAAGCTTGTTGGACTTTAAGAAGATGGTGTTATCTCTTTTATTTCTTCAATTCTTGCTATATATTTGTCTGATTCTCTAACTATCAGATCTAATTATACTGACACGTTTATAACGGGATATATTTATTTCCATTCCCTTAGGTTTAATTAATCTAAGTCTAGAAAGTAATTAACATGTTTCATTCTAGTAAATTGATAAAAACAGATTAAGCTTAATTAAACTAATTAATTACTATACAAATGACTTAGGAATTGGATTAACCTGTACGGCAATGTGTCTGTTGATTTCCATCTTTAACTCGTTGGAGATGATGAGACGCTGAGAGCCACATGATTTTGGATGGACGGGCCTGATGAAGAGACCTGTTTTTAGTAAACAAACAAAGAACGTTTTGTTTACCCCTTTCACCTCCGTCGTCTTCTCTGTTTACAGCCTGTAGATTCAGACTCATTCTCCTCAAGAGAAAAACAAAAACATTCCATTGCCTGATTCCATCGTATTTTTCTCTATTCCATCCTTATTTCTCCTTCTTCCTTCACAACAAACAGACAAAGATCTCTGATAAACCATTCCCTTCGAACCTATTTCCGTTTTTCTCCAGCGAGATCGTCAGATTTTCCATTGATGCTGCGAGAAGGTGATTTCCGGCTGGTTTATGATTAGCCATTGAATCTGATCTCCATTTTTTTTATGTTCAAAGTTCCGGCGATGTCTTTGCGTCGCTCGTTAAGAGCTCAGACATTGGGGACTATTCATCCGCCATTAGCAGAGAAAATAACGGAAGAGCCGATAACGAATAAAACAGCTCAAAGCACTGTAACCTACGCTTATCAAGCCAATATCGCCGGTTATTGGAGAATCGTGACTGTTTTATGGTGCAAAAACCTCATGAACCATTATCTAAATATTGCAATTCACAGCTTAGAAGGTGACTTCCACTGCACTTGCAAAATCGATCTCAAACCGTGGAGTTTCTGGAGCAAAAAAGGGTACAAATCGCTGCAAATCGATGGAAACCAAGTCGAAATTTACTGGGACGTTCGAACGGCAAAATTCACCTCTAGCCCTGATCCATTTTCTGACTACTACGTCGCCCTAGTCTCCGACGACGAAATCGTGTTAATATTGGGAGATTACAAAAAAAAAGCGTATAAGCGATCGAAATCAAGACCTGCGTTGGTAGAAGCGATTCCAGTTTACAAGAAAGAAAACGTATTCGCGAAAAAATGTTTCTCAACGAGCGCCATATTCGACGAGAGAAGAAAGCAGCACGATATCGTGGTGGAGAGCTCGACGGCGGGAATAAGGGAGCCAGAGATGTGGATCAGCGTTGACGGAATCGTGGTGATTCACGTGAAGAATTTGCAGTGGAAATTCCGGGGGAATCAGACGGTGATGGTCGATAACCAGCCGGTGCAGGTTTTATACGACGTTCACGATTGGCTGTTCAGCAGTCCGGGTGTCGGATATGGGTTGTTCATATTCAAACCGGGGGCGCCGGAACCTGAGAGTGACAGAGATGGAAGTAGTAGCCACGACGGTTGCGGAAGTGACGAAAGTAGCCTCTATTATTCGGCGAGGAGGAGCTTGAGTCCGTCTGAATTCTGTCTTTTCCTTTACGCGTGGAAGATTGAATGACAATGTAGCCCTTACAATTTAATTTGAGGAAAAATATTGTGTTTAAAGAAGTTATAGTAGAAAAGCTGTATAAAAGAATACTGGGACATTAATAAAACAATTGAATTAACGATAATTTAATTACTAAATAATTTTATTTAATAAATAAAATATTTAACAATAAAAATTAACTATGTGAAATATTATTATAAAAATAATGTTAAAATATTATTATTATGTAATCTTAATTGTATTTCAATTTTATGTTAAAATTGTAACAATTGAAGTAATTTTACTGCAAAGATGATGCCGAGAAGTTTTGATAGAGTCTTCTTTTCATAAAAAAGCAATTATCATATTTCAATTTTCCTAATATCTTCCGGTGATTTATTCATCCTCTTGATTTCACACGCTAACTTCTCATCACTATCTTCTCTTTTTTCTTCCTGGTCTGTCGTCATCTAGTTCTTATCACCAATGTCTCACTTTTCGTATGAGAAAGTAATCTTTTTGCAGGCAGAATGTTGTCGTTCCGATGCAGAATATTGTCTTTTCGTAGGCGGAATGTTGTTGTTTTACTGCGGAACATTGTCTTTCTACAGAGGAAAATAATCGTTCCGCTAAAGGAAAGTAATCTTTTCTAAGTTGTATTTCAACAACTCACTCTCCGCAATAAAAAAATAATGTTTCACAGTAAAAAGAAAGCATTTTTTAACGAAAAATGTACAACGATATTTGTGCCGTTCATTTTTCATAGTTGAGTGTTTTATTTGTTAAAAAAAAATTTAGTAGTTAACTTATCATTAATTTCATAATTCAGTGGTTGTTTTGTTAATTTTTCAAGAATATAAATACAAAAAAGAACAACAAGGAAGAAACACTAAAAATTCTAATAGATGAAAATATGACGAGTAAAATAATAAATAATAAAATTTAACAAGTGTGTCAAACTCTTACATAAAAACATATGAAATAAATACGGTTCACGACCTGTAGTACATAACTATTGTGGGTTTTGTAAGGGTTGCAAAGAGATCGTAAATATAAATATTTATGAACACACCCATACTCTCTCATGGATTTAATTGCTGTGACATACTATTTATACTGCATAAATTCATGAGGAAAACCTACAAAGAGATGTTCTATAAATTAAGTAAAGATGGGTAGGTTAGAGTTGTAAAGGTTGAAGTTTTTGTAAAAATCATGTAGTTTTAGGCATTGTTTTACTTTGAAAATGTGTAGGCTATGGCCCAAGATTACTAAAATTATGAAAGTAGACATTTATTAGGACAATAAAGCTGTGCACGTAATAAGATGATAATAATAATTGAACATGTTTCAAAAGATAATTATGACAATTGTAAACGTACTAGGAATCTTTTTTCCAATTTTCAGAAATACTTTCCCCCAAATCAGAATCTAATCCCAACAATCTTTCCCATTTTCAAACTTTGATGCGAGATTGTAACCCTAAAATCTTTCCAAGCCTGTGAAAAAATATCTGATCTTAATAAAAATCAAACAATTTTACTTGGTCTATCTAAGAAATATGAAACAAACTTGGATTTGAAGGATATTTCAACTGAAAGCCTCCTCTATGAATTGAAAATCACTTAGAGTGAGTAGCACTCGCCTAAAAAAAACTCCCAGCACCACCGCTCTGAACCTCCAGCCATTGCATGCCGCCCAGACCCAATTGAAATCCACCGAGGAAGCAGAAACTCAACCTTCAAACGTTGGTCGAAAACTCCACCATTGATAATCATTAGTTAGACTCCTCTGTCTCTCATGCAATCTTCAACTGAGCTTTCAGCTCAAGGGTTCTGTGAGATACATGAATTTTTCATAATTTTAAAATTATACGTGTAAATTTTTTGTGAAATTTTCGATCAAATTTGAAGAGTTGACCTATTTTGTCACTTAACGATTACGTGTGATTTTTCGATCAAATGGTCAAATTGGGTCTTTCAGAGCAATAATTAATTGTGAAAATATTTTAATAATTTATTTTTTTTATTAAAGATTCGTTTTCGATTAATGTTTTAAATGAATCGTATTTTAAATTGAAATTTGAATTAGATTTATATAATATATAAATTACGTATAATATATTATATATTATTATTATTAAATTATATTTCTTTATAAAAAGAATAAAAGGAGAAGAAGACTTTGTCTTCATGTTCCCCACCACCAAGAGAGAGTGCAAGAGAGGGGAGGGAAAGCCGATTGGGGCGTCTTTGATTTTTGACGACTGATTCGAGTTTCTGTTGTCCACGCCAACAACCTTTGTAAAGGCTATTGGTAAGTATTTTTGTTTTTCTCATCCATTTTTGAGCTCAAAGAGCTCAAAGATTAGGGTTTTTATTGGCTTCATATTCGAGCTTAGAAACTCGAATTCGATGGAAATTTCTATGTTATATTGGTTGTATTAGAGTTTATGTAGGGTTATTAGCCATTAGGAGGTGAGAAATTGGGTGAAAAAGTAAAAAACCCTTTGTTTCTAGAGATTTTCGGTCCACCAGTGGTAGACCAGAAGGGCTTCAGTCAATTGCTAGTTGACCGGAAGGGGCCTAGTTGATTTTTAGTGAACCGGGGGACAGCTGCTGGTTGACGTCGGTTAACTACAGGTCAACCAGAGAAGGCTTCTGGTCAATTTTGGTCCACCAGTGAGCCACTGGTTGATCGCTAGTCAACCAGAAGTGACATTGGTCAACTAGTGGTCAACTAGAAGGGGAAGAATTGTCCCCGATTTGTCATGTTGAGCCGTTTGTGTATCGGTTGGATTCCTAGACTTGATATAGGGTCCTTCCATTTATTCCTTGTGACTCATTGATGGAAATTCTTGTCATTTGACAAGATTTTAGGCTTAGTTTGGTTTATGGTTTTCGAGCTGACTTTCCACTAAAGTCATACCCGATTGACTTTAGATGAGTCTCCTTGATGTTGAGTCTTGCATAGTTGCGAACATGTCTTATTGACCTTTGTGAGGTTTTGGTTGACTGTCATGTGTCTCGTTAACACTAAATGGTCTCGGTTGACCGTTGTTGAGTCTGGTTGAGGCTGCGAGGTCTCGGTTGACCTTTGTTTTGCCTCGATGATTGTTGAGTGGTCTCGGTTGGCCACTATGATGCCTTATTAACCGTGGTTGGATTTTAATGGCTTTAGTTTCATCTTCTTGACTGTTGAGCCGATCAAGTTGAGCGTGTCGTGTTCCGTCTTCCGTCACTGTGTCTTGTTGACCGGTGGGACTTCCTAGTTGCTTGTTGAGTGTTGGGTCAACCTTGGTTATGTTTTTGGTCGACTGCACTGGAGTTGGGTTTAGCGAACCCCATTCAATTGCATCAGCCATTCCTTGTTCTCAATCGTATAGATTCTAGGCTCAAGGTGTAGGGAACCCATCGTTCCTCGTTTGAGCCAAGGAGTCTTGTATTGATCTTGTAACGACCCAGTTTTTCGTAAATCTCTTAAAATGCAAGAAATTTAAAACTTTTATAAAAAGGTATCAGAGTGTCAAACTGGACCATTAAAACTCTTTTCGTTCTACCTGCTAGTAAAACCGTTATAAAAATCATTGCGAAAGCATTGTACAATCTTTTATAAAAACATAGTTGGTTTAGCAAAACATGGCAAAAGCGTAAATAAAAATCATTTATTTAAAACATAGTAGAAGCGTAAATTTTTTAATGAACGGAACTAAACAATTAAATACAATTCAAAAAATGAAAACCGAATAATTAAATACATTTTATTTACAACTGTGCTGTCTTTGGTTCTCTTCAGCTTGGCCAACCACAAGTTTTCCGCTCATGCAAATCTTTCATCCCTGCTTTATTATTTGTTTGTCGTTCCTCGTATATGTACCTATTATTATCTGTTCATCAATTGTACTTATACCACAAGTAATACGTGAGCCTAATGACCCAGTAAGAAAAATGGTTTAATGCAATATGCTTATGACTCTCTTTAGTTCTTCCTAGAGTGAGTAACGCCCCAAACCAGTCTTTTCATTACGTTTATTGGTTCTTTACTCGTACTTCGAGCTGGAGATTGGAGGAATCCATGGCAGTAGGGTAGATCTTTGTTGACTTCAACCACCTAGGGTAGACAGTCTCGCAGTCCCAACAAGGTAAAGGTAATATTATTCTAAATCCTGTCTACCTGGTTGATCCGTACTCACCCCATCATTCCCCAACTCTCTTTTCTTCTTTTCTTAATATTTTTCCTTACTCATGCATGTGTGAGTACCACCCTTGGTGGCACTCCCTATTGATTTCTATTAATGTAATGCATGACCATACATTCTCATCCTAACATGATGCATGATGCATTATATCATGACATTAACAATAATGGAATTACGCATTGAAATAAAAGTAACTATAATTGAAATTGCGTATAGAGATGTATAACAGAAATTGGAAGCGCACCCAAAGACAGGTAACAACAATGGAGCACCCAACAAGGTAAGGCATGTGAAGGAAGCAATTATAGAATTAATTAAACAAGGGACATGCTTGGGTATAATTAACGATAAACGTGCGTCTGAAGCCAAACATAATTTAATTAACATACTCAAGAGTTGATTATATGTTTTTATTCTAGTTAACTGATCATGGTCAAGTTTAGTAGATGATAACATGCTAAGAACAAGTAATTATAAGCAGGATTATATGCAATACCAAGAAGACAATAATAGAGGAAATATAAAAAACATCTATTATAGTCAATGAAATTCTTGATTCGTTCATGCTTAGTTCATTCTTCTTTTGTCTTTCTCGATCTTTCCTAATACAGTAAGGCATCTCTATCATTTTCAAATAAAGTAAAACATCAATTATGGGAGTTACAATAAATGAAATTGCAGTAAGAGAATAATATAATGGTATTGAAGGAAATTACGGTAAAGAAGTAACATACAGAATATAATCCAAGGAAAGACTAGCATGCTAATATTATCCTAATTAATTACATGCTCAAGTTTAGTTAATTACTAGTTATTTCACTCGACTTAATTAACATGCATCAGTGATTAATCAAGCTAGTTAAACGTGCTCAACTAGTTAATTTATCATGTTCAACTAGTTAGTTAATTAGCATATTCAAGAATTAGTTATTAATTAAACAACTAGTTAACATGCTCGAATTAATTATTTAACAGCTAGTTAATTAATCGGGTTACTTAGCATGCTCAAATCTAATTAATTGCTTTGGTTAATTGTTCTAGTTAATTAACATGCTCAAGTTATTAAGATGCTTAAGTAATAATTAACAATTATTGATTAGTTGGGCTAGTTAATTTATTCATGCTCATACAAATATTACCTAACTAACTGCATGTCTCCAGGTTATAGAATGCAATTTATAGGACAATATGTGCATCGAACCATAGAATGAATTAAATAGCAATTAACTAATAAAGAACAAAACATATGAGGGTACTCTTAGCTCATTTGCATTTCTCAGTTCCTCATCTACACACATTCATCATTCTATTCTCATCACATTCGGACATTGATCATTCGTCACAGAACTAAACAATTGCTGTAAAAGAAACCATTAACAACAAAGAAATCTACACTATCGTAAGAAACTAACAGACAACCAAAGAATCAACAAGGAAATAACAATAACGCTCATCAAAGGAAAATAACGAATAGCCAGAAATCGACAACCAAAGAAACACTACAAGGCATTAATAAATCTAGCACTCACGCACACCTACTTGTGGGTAGCGCCTCCAAATGGCCAAGACACCCATTTTTCTTACCTCAAGTATTTATCGCATACTCGCACTTAATTGTTGTCTTTATTCTCTTTTCAACACCTTCATAATCAAAACATTTACTCGTTAATGAAAATCCTTTAACAACCATTATGTTCCAACCAAACATATTCCTCGAATTCCTAATTTACCCATACGATCTACATTTATCTCAAAACTCTCCCTTACCAAAATCAGAATATGGATATCCAATAATAATAATAAAACTGTAAACATCATGGAGTACAAAATCTCACAGCAGAACCCAATCAAGAACGTATTTCACTTCAATTAATTCGACTTAATAACTTAATCCACTAGCAACAGGAATAAGTTTTAAGACTGACAACACATAATCTAATTGCCACCACAAACTAAACAAATCACAAAATATTAATCTTATCATGCTTCAGACTAACAGCAACAAGAGACCAATAGCCAACACATAATCCAATATTTTCATGCTTCACTTGAAACACAAAGGTCAGTAGCTAAACCCAAAACAAGAAATCCACATTATCCATCACAGAGAGCATTTCATATATAATGAGCATCGATTTCACATTTTCTACGCCCAACAATTTAACCAGAAACTTATCCTTGACACGCTTTAGACTAAAATTAGCAGAGGAAAATTGGGTTACCTAGGGGAAGAACAGAGCTGGACTAGGAAAGACCCGAAGACAGGAGTTCCAGACTCTCCATTGATTTATCAACCACAATCTGCCCTTCTTAGCTTTCTTCCCTAGAGCTCCCTGCCACCTCCAGCTCTCGGTTCAACACCAAAGAGCACTTCCTCTTCTCCTTTGCAAGTCTTCTGCCTCACGTTTCTCATTTCTGCCTTCCCCTCCCCTTCTCACAGCTAAAACCTCCAGCAGACAAACACTCTGCCATTCCAGAAGGCAGAGTGTTACACTCTGCATGCCAGACAATCCTTGCATCCAACCTGTGTAATTTTTGGCTACATTAGAAAAAAACCACAGGAGAAAGGATCTGTTCGAGTCGAACCGCAAATCGGACCCAGCTGCTTAATCCCGACCCACCGGCTACAATCATCGACCCGACGCCAACCTCCTCTACAACATTCGTCCCTGCCGTTGCCATTCGACGCCGGTGCCACCAGCCACCCGACGTCCATAATCGACAGAACAACGACGCATGTCGTTGCCTTAACCGGACCCGCAAGCTACAACCCGAAACACCCGACACTCCACGAGCTGCCAGCAACGCCGGACACTGCCGACCAAGCCTGTGCCTCCTGTCGTTCACCTCTTCGTTGCCCGCTTCTTCTCCCTTGATTTCTCCTGATCCCCTTCCTCGGTCTCTCTCTCTCTCTGGCGCTCTCCCTGCTCTCTTTCGCATAATAGCCGAAGGCTATTCTGTTTATTTTCACATTGGACCGGTTCATGATGAACTGGTTCAGGCTACCCCTTTACATTATAAATTCTCATTTCCAATTGTTTCTTCTTTTATCTTAATTTCTCCTCTTTAATTTATTTATCCCAACATAATAATTTAATTCATTAAATTAATATCTATTTTAATTCTAATTTATCCAATTTATTCCTTAATCTATAATCCTACAAATACGTCATTGATAATACCTCGATAATTAACCAATTATCATTATTAAATTCTAATATAAAAAGTCGAGGTAATACAGATCTTTTCGGTCGGGGTTGGTTTTCGATTTACGATCCTTATTGTATCCCTTGTATGATTATTGAGATGTTGACATCGGCTTTGTTATAGGTTCCAGAGACGTCAGTGGAGCAACCCTCACTTTCAATAACGCGTAGAGCTGACTAGTCGGTAAGGTTATCATGGTCGTCATCAAGGTAGAAATTTTTATATTTTATGTACTACATTGCATTATGTTTTCAAAACTAACATTTTGTGGGATATCACACTCTAAAAACCTGATGGGGATTGTTTCGACATCACGTTTGTTTTATGTATATGTATTGTAGCACCCGAAATTTTCATTAGACTTTTTTCACTACGTGTGTAACAATTAGAATTTAATAGAAATATTTTGTGTAACCTTTGGATAAATTCTATGCTTAGGATATCTAATATTTTTTTTATATTTATTATAAGGAAAATTAGAAACTTTATTAAGTGAAATAATAAAGTAAAGTAGGATTTTGTTATGGTTTTGGACCTATTGGACACGACAACGTTTGGGAAAACGTTGTTGTTTGGTGAAAGAAACCGACCAACAAGTTAAAAGGGCAGTTTGCTTTTCGATCACTGGATCAAGCCTTGGAGGGCTATGATCTAACCAAGCTGGATGGGAGGTCTTCATGGAAGCGAAGGAATCCGCAGGAGCCCGGAAGAGAACTCTCGGTCATTGGATTAGACTTGAAGATGGAGCGTGGACCGTCCAATCTGATGGGAGATTCCTCAGAGGATGCCGAAGATTCCTTCCGAGAGTGCTTAGAGCTGCTGGATGATTTACGCGAAGAGAAAATTTAAGTAGGATAGCATCGTTTTGGAGTAGAACGCGTTTCCACTGAAGCGTTCATGTCCACGTTGAATAGTTAAAAAAGTGAAACGCTCATTTGATCATTGGGGCATGAGTTTTAAAGCCCAAAATGTCGTCATTTAGAGGATCAGTTCACATTTTTTAGAGGAACGACTTGTCATTTATATGTGTTTTCAGAGATTTTGTGGCGGCGTAGGCTTCTGCAAAAGCCTAAGCATCCATGACTCAACGCAGTAGTTTTTAAAAATATAAAGAGACATATCCAGTTTATGTGTAGTCGAGTTTTCATTTTATAGAGCCTCCGATCACACTCACTCATGGCTTTCACAGGATTTTTATCCCACATTTTCATTTATTGGCTGCCTATTAATATCATACGTTAGTGAACGGATTTGGAAACCCTAGTTTTCTCTCATGGCCATTTGGGCGAAGGAAGGAGAAAAGCTCTCGATTTTACTGTCTTCAAGCTTCTAGAGGTAAGGGATATGTTGTATGATTGGATTTTTGGTTGAAACATGAGGGAAACCTTAAGATATTGTTACTATCGATGTTGCAACAACTTTCATGTTAACCCACTTCCTATTCTTTTATGAGTGTTACTATTACTGCGGTTTTTCAAGGGGAAAAGGATTTGTAGACTCAACCTTAGGCAAAGGTAAGAGGTGATGCATGTGTGTAGCCTCATGGCCTACACTACAAGGTGATAGGGTTTTGTTGTTATGTTTATTGTTTCCTATTTTATTACTTGAGAATCTATCTTGGAGATGATTTCTATTCACAATGATGACCTACTGTTTTAAGCCATGATGCTCATGTTGTCTGTTTATTTTCTCTATTGGTTGTGTACGTGAGGATGAAATAAGACTTCCTGTTAAATCATTTCCGCATCGGTTTATAGGACCAAGAATTGAGGATTTGTCATATAGTATGATATTGCCTTATGTAGTCATGATGATACCCTGTACAATAATTGTGCTCTGTTGTTTTGGACATGTTCTCTATGTTGATGGAAACATAATAAATTTCTATTATGTATAATTGAATTGTCTTCATGTGTTCTGTTTATATATGTACAATAGGCTCTTCCATGATATTATATTTTGATGCATGAGGATGATATGCATTTATGCATGAAATATACCTAAGAAAGATAATAAAGAATAAATGAAAGAATGCATAAACGTAGAGGGTCGTTTGGATGGGGTTTGGGATGGCTGTCCCGCATGAGGTGGACCAAATGGTGTCACCCTCCCTTAAACTGATGTTCCAAAATGATCGGACTGTAAAGCGAAAGAAAACTGAAAGACTGAAATTAAAGTATGACATGATTCCTTCATGAATTGTATTGTATGCTTTCTTTATGGTTTATTTTATATACATCTATTGTTAAACGTTAGACTCATTAGTTAAACCTTGTGATGTAGGTGAGGATGAAACTTTTGATGAACTGGATGAAACCAAGCTTTTAAGTGGTAGTTGAATGAGTATACTCATGGGGGAAGTTAGAGCATTATACGAGTGATATTGACCATAGGTACGAAAGAAAGGAAATAATTAAGTTTTCTAAATGAGTTTTAACGGATTTCCCTTATACTTAGTTTTATGTACGAATATTTAAATTTTTAATTTTATTGGTTTTTATTACGTTAAAACTTTAAATGATTTTTTATTTTACAGTCTTCCGCTATAAAGTATTTTCGGTTTATGGCTTTATATAATAAAAAAAATGTAAATAAAATTTTTTTTTAATGCTCTAAGACGTTCCATGTATATTTTCTCATGTTTACTTTATCGTATATGGTATAGTGTTTGATATTCTGCGCCCATATGATGGTGTGATATTTTGTGCATATATGTTGGGAGTAGAGGTGTTCAAAACTAAACCGGAATCGAAACCAATCAATTCAGTTCGATTCGGATCAATTTTTGATAGCAGAGTATTTCTAGCTCACACATTAGCAATGGAATATTTCTAACAAAGTCTGTAACAAACTTTAGTCTAGAACCTTCCTCTAGCATATATAAGCTACATTCTCTTTTTTGTACGTAAGCTTTACAGAATAGAATCATTCAACTTCTGCTTGATTTCCTTTCCTAATTTGGTATCAAAGCCGAATGGCCTCCTCCAGTACCACTTCCTCTCCCCAAGCTCAATTCATCCCTCCCACCGTCACCTCTCTTCCATCCTTCAATCAAACTCTTACGGTGAAGCTCGATTCCACAAACTATCTAATATGGAAAAACCAACTTCTTAATGTTATAATTGCCAATGGTCTGGAAGCTTTTTTGGACAGTTCCTCTACCCCTCCTACGCCCTTCCTTGACCCTTCCAATTTTCAACCCAATCCGGCCTTCACTATATGGCAACGATATGACAAGCTTCTTCTCAATTGGTTCTATGCCTCTCTGTTGGACTCCTTACTGTCTCAAATAGTTTGCTATTTGTCTTCTTCGAAAGTATGGAATGCTCTAGCTCGCATCTTCTCCTCTACATCTCTAGCAAAACTCACAGAAATTCATAGTCATCTTCATAATATCTCTGAAAATGGTATCTTTGCTTCCAATTATATTCAGAAAATCAAATCATTGTGCAGTATTCTGCAAGCTATTGACTAACCTGTATCTGCAAAATATCATCTCCTGTACTTACTTGGAGGTTTGGGTAGTGAGTACAATGCTTTCGTCACGCCCATTACAAGCCGGCCAGATCCTCCCACCATTGAAGATGTGCGCAACTTACTCTTAAGCTATGATTTTCGCCTTGACAAGCAAAACACGATTAGTCCCTTATCCTCACTGCAAGCCAATCTGTCCTCATTTCACCATCCCCGCTCTTCTCGTCCTCCAGCTTCAAATCCCAATGCTTGATTTCAACCGCATTCGCCAAATACCCAGTATAATGGTATTCAGGGTACACCGCCAACTCCCTTAAGCATCTGGCACCCCAGAAGATCTTCTAATCGCCCAAAATGCAAAATATGTCAGAAACTGGGTCACATTGCTGCCACCTGCTATCACCAGCTCAACACCTCCTTTATTCCTCTTCCTTGCTCGTTTCATGTAGCTCATGTCCATCCTTCTCAACCTAATTTTACACCTTCTAAAGCCTCTAGTGTTGCATCCATGCTATCCACATGGCTGATGGATAGTGGTGTCACCCATCATTTTACTACCAATGCTTTGGACTTTCAGTCAAGTGTTGCCTTCACCGGTCCGAACCAAGCCTCCACTGCTAATGGAACGTCCCTTTCTCCTTCAACCATTGGTTACTCTTCTCTTCCAGTGAAGTCCAAGTCTCTGTCTTTCCATAATGTTTTCCATTGTTCTGCAATTACAAATAAACTGATAAGTGTGCATCATTTGCGTTGATAATAATGTTTTCGTTGAATTTCACCCTTCATTTTTTCTTGTCAAGGATTGCTATTCGAAGACGATCCTTCTCTGCGGTTACGTTCATCATGGTCTTTACTCTGTTCCAGCTCTTGAGTCCTCCTCACCTGTGGTGTTACTCACTTTGTCTTCATCTCCATCATCCTTTGTTGCTTGCTGGCACTCCAAATTGGGCCATCCACATCTAGAATGTCTCAAGAAGTTGTTACCATTGTTTTTGTATGTTTCTGGTTCTAATATTGCAAACTTTCACTGTAATGCTCGTGATATTAGTAAATCGCATCATCTTTCGTTTTCCAATTCTGTGTCTCATGCTATTTCTCCATTTGACCTTATACATTCTAATCTTGGGGGTCCGTCTTTAGAAACTTCGATCACTGGTGCTCGTTATTTTTTGTTATTCATTGATGATTATAGTCGATTCATGTGGTTTTGCACTCTTAAAATGAAGGATAAGGTTCATTCCATTTTTATACAATTCTATAATCTGATTCTTAATCAATTTAACATATCCATAAAAACTCTTCAATCTGACTGGGGTGGTGAGTTTAGAGCTCTCACACCTTTTCTTGTTTCTAAAGGAATTACACATAGTATTTCCTATTTGTACACTCCTGCTCAGAATGGTAGGGTTGAATGCAAAAATAGACACATTGTTGAAATGGGTCTTTCCTTGCTGCATCATTCCAGTGTTCCCCTTTGGTTTTGGCCCTATGCATTTGCAACATCTGCCTTTCTCATAAACAGGCTTCCAACGCCTGTTCTTCAAAATATCTCTCCTTTTCAGTGTCTGTTTCATCTTTTACCTGATTATTCTTCTCTTCGTGTCTTTGGTTGCCTCTATTTTCCATGTCTCCGCCCTTACATAACACATAAACTCCTTCCTCAATCATCCATCTGTGTTTTTCTTGGGTATAGTAAGTAACTCTCATAAAGGCTACTTATGTTTTAATATATCTACTTCCCGTCTCTACATCACTTGACATGTCGTTTTTCATGAGTGTCAATTTCCTTTGTCAAATAATTTGATTCCTCCTTCACAGTCTACTTCCTTTACTCCTGTTGTCATTTCTGTTCCTTCTAATCTCTCTGCCCCCTCATTCCCAAATGTTTCCTCTCCTTCTAATGATATGACTGCCTCCTGTTCTCCCCCTTTACAGCGTCCTGTTTCCACTACTCTACCTCCAGTATCTTGCCCTCCTCTAGTACCCAATATTCATCCCATAAATACAAGATCTAAATCTGCCATTTATAAACCCAAACTCTTAACTACGGTTAGTTCTGATCTGTTTGAACCTTAGACATATCTACAGGCTTCTAAATTTGGTCACTGGGTGGAGGCTATGCAATAGGAATTTAATGTCCTTCTTTGTTATAAAACTTGGTCTTTGGTGCCCTGTCCTACATGCCAAAAGGTCATCAAGTGTAAGTGGATTTTTAAGCGTAAATCCAACTCTAATGGTCCTCTAAATAGGTTTGAGGCTCGACTTGTGGCTAAGGGGTATGATCAGATTGAAGGAATTGACTACACTGAAACGTTTAGTCTGGTTGTGAAGCCCCAAACAATTCGTGTAACTTTGTCTCTTGCCCTTTCCTTTGGATGGGATATCAGACAATTGGATGTGCCCAATGCCTTTCTTCATGGGGATCTTATGGATACTGTTTATATGCATCAACCACAGGGCTTTGAAGACTCATCTCATCCTTCCTTTGTCTGCAAACTTAACAAATCATTGCATGGTCTCAAACAAGCTCTGCGAGCATCGTATGATAAATTACAATCTGCTCATCTATCTTGGGGATTCAAAATGTCCACTGCAGATACTTCAATGTTCTTATATTGTTCTGGTTTGTCAATTGTTTTCATGCTCGTTTATGTTAATGATATTTTGTTAGCTGGCAACTCTTCCTCTATTTTGGATAGTCTCCTTAAATTTTTACACTCAAAATTTCCAATTAAAGATCTTGGCCCTCTTCATTACTTCCGGGTGTTCAGGTTACTCGGTGTTTGGCTGATCTCCAACTCAGTCAATCTCAGTATATTTCCGACCTTCTCTCTCCGGCAAGCATGTCTGACTATAAATAGGTTCCAACACCCATGGTGTTTGGAACAATTTTATCTAAACATGTATGCATTCCTCTACCTAATGGCACTCTTTTCCTGTAACTAGTTGGTGCTCTGCAATACTACACATTAACTAAACCCGACATTGCATTTGTTGTCAACAGAATTTGCCTATATATGCATTCTCCGACATATTTGCACTGGACATATCTAAGAAGGATTCTTTGCTATCGTCAGGGTATGCAGCTATATTCTCTTTCATTTCAACCTTCTGACACTCGCGATATGTGCTGCTTCACAGACTCAGATTGGGCAGCATGTCCTGATGACCTTCGAAGCACAAGTGCATACTGTATTTTTCTTTGACTTAATCTAGTTTCCTAGTCATCCACTAAACAACATGGTGTTTCATGTTCTAGCACTGAAGCAGAGTATAGAAGCATAGTGAATGGAGCTTCTGAAGTTATTTGGTTACGATCTTTACTTAGTGACATGAGTTTTTCCTTATCCTGCTATCTGACCATTTTCTATGACAATGTAAGTGCGATGTACATGGCTTCAAATCCGATTCTCCACTTGAAATCTAAACATGTGGAGATTGACTTCCACTTTGTAAGAGATAAAGTTGCAAAGAAGGTGCTCTCTATTGAATTCACTCCCTCCTTTAATCAACTTGTAGATGGTCTTACCAAACCACTATCGATTTCAAAGTTTCAATCCTCTCGGGACAATCTTTGTGTTCTTCGGCCTTGAGATTGCGAGGGGATGATAGCAGAGTATTTCCAGCTCACACATTAGCAATGGAATATTTCTAACAAAGTCTGTAACAAACTTTAGTCTAGAACCTTCCTCTAGCATATATAAGCTATATTCTCTTTTTTGTACGTAAGCTTTACAGAATAGAATCATTCAACTTCAGCTTGATTTCCTTTTCTAATTGTTTTGAACACTACAGAACCGAACTCCGATTCTATTTTGTAGGAACCGAAGTTATTGGTTTGATTATCAATTTGGCTTATTCAAAACCGACACTAACCAAACCGAACCGATAAATTTACAATTTTCATGAAAAAACTCAGCTTGCGATTTAGTTTAGGGCTAATATTAAGTATTTATTCAATAAATTGTTATTTATTCAAAACTAAGTCTCACAATTGTCTAAATTTTAAATTATTTGATTGATATCTAAATAATAATTGAATTATTGACCAATTAGCTCTTAAATTGTACTAATTAGTAATTAAATTATTATCTAATTACTAATAAAATTATTGAATTATACTAATTAATGATTCAGTTAGTAGATTATATCGTAAATATATTCATGAATTATATTAATTAATTATCAAATAGATTAATTAATACTGAGTATTTAATTGAAATAATTAGTTATTGAATTTTATTTTATTTTTCATCAAATAAATGTTTGTTTTGATTTTTAATTATTTTTGCTAAATTTATATTGGTAAAATTAAATTTATATTTATATATAAAAATAAAAAATATATATTATTTTATATAATGAGTAGAACCGAAACTGAACCAAAAATTTTGGTTCGATTTTGATTCTTAAATGGTTTGGTATCAGTTCCATTTTTTACAGACCGAAAAAATTCGGTTCGATTTTGGTTCAATCTAAAACCGAACCAAATCGACTTTTGCACACCCTTAGTTGGAAGGATGAACCTTCTTGATGCTTTAGACATTCTGGCACTAAAACATCACAAGACTATCTAGTGACACATTCTATTGCGTGAAGGTTGATTGTTTGTATATGCAAAATGGGAATGAGGCATTGGTGACATGTCCTTGGGTTTCAAGCCCCAAAAGTCAAAATGGAGAAAGAAAGGTGATGACACTTCCTTGGATTTCGATCCCCAGAACCTGGCTAGGGTGTTTAGTCACACAGATTAGAAGGTTGTTAGTCGTTGAGCTTTGCCTATCCTAGTACATATCCATTTGACGGTGGCAAGACGGCTCGTAGCTTTGCTCGTTGGAACCCTTGTCAATGTGGAACATGTAGGTATTTTTGTTTAAAAGTAATCTGTCACGAGCAACCTTATCTATTTTATTTTATCATATAGGTTGTGTCACCGTGGAGCTTTAGTTCCCCAATAACTCGGGAGACGTGCTAGATCTTCAAATTGCCGTCATTGTTGTTTCCCCAGCCTCATGAGTTGTTGCTATAGATGAGTAACCACTTGTTCTCTAATGAGTGTCGGATGAGTCATTGTGTGACTATCCCTTTTCACTGATGACGTTTTCGTATTGAAAACGATGTTGACATATTTTATAATATAATTGTCTATGTATACAGTGAGTTTTGATGAAGCCACATTGAGGACTATGGTGTAATGACTTGAAGTTTTACCTAATTAAGTATGACATATTAGTGATGTGAAAAATGTAAATTTAAGGAATTATGCATGATTAGGGTTTGAAAATAAACTGTATTTTTGAATAGTTTGGATATATTGATAAAATGATTATGCAAATGTATATGGAATTGAATGAAATTTTAAGGTAATAAACTAGACATCTCAAGGAAGAGAAAGACATTGGAATCATGTAATTTGGATTTATATAGCAAAAGTTATAGTATTTGAAAGTCAGATTAAATGTATGAGACATTATTGTACCATTTCTATTAAATACTTAATTTGGACAAATCGAGTGAGAATTTGAAGATGTTATTCCAGGATGAAAGTTTCCCAAGACATGTATCTATGATGTCATGAAAAAAAAATGTGGTCACCAATAGGGTCGTGTCACATGTCAAGTTCAAGCAAGCAACTTATCGTAAATATTGGATGTTTAAGGGTAAAATGGTCTTTTTACTACAAAAGTTGAGGACAAAATAATAATTTTACCTGGAATTATCTATATAAACTCTTCTTATCAGAAGAGTGTTGAAATCGTGAGGTGAAGAGAGAGAGAGAGAGAGAGAGAGAGAGAGGAATAGGGTTTGAAGAAGAAAAGTGGGGAATTGGTAAGGAAAGAGTGAGATTTTGGTTTTTGATTTCGAGAGAAAGTTGATACACATGTAAAGAGGATTCTAAGCATCAAAAATTGAAGAGAAAGGTGAAGATTTGAAGTTGAATTCAAAGTTGGGAAGGATTGGAAATTAAGGTAAGTAATTCTAAACCTTGAAGAGTTGTAATTTTGTGTAATTGCATGATATAGGCGGAGATTTTGGCTTAGAATTGTTGAATTCTATGTTTTGAACGATAAAATGTACATCTATAATGGATTGGTGTAATTATATTAGTGTTTGGTTAAAGAGAAGAGGAATATTGTCGAAGGGATTCGCAATTTGTCTCTAGGCTGGTCGACCACTTTTGAGGAAGTGATCGATCACTTCTATGAAGGGTCTATTGATGCTAAGGGCAGTCGACCACTTATGTAAGAAAAAATAGAATCTGTAAGAATTTGTGGTCAACCAATGCTAAGGGTGATCGACCATTTCTATTGAAAAATAGAATCTGTAAGAATTTGTGGCTGACCAGTGCTAAGGGTGGTCAACCACTTCTGTTGAAAAATAAAATCTATAAGAATTTGTGGTTGGCCAGTGCTAAAGGTGGCAATCACTACTATGTAGAAATGGAATTTGTAAGAGGAATGGTCGACCAGTGCATATGTTTTTGGATATTTTCCTTAGATTTTTAAAACCAATTGTTTACCCAATGTCTAAACCATTTTGGGAGATGATTTGAGACATAGATAAAATATGTCTAGAGAGATGTTTGAGATCAATTCATGCATCATTTATGTGTGTTTAATAAAAAGATCTGCATGGTTCATTTTATATGTATTATTAGTATGCATTCAATGTATGTATAGTGAGGATGTCAAATCATGCATCATGATATATTTATATGTACAAAACATATTATCTGGGTGGCATTGTTGGTCACAGAGGAACCCAATATACCTCACCAGACTACGTATTGTGTGACATATGTAAAGTAGGAAAATAGAAGGGGAGTGACTGTAAGTCCCCCTTAGGTTGAGGGTTCCTAGCCCTCCGAAGGTTTTATTATTCATGGACACACCTATTGGATACAGTTGCCAGTATAGTGGGGTTTCATGGTCGTGTGCAACTTTACATAGGATGATATATGATTTGCATATTGACATTAGAAATATGTTAAAATGGAAATGGTTAAATAACTCCATTATATGAATTAAATGGACATTGCATTAGTTTATACTATCATTGCATTATTGAGAGTAGAATATGAATTATGTGAAATTCATATTGCATATCACTTGGTTTATAAAATGATTTAGATATAGACCTAAGTAATGGGTGTTGGTCTTATACTTATGAATTGCATAAGATTGTAATTCTTGAGTATTAGATTTACTTGCTGATTTTTATAACTCATTCCATTGTGGTTTCATCTTTTCAGATTCGAAGAGTAACCAGAAAGAAAAGACCAAGGCAGATCAAAATCAGAGACTAGACACTCAGGATAGGAATAGAACTCTTACTTTTGGATCATATGTGTATGGGTTTTAAGTTTCCGTTGTGTATAGTATGGTGTAAGGGTTATATATAGTAACCCAAAGGTTGTAATAAAATAAAGTCTGTATGTTTTCTTTTAAAAATGACTCATGTAAAATATGTTGAGTTAAATATAATAAAGAAAAAAAATTTGGTTGTTAAACATTGAAAATCGCATAGCTACTTTTAAAAGTACATATTAAAAAGAATAAGAAAAATTTACTTGGAATGAAATATGGTAAATTACATTGCGATTACTTGTGTTATTGTCATGACCCATTTTTACATTTACCTTTTCGTTCATTATCCATTATATATATATATATATATAGTTTTAAAATATGTAAAGGGAAATAAAAGCAATAGCGGAAGCAAATCCCAACTTAAAACCATCAAAACATCTTTAACACAATATATATATAATTTACATTCCAACCATGTTTAGCGAGTCACAACCCATAGGTCAAAATGTGTTGGGTGATGGAAGCGCTCATCATGGACATGTTCCTTCTACTGTAATTCTTTTTCCATAACTCTTTATGCACTTCATTTGGGTCAAATTTCTCACATACATCACAAGATTTAACTATGAGTCTAACACTCAGTAAGAGATAGAATGAAATAAATAGTGTATGCTTATGATTCAATGTTCATGCAATTCATTTCAGAAAAGAACCCATCTTTTATGTCCTTCAATTTATGTCCACTTAACAGTCCAGACGTTAGAGATTATCAGTTCAAGAGAAAAGATACGTCCTATGGTCCATGTTGGGCTAAACCGTCACTCAATCCCAACGAGGGATGAGATACATCATTTCATAGTTTTCCCAAATAGGACCGTTGTTGATCCCCCTAATCTCCAATGCCTACGTTTATTTAGTCCATTTCATTAACATTACAATGCATATGCATGCCAACATTATTGAAACATACCCAAATCATGATGCATGAAGTGTATGCATTTTATTCAACATTTAATATACATTCAACAATCTATCATTGAAATACAACCATTAATATTACTAAAGTAACACATGAACAACATTATCAAAACAACCATACAACCTAATACCTTATGATGTATACCCTAATGGTAAAACACATGCATATCTCTTACCTTGTTCCTTGTAAACTTTCACACTTGAAGTTTCTTCTTGTACAACAATACCTTCATAGCCAATAAACATCCATAAAAATCCAAGATATGATCATAGTCTCTTAAGTATGAAATTCTAGGTTTTCCCCTGATTTTTCCCTACACTTAAACCATCATAACTTCCACAATATTTAACCATATTCAATAATTCTAGGACCTGTACTTCTTTTAAGATGTCCTTAATGACATATTCAAATTGCTTGACTCATAACTTTTGGGAAGGCATTCAATAATCATCAGATACATAACCTACCCGATTTCACCCTTTTTGTCTATTTTAACTCCATCTTCCTACTATACTTTCATATCCTAGTGAAAATTCTTAACCAACTCATGAAGGAACTTAACATACCTTAACTTCCAAGAAGAAAAGATGGAGAGCTTCAGGAGAGGTTCTTCTTGAGAGAAACTTTCTTTTTCCTTCTCTATGTGTTCAAGCTTTCTTCCTTTAAATCCTCAAGTTCCCTCTCTTTTCTCTAGCATCAAGCTGGAGGTGGTGTTGCATGGATCAATCCTGGAGTCTTCACCCCTCAAAGCTTCCAATTGGAACGTGACATCCTTTAAAATTTTAGTTGACCATTGATATTCCGGTCAATCACTATCCTTCAGATGATTGACCGCAAAATAAGCCAAAAGCAAAATTCTATATTTTCCTCAAAACACCAGTCGATCACCTTCTTCTAGATGATCAACCGCTAATATCAACTTTACAATTTGTATAGACACTGATTGACTGCTCATTTTCAGCGGATCTAACCAGAATTTGTCGACTTCACAATCTATATAAACATAGGTCATTCACTGATCGACCGCCAAAATCCTTATATTTCAATTTGTAATGAAGCTGACCGAGCGCTAAATTTCTTGATCAACCGTTTCCCCACCTGAAAGCTTTTTACACTTTTTTCTGTACACAATAGGTTGTTCAGCCTCTTATTTAAATGACAGCTTCCTTATTCATAGGTTCCATAATCCTTTGAATCTCTTCTACCCTTATGTCAAGATACAAAATTCTCAAACATACACCATATATCATAAATTCTCAACATATCAAGTTCATAAATCACTACCACCAAACACATTTCATTATCAAAACATATAACACACACAATTATTTGTCATTGAACATATTTTAATTTAAGTAATTATGTATATGGATCCTTCTACGGGTGGAGAATCTTTATCACAACCTCGTACTTTGAGGGGGTTCAAGGTCAGGGTCATGACACATGGGCCGATTGATAAAATGATAAATAGATTTTAGATGTTTTAAAATTCATGTATGGTAAATGAGAAGCATGAAAATGGGTTTCAAAAGAAATGAGAAAAATAGTTTTTTGCATGCATTTCATTTAGTATCGATTTTCCTACCAAGTTTTTCACTCATCACGTAAACTATATTTTTTTTCTCAGGTTTGATGTTTAGGTTTGATGTAGGATTGTCATGGGGCATCACTAGTACCCTTCTCGTGAGTGTATCGATCTTCTCCTGGATGTGTGAGGTTCATCGATCCGATCCTTTCGTATCGGGTACGTTTGGGATTTGTAGTTGGGTTTGGGCTTAAATTCATATTAAGACTTCCAATTTTTTTACGCCTTGGGCTTGGTCATCAGGTCCTCTACAAAGACTGGGTTACTTGACCTGCCAGTCTTATGAACCCTGCCTCCAGGTCATGACAGGTTAAAATGACACTCCTTGACAAAATTAGATAATTTTTTTTGACGCCATCCACATTTATCCATCGGCAAACACACACTTTGTGTGTTCGGCCATGCGTGACACAAAAGAGAAGAGCAAAGGAGGAGGAGAAGAAGAATCAGGTCAAAACTTCTAATTCGACCCAATCTAGCCAAACTAGAACTAGTCCAGTTGAACCAGACAGAACCCTGTTGAACTAGATTGCTCTCGAACTATAAAAGTCAATCCAAATAATTCCAAATGTTGTCCAAGGATCTAAACTTAACTCTAGTTGACCTAGAATTTTATCAGTAAAGAATTTCTACCTATTTATTTCAACAAAAAATTTTTTTTAAGATTTAAGAGGCAATTTAACTACAATAATTCATTTATGTAAGATAAATTTCTTGAAAGCTGGAAAACTCTTACAACCATATTCTTTCGACATCCAGATAAGTTAATACACTAGATGTTCAAAGTTTTGGCTATCAGCTCTACATCACAAAACATATTATTTATTTGTACTTACTTTATTATTTTATTATGATATTTTACTTAGACACACATGATTAGATATTGACATAGGAACATAGAAGGATAAAATTTGTAGGTCATAATGTATGCAAGTATGAATGCATGAATATTATAGAATTGACAAAAAACATGGTATGTATATGAGATGGTTGATGAAATATCATAAGGGTGAGAAACCTCTGATTTTCTAAAAGTCTGAATGCATGATAAGTTTGGAATAGGAATTCCAATAATATGTACCTTTTAAGCATAAAATTTGGTAACGTATGTTGTTAATTTACATATGCACGTATTTTTTCTTACAGAGTTTGTCACAGACCGACTCCGAATTCCCTCAAAAGTCACATCATGAATTGGATTCTCCACTTGGAGAATGGTCACAACTCACAACAAAAGTGCTCAATGATACATACATTCGCGTAATTGAGCCACACAAACATAAAATCTAACCCACAATAGAAAAGTTATATTATTATTTGTTTCCAAAACTTTATTAGAATTTATTTTATAAACGTTGGTCGAACTAAAATTTAATATAACAATATAAAAATCTAAACCACACTACTAAGCCTATACTGTACTAATCATCACTCCAAGTGATCTTTACCTTTTTGTCTTTGAGCTACCACCACCTATTTTTGAAAAACAAGATTTGATAAATGAAACTGTCAACTTTGTGAACTCAGTAAGAATTTTAATCTAAAGATTCAATAAACTATACAAATATTACAACTAACCATGTACTAGACCCTAGATGATTAGTCCTTACATCCTAATATTCAATATTCATCTTTGGTCAACACTCATGATCTCACATCCTATGATTTACATTATTTAAATCTCTATATATTTCTTATTAATATCATATCTATGTGTTTCACCTCTTTATGTAAAAAGTGTTAAATGCATATGTATAAATGTTTAAGACTATGATTTTGGTAATCATAGTCTATCCTAACCCCAAGCTATTTTGAAATTTGTAATATATGTCTAATCTCAAATTATCTCTAAACATTTCTAATTCATGTTTATCTCAAATAATTCCTCTATATGAATGAACCATTTGGTGCACATAATAAATATACCTAAACTCATGACATTGGAAATCATAGCCTAGATACCACAGTATTCTAATTCACATATTTATTTTACCGTATTTATTATGATCCTCCAAAATGAAGGACCTTTATAATGCACATGAAAATATTTAGACACATGATATTAGGATCATTGACTAGATACTTTGACTCTCAATTTCACATGTCATTTATTCTTTATTCTTGTCCTATATATAAAAGACCACAATAATACACATATGATTATGCAATATGTTCATCACATAATGATTATTTTTTCCACATTTATGTAATGATACTATGAATCAATGCAAAGTTCCATTTTATATTAAATGGTGATCTTATTTAACGAGTATCATATTAACATGTTTGTGAATGTCAATATATATTTTATTAAACACCATCATATGCAAAGTCGCATCCATCATAAAACCCCACGATCACTGTTTCTAATAAATGTGTCCATGCTCAAATAAACCTCTGCAGGGCTAAAGTTTTGCAACCCAAGGGAGACTTATAATCATTTCTCTTCTATTTCTCACTTTACATGTGTCACATAAATTCATATTTTAACGAAGTATATTGTATTCCACTATAACCAATAATACCAACTGAATAATACCTTTTATGCAAATAAATATTTCCATGATACATGATTTGGTATTCACATTATGCATACATTGAATGTATATAATACATATTAATAATGCATGTAATATGAACCATGCAAATCTTGTTATTAAGCATACACATGATGCATGAAATGATGTCACACAACATTTATTGATGCCTTAAACTATTCTCAAAGGACATATGCAATGGTTAAATAAATAGTTTAAAACCTAAAGAAAATATTCTTAAATAACAAGGTCCAGACGTCCGCTCCTAAACAACACAGAATTGTTATTCATTTTCTAGACGTCCATACTAATGTAATTCGAGGATGCCCACACATCCGCTTGCGGAAACCTATGTGTTTGTTGCAGAAAGTTACATGTCTACTACAGATAGTTACATGTCCGTTGCGGGAATCCTTTCCACACATAATATTATGCAGATATATCTGATATACAGCCATGTGTTATATGAAGATTTTTGTCATAAAAAACTGCAAGTGTACAGTGCCAAGTTTTATAGTATAATGATGAATAGGATTGTCAAATCCTCAGGAAATATGTAATTTATTAATTTTATTAAGTAATGTTTAATTAATTCTAACTTTATAAGGATAATTAAAATTTTGATTTTTATTAAAAACTAAAATAAAATAAATAACTAAATAAAACAAATCACTAATGGAAAACCTTGAATTCAGAAAAGATTTAGATGATTGATTTCATGAATATTTGTCATATTATTTATCAGATTCAATATTCTATAGTTGAACAATTATTTATAAATAGAAAACCCTAATTTATTAAACTCTCATCTTTCGAGTGACGAACTAACCTTAATTCTTAAAATCACAATTTCAATATCTCTATAAAAATCGTTCTTTTAGTTATTCAATAAAGTTTCTTGGTTTTCTAATTGATTTCGTAAAACTCTAATACTCTTTTGAGTTGTTAAACCTTTACGTTGTAATATTCAGATCATATCTATAATTACCTCTCTCGAGCGTCAAACTCTAAATATAAAATCATTCAATAAATTGCCAGTAAATTGAAAGCATGAATGACAAAATATCACAAATAAATAATTAATCAAACCAACAGAATATTCAATCAATCAAAATAACACTTCAAATAAACGATTCTTCTCTTCTCTAGAAGGAGAGAGTTAGTTCAACATAATTGAAATAAAAACAATGAAAAACATAATGAACATAAGAAAATCAAAGATAAGAAATAGGTAGAAGAAAAAATATGTCTCTAGATATCACTGTAATGATGTAACCTGTGTGTTGGTCTCCTCGTCCGACGTCAAAAATCCTCTCCAATCACTCTTCAAAACTCGTCTCGAGGCTGCCAAATTTGTTTCCTTTCATTTGATAGCTTTGTATTTATGGAGCTTTACTAGGGTATGCTTAAATCTCAGAAGAAATCTTTCAAAATTCGTGGGATTTCATAATTTTGGAAACTAAATCTAATATTTGGTCACAGCTTAACATCATTGAGTCACGGCTTTGATGCTGTTGTGTGACACCGATTTTCTTCCTTTTATTTCATGGATTAAACTTCCAAAATATATTATTTTTCATTTTTATTTCACCTATTTGATTTTTTATCTACACCATAACTCAAAGGTTAAAATTATAAAAAAGAACTCAAGAATAAAGATCAAACTTTGCTTAGAATTGTGATAATAACTCTAATTTTTATAGAGGTATCATTTGTCCTTCTGACAAGTATATGCAGATACTCATGCTTCCGCTTGTGGAACCCTACACATCCATTGTGGACATTCGTTATAGATATTTTTCCCACAAATAATATTCCATGGACACATCTAATATGCAGCTATGCGTTCTTCCAAAACCAAGAATCCACAGATACCCACATTTATGCTTGCGAAAACCTACATGTCTGCTACGGATACCTATGCATCTGCTATAGATACCTACACATCCACTACAGAAATCCGTTTTACACTTAATATTTTGCGGACACCCACTCATGCGAAGTCACGTGTCTTCCCACAACTAACGCTTCCGTGGACATCAATATTTTTGCGAACACCAATGGTTTTGTGAATACCAACATTTTCACGAACACCTGTGAAATCATAAATTTTAAAATGCTATATGTAACTTTTTCGCGTTATTTTTGTCAAATGTTGAGGAGTTGACCTGTTTTGTTGTGTAGCAGTGATGCATGCGTTTCTAGTTTGATAGTCAAATCTAATTTTTTCGAGTGGTGTTAAAATCATGGAAAGGTTTTTGGCAAGTAATTGACTAAAGAAATGTTTTCATTTAGCGTTTTGAAACAAGTCAGGATTCGAATCTGGTTTTAAAACGGAAACTAAATTATATTGGTTGAATGTATAAATTATATATATATATAATAAAAGAAAGAAGAAGAAGCAGACTCTTCTTCTTCCTTCTTCTTTGCGGTCGACAGAGAGAAGAGATCAAGAGAGAGGGAGGGAGTCAGATCATTACAGTTCTGACTTTCAACCATGGTTTTGTGTTTCCGTCGTCGGTGTGATCAACGTTTACGAAGGCGGTTTCCATTTCAATATGCTTTTCCCCTCCGTTCTTGAATTCTAATGTTAGGGTTTGTTGTGGCTTCGGATTCGAGCTTGAAAACTCAAATCTGGGGGAAATCTCTGGTTATTGTTTTATGAATTTGAAGTCTAGGAAGGTTTATTGGTCGTTTAGAGGTAAAACGAAGGAGAATGGGGCTGCTCCAGCAGAAGAAACATGTCGAAAATTGACCAAGGGCTGTTGGTTGATCAACCATGAATTTGTGGTCGATTGACCAAAAGATGTGGCCGATCGACCACAAATTTGCTGTCGATTGACCACTACTTGATTGATCAACTACAAATCGATTAACCAAGTAGGGGTTGATCGACCAGGGATTTGTGGTCAATCGACCACAACTGCACAGGACCAGGTATATTGCCTTGCAATATGTCCCGAGTTGACCCCCATTGTTTTGACACGCATGATTTAGGGTCATTTGCACCTCCATTGGGTTTCTAAGCTTGGCATAGGACCCTTCCACCTATTGGGGACTCATTGTTGGAAATTCTTATTCATTGACAGGACTTGAGGATTGGTTTGGATTATAGTCGTCGAGCCAAGTTTTCACTAAAATTATACTTGATTGACTTTAGATGAGCCTTCACAATTGTTGAGTCTTAGAGGGTTGCGAGCATGTTAGATCGACTTCTATGAATTTCTGGTTGACCCTCGACGTGTCTCGTCGACATTGGATGGTCTTGGTTCATTGTTGTTGAGTTGAGTCTTAACTGCGAGGTCCCAATTGACCTTCGCTTTGCCTCAATGATTGTTGGGTGGCCTTGGTTAACCACCGTGATGCCTTGTCGACCTGGGGTGGTTCGAATGACTTTGATTATGTCTTCTCGATTACTGAGTGGATCAGGTCAAGTGCGTTATATTCTATCTTTCATTTCTGTGTCTTGTCAATCGGTTGGGCTTGTGGGTGGTCTATTGAGGTGTCGGATCAACCATGGTTATGTTGGGTCGACTACATCATTTGTTTTCCAAAGTTAGGTTTAGCTAACTCCCTTCGGCTTTGTCAGCTATATCTCATTTAATCGTGTAGATTCTAGGCTCGAGGTGTAGGGGACCTGTCGTTCCTCATTTGAGAAGGGAGGTCTTGTCTTGATCCTTTCGGTCATGCTTGGTTTCGGTTTAGGATCTTTATTGTACCTTAGAGTTGGTTTCTGGTTTAGGATCCGTGTTATGTTCCTAGTTTTGGTTTTCGGTTTGGGGCTTGTAGTTGTCTTGAGAAACCATCTTGGATTCTAGTCTTGTTTAAGACTTATCAATTATTCCTGTGTGTGATTGATGAGATGTTGACATCGGCCTTGTTATAAGTTCTGAAGATGTCAGTGGTGCGATCTTCGCTTGCGATAGCGCGTGGAGCTGGCTTATTGATAAGCATGTCGTGGTCCTCATTGAGGTAAGGATCTTTATATTTTCTACACTGCATTGCATCATGGTTTCAAAACTGATATTTTGTGGGATACCACACCTTGAAAACTCGACAGGGACTATTTTAATACCACGTCTATTTCTATGTATATGTATGTTTTCTCATGTTTATTTTGTTGTACATGGTATATTGTTTGTGTTTTGTGCGCATATGATGGTGTGCTATATGTTTGGAGGATGAATCATTTTGATGCTTTAAGCATTCTGGCACTAAAGCATCATGAGGCTATCACGTGAAATCTTCCACTATGAGAAGATTGGTCAGTTGTTACGTACATTGGGAGGATAAATTCTCTTGATGCTTTAGGCATTCTGGTGCTAAAGTATCATAAGGCTATCCCGTGCAAACTTCTGCTGCAAGAAGATTGGTTGCTTGTATGCGAAATGGCGATGGGGCATTGATGACATGTCCTCAAGTTTTGAGCACGAAAGTGGAAATGGATACAGCGGTGATAACATGCTCCTTGGGTTTTGAGTCCCTAAATCTTGCTAGGGTATTAGTCACACAGAGATGGTAGGTTGTTTGTTGCTGAGTTTTGCCTATCCTAGTACCGTTTCATTTGACAAGTGGTGTGACGGCTCGTAGCTCCACTCGTCGGCAACCCCCATCAACTTGGAACCTAGCGGTATTTTAGTTGAGAAGCAATTTGTCATCGGTAACCTCATCCATTTATTTGATCATAAGAGTTGGGTCATCGCAGAGCTTGGTTGCCGACAACTCGGGTGACATGCTAGATCTTTGGGTAACCGCCATTGGTATTATCTCATGCCTCATGAGATGTTGCTATTGACGAATAGCCACCTTTCTATGACATGTGCTAGATGGGTCCTTATGTGACCATCCTTTTCATTGAGGATGAATTGAAGGTTGTAAGTCACTGAGTTTTGCTTATCCTAATACCGTTCCATTTGACGGGTGGCGTGCCAGCTCGCAGCTCTGCTCGTCGACAACCCTCATAAATTTGAAACCTATAGGTATTCTAGTTGAGAAGCAATCCGTCGTGGACAACCTTATCCATTACTTCAATTATACGGATCATATTGGCGTTGAGCTATGGATCGTAGATACATCTGGGCGGTTACACTAGTTGTGTCGTCATGGAGCTTGCTAGCCAGCAACTCGAGTGATGTACTTGATCTTGGGATCGCCATTATTGTATTTCCTCTGTCTAATGAGGTGCTACTGTCAACAGATGGCCACCTTTCTGTGGTGTGTGTCGAATGGATTCTTGTGTGACTATTCTTTTTCACTTATGGCATTTTTGTATGGAAAACGATGTTGATATATTTTGCAATACAGCTGTCTATGTATACAGCGGGTTTTGAAGTAGCCACATCGAGGGTCATAGACCTATTTAATAAAATGATAAAAAGGTTTTAATGATTTAAACACATATATGATAAATGAGAAACATGAAATGGTTTTCAAAAAGATGAGGAAAACAGTTTTTAGCATTCATTACATTTTGTATTGATTTTCCTATTGAAATTGTCACTTACCCCTTAAACTATATTTTTCCCCAGGCTAAGGTGTAGACTTGGTGCATGAGACCTGCACGTGTTGCCATGGGGCGATGCAGGTGTCCCCTAATGGGTTTTTCGATCTCCTTATGGAAGGGTGAATGTTTGTCGGTTCAATCCCTTCATATCGGGTACGTTGAGGGTTTTTAGTTTTGATGTTGTTTGATTTAATTCTTGCATAGTACATTTCTTTATTTATACTATCATGTCTCTAGCTGATCACTCTAGGGACCCCAACCCATATAATTTGGGTTTGGGCTTAATATTCTCACTAAGACTTCCGCTTTTTTTATGCCTTGGGCTGGGTAATTGGGTCCTCCACAAGGATGGAGTTGCTTGACTCGACGATTTTGTTAAGCCCACCTTTCGGTTGTGACAACACCTCATTTTGCGAATTCCACCTCACATATGCGAACACCTCATTTCACGGATTTCTTATTCCATAAGTTGCACCTTACATTCGAGCTCACCAACACTTCTGCAAATACCAACACTTCTACAAACACCCCATTCCACGAATATAATTATTATTTTTCCAAATAATGCAATATATAAATGTCTTTTTACTCAAATAATCAATTAACACCAGCATAAATGCTGATACATACACTTTCGTGAATACTCATAGTGCCACTGCAGATCCATGGAAATTCACTCCCATAACATTTCTATTTATCAAATTGAACCATTTTCATGTCTTTAATCAATTATCAAAACCTCTTTTTCATTCAATATAGCCCAAAACATTATTAAATATAATTATCTAACTCCATATTTCATGCTTTCTCATATAAAACATTTCATATTTAATCAAGAGTTCTTATTTCTCTTATTTCATATATTTATTTATGAATTCCATTTGTTGGATCTTTAAACCACCAAAACATATTCAATTTATGCTTATATTCAATTCAAAACAAATCAATATCAATTGTTTTGAATCTAATTCAACTAACATCATCAAGAATTATCCATGAATATCACTTTCAATCCCATAAACCAACTCTCTCACCTAAACCATACAATATTCAACATGATTTAGAAAATATTTAGGTTAAGGCTTTTACCTCTTTGAAATTTGCTTCTTTTCTCTCTTCACCCTCTCTAGTTCAATACAAAAATGGCTAAATTCTTAGCCATTCTTCAAGCTTCTAGGGAGTTCTTAGGGTAATTTAAAAATTTGTTCATTTTATCCTTCCAATTTATCATTTTACTCTTTAAACTATGGAAATTCATAAAAATACCATAGTTTATTATCCTTTATCACTCTTAGCTTAACCTAATTAATCTAGATTAGTTCTTAGCTAATTTCCATGATTATCATGATTAATTAACCTTAATCATCACTTAATTACACCTTAATCACATACATAGTCACAAGTCCTTAGGTGATGTGTTATAACCCCATTGGTTGTCCAATTTTATTACATGGACACATACTTCAATGTATTAGGAATATTTCTCCTTTCATAAGCTCTTCCAAATTATAATTTTAAAGTCCAATTTAAAGATTTTTCCAAAACAGTGCACTTTTAGACTTATCTAACTTCCAATTGTTAGCCTAAGTGTCATTAGACGTATTTGTTTTGATGATGAATGTATTAATTGGAATTATAAGTTTTTTATTTATTGATTATGTTTAATTGATTAATTGTTATATTTATTTTGATATTCATTGGAAATAGCTTTAATATGGGTATTATGTTGTTCTAACATATTTACCTAAGTCCATGTAGTTATTATGTTGATCATTGGGACTTAGAAAATTCAAAGAGTGCAAAAATGCACGAAAAGGTCGACTAAAGCTTGAAGGAGGTCGACCAAATTTGTACAAAATAGAAGAGGCGGTCAACTAGCTGAGACATGGTCGACCAATTTTAAAAGGCAGAAGGCTCCTAGGTTTTGCGATCGAGCAATGAAAAAGTGGTCAATGGCAAAATATTACAGATTGCTTGTCATTTCTGTGATTGAGCATGCAATCGAGTGGGTGGTCAAGTAACTGAATTGATAATCAATCAAAAGCTTGAAGATATAAAGAAGTAGTTGACCGATAAGAAAGTGATCGAATGATTTGACATATCTGCATGAAAATTGTAGGACCAAAAGCATAACGGTAACATCCCAATGATTAGAGTCTATAAATAGAAGACACTCTGAAGCTCAAATTAGAACGTGAGAATCATGGCGAATCTTTAGCAAAGTTATTCGACGATTTCTCAATATTCAAAAGAGAGTATATCCTAACTCTCCNTGTCATATCTCTAACCCTCTCTCTTTATATTTATGCATTGTTTGATTATATATTTGTAATAAATCACTTAGGGTTAAAAGAATTAAATATCGCACGAATAGGTGTATATCGATCCTACACCAACTTGCATAACTTTTATTGCACACATCCAAATCCCTTCAATCTAAATTCATACACTTCATTTATGTGTCTACTAAATAACTTTAAAATGGTTTGAATTGTTAATCATCATAACCTCATCAATTCAACTCAAACAGTAACTATGGTCCAATTTTATTACCATTTAATAATCTAAGGTATCTACTATTATACATATTTTTAGTTTGAAAAAATGTTCTCAACTGATTGGTCAATTTCCTCCTCAAAGTTATCTCATGACTTATTATCATTTAATCATATTTAATTATACAAAATATTATTATTATGGTTAATCATTAATCAAGGTCATCATCAAGTTTATGTCACTATTAGTTTTGTGATGTATGTAAATTTTATTTGAGAAGGAATCGGTGCTGATTGAAAATCTTCAAGAGGTGGGCAAACATACAGAGGAGGGTGTTGAAAATATAGTAGTCCGTCAGAAGAGTAGATCTAATTTTTCGTTTTAGTCTTAATATTATTTTTAATAAATAAACTCTGTTTAGTATAAATAACTTTGAAAAAGAGTTATTTTACAAATAAAATTTATATGAATATTGTTTAAAATTGGTGATGTAATTAATAAAAAATCATATTTTTCTCATAGAATAATACAATACACTGCAATATCACGTTTATATATAAAAGAATTTGTTTTTATGGTAAAACTTATATAAAATGATCTTTTAATACAAATTCATGATGAGAAAAATATTTTATTGCTGACAATATAATGGAGGTTTATCAATAAAAATGAGATTTAAATTCTTCATCAAATAGAATATTCTAGAGATAAGAGGGAAAAAGAAATCTAGAAGAAAATAAGAAAGGATATGTGTTTTGGAGAAAAATAAGGATTTTATTCAAATATGAATTAGCACCTTGATGAAAAAGAAAATATTCAAATTGTCCAAATTGAATAAAGAGGAAATTAATTGGCTAAATTAGTTAAATGAATAATAGAATAAATGAGATAACCTAGAGCATAAAAAGAGAAACTTTGGGATAAAAAAGGAGGTTATGAGAGAGAGGACCCCAAAAGGGAAAACAAAAGAAAAAAGAACTCATCCAGGCGAGGATTCAGCAAAGGACGAATAGGAGTCTTCCTATTAGGATAGTAGAGGAAGTTCATCGATAGAATCGCAAAGACCTCCGATCATCGTTTCCTGTTTGTTGTTGCAAATATTTTGGACATAGTCCTTACTACAGTATTGTACAACATCGAGATGACAAAGAAAATTATTCATATTTTTCTTCTCTTTATTATTTTATTTTCCAAATTTAATATGATGATATTTACTGTTGTCATGAGCTAATTATTTAGTGGTTAGGAGGAGAGAGTGCTCCATTATGTGACCTTCACTATTTTTTTAAAGTTTAAAGTATGAATCAAGTTGAATAATTCAATATGTGCTTAATGACTATTTTATTTAATATCGACAGACATAAATAATTACTTGTATTCCTATTGTAATAATTAAATATCAATATTGAATTGTGTGAAGATAACATTTACATATTGTTTTGTTTTGAATCATATGACATGTCAGAATAATGTTCAATCAAATTTTCTGAGATATTTGTTTGCCATAAGTTTGGAATAAAATATTTCAGAGAATTATCAAGCAACTTGATAGAGATGTGAATTAAGAAAATTAGTTTTAAGTCATTTAACTATTTTATTACAGCATTCTACATCAACTGTAGTAAATTTACATAATAAGGAGAAATCAAACCCGAGTCATATTATTATTATTTGAAACTCTCATTTGTTTATTTGGATTTTATTTTAATTATTCAACACCTGATTCACCATTTCAATTTTATTTTTATTATTTCGCTTAGATTTAAATTGTATTAAATTTGTCATAGTGGGATCGATACTCTACTTACTCTTTATTAATTGGTTTGCAACACGTGCACTTACGTTATGTTAGTTTTGCACAAACAAGTATTTTATTCAATAACATTTAAATGATATTTCATATTTAATTTTGTTAGTAGATGGATTTTCAATAAACTTCGTTTAATATTTGAGTGAGTAAAGTTTTGGGAATTGTTTCGTATTTAATTTTGTTAGTAAATAGATTTTTTTTAATTGTGTTTAGTATTTTATTTTTTTGTTTGACGGTGGTATTTTATTAAATGAAATTTATTTAATGGTTGAGCAACATTGAATTAAATAGACAATTCCTGATAAATATAGTTAGATTTTCTCCATTCTATTATTTTCGAGGATTCATGAAGTTTTAGTAGTTAAAGTTTACAATGATCTAATCAAACCTAATTCATAAATTATTTTAGTGAAAAAAATATTTAGAGTTTGAAATTTAAAAAAAAAAAATGGAAATGTTATAGTAGTAGTAATAATAACAACAACAACAACAACAACGTATAATGTGCATCATGGTGAGAATAATGACAATAATATGTTAAATAATTCATCACAACGATAAAAATAAGTGACTAACAACGATGCGAGAACATGCGTTACAACAATAATAACGACAAAACAATTTGTACGAGGATTTGAAATTTGAGTGATGCACTATAACATACATAACAACAAAAACTATCAACAAAAATATGACGTGTGCTGTGAAAACCAATAACACTAGCCAAGAATTTAGAGACATTCTCAAAGAAATTGAGGTTTATAATGGACGTGACGGGCAGGGTTCTCCACACCCCACTAGGGGGCCACTGCAGGGCTTGGAGTATTTTAGATTATATTAGTTTGGACGGTAACGGTGTCGTTTCAAAGTGGGAAGGGAGGGAGAGAGTGGTCTTGTTCTGGCTCTCGACAGTCGATCCTAATCTTGGCCGGTTTCCTGTGAGAATGAAAGTAGGTCCGAAGATTATATTCCTTTTCAGAGATTCAGATGGCATTGCCACAGCCATTTCAGAAGCTCTTCGCCCTATCTCCTCCTCCTCCTCCAAGCTAACCCAGCTGTTGCGTTTCGTTGCCATTTCTTTTTCGACAGTTCTTTTGATATCGCTAAATTGATGGATTCTGTTTCCTCTCGTTTGTTTCTAAATAGGGAGGAGTCGTTTGAGCTCTCTCTTGAGCGATATGGAGTCAGGGATCACAAGGCCTCTGGGAACATCATTAACTATCTCGATGAAGGGGGGTTTTGTCAGGTACTCCACTCCATTTGCCCTAGAATGTTTTCTTTTTTCATGTGATTAAGCTTTGATGCATAGGAATTGGGGTAATATTCTGGTGTTAGATGGTTGATTTTGCATTTTAATTTCATCTCGATGGATGCTTGTGATTCGGAATTTTCTATCGATTAGACTAAATTTCCACGAACGCCTTAATTATGTTTCTTGTGTACGAAGAATAAAGCGCTTATGACTTTTCTTTTTTATGTGAAATGATGTTATTGTTTCCTGATTCTCTGGTTTTCTGTATTGTACTTTAATCCGCCTCCTCCTAAATTGACCTCTTAATCAGGAGGGAGCACTTCCTAAACTTAAAGTTGACTTAGAGGTGTTGGCTAAGAGACCTTTTGTCTCCATTAATCTCAGGTGTCAGTGCTTCTCTTGCAATATTGTGAACCTCCCATTTTGGCTTGTGCCGTAAGTGAAGTTCTTGCACTTTTAGCACGGGAAAATTCGTCATCTTCCTCATTGCCTACAATTCTGGCCCCATTTCTCATCGCATCCTCAAAACTTAAGGGGGAAAGCAAAACTTTCTCAAAAAATGACAGCAAGGTTTCTCTTTATGGTGTCCGGATAGGTCCAGAATCAGATATTACTCGTGATGTGATTGCCAGAACCCAGGAAACACCGCCAACATTACAGATTCTTCATGAACCATTAGCATGTTTTCTTCAGTTGGTCCGTCTATTAAACTTCCCGGCTGTTGTTATAGTGGGGCACATAAGTCGAACTGTTTCTGATAAAGCCAAAGGAGAAGATCTCAAAGTAAGTGTTGTCTACTCTTTTTTTCGTCAGTCCACGCTCATGAAATAGCTTGACAGTCCCTTGAACCATAAGCATGCTATCTCAGCAATTAATACTCGTTATGTTTCTGCTTTTTGGCTTATGAATTTGCTTTGGTTGTTTAAATGCCATATGTAGTTACGATGCAGACAAAAATCCTTGAAAATAGTAATGTTTTTTCTTCCAGTTCTACTACTGTCATGTTCTCTTTTATCTTACCTTAATTCTCTGGCTTTCCGGCCAGGTTCTTCACGAGGTGGGTGAACTCTTAGCAAGCTCCCTTTGCCTTGGCTTTTCAAGGGATGGAATCGTGTGGAATCCATCAGAAACATCAAAACACAAAGAAGAGCCATGGCGAGCCTTGTATGGCTGAACCACGGTAGTTCATTATCAGCCATCAGTTCAATGCATCTGCCAATTCTGGACTCAAATGATGAAAGAAATATGTTGAGGTGTGTAAAATGTGTTCTCTACCTTCCTTTTTAACACTCTTTTTAGTTTGACACAGTTTGATGGGATTGATGAAAGTTGGTATGGAAGCAGCAGATTTTTACTTTATCTTCCCTTGTTTGTTCTAATGCTGCAAATAGATCGATTGAATGAGCATACTCTAAAAGGTTCATTTACTTCTTCTTTTGATGAATGCTCGTAAACATTGAATTAAAACTTCCATGCATAATTTCAAAAAGATAGAACACATTAATAGATATACCATCGTAAACATGAAGAGGACATTGCTCATTTTGTAATATTTTATATTGTTGAGAATTGAACGCAAAATCGCAAAAGAAAAAACACGTGGAAACAGTGACACTAAGATTTACATGGTAAACCCTTACGGGGAAAAGTCACAGGCAGAGAAAAAATTCACTAATAGAAAATTAAGGAACAATGAGTTTTGTGACTCAAGTATCAATATATAGAGTAAATTGAAAACTCTAATATTAGAAACGGACCTGACCCGACCCAACTAGAATTTAGGTCACACCGAACTCTAACAATCTCCACCTTGACACAAATTCCACATGAGATATCCAATGCAGGTTTTTCAGCCCATCCCAAAATGAATCCAGAATACTGAACTCTGATAATCTCTATCTTCAAAGAATTCTAATGCAAGGTAAAAAAATCTACAAAATTCCAACGAAAATAACCTTATCTTTCACAAGGGCCCCTGTAGGGTCAATTCAACAATTGATATCGATCAAGTACACACTCGAGAAGAAATCACTTCTGCTCCATGATATTATCGAGTTAACAGAGTTGTCGCAATGAATTGTACTTGAATATGTTGAAGACTTCCCACTATAATCATTTCCCTCGAACACATCAACGCATAACCCATTGAAGTAGTTTCACTATATCGTCGTGGAGCTTTATGCTTCCTCTTAGTTATGCCTTTGATGATACCACTCTGACGTGAAACTGAAATTGTTAATGATGTGGTGACTGGATAACCCTGAACATCTGTAATAAGCTGACAAATTGGCTATGATGTAGATTCAGTTCCCAACTTGAATTTCACCTGAGAACCTGACTTCTTTCGAGTCTTCTCCAAAAATTCTTTAGAAGTTGAATTCACGAGCTTTGCAGCTTTATTATCAGTTACTGTACAACTTGCAACATGTACAAATTTGCAGAGCTTTTGTGTCCCTTTAACATGATGAGAACACTTCTACTGATCTTCATAACTCCACCTACAACATTGTACTTGCCCTTTCGAATCTAAAGTACTCAACAAGATCAGATTCTTTTTCAAATCGGGAACATGTCGCATATAACCCAGTGTTCTGACAATTCCATCAAGCATTCTGATTCTGACGATACCAATATTAGCTATTTCATAAAGTGTGTTATTACTCATTATCACAACACTTTTTGAAACGATTTCATATGTCGAAAACTACTCTCGGTTAAAACACATGAAACAAACAAGATGAATCCAGAATCCAATCATTGTTTGGTTTTGAGTTTTTCTCTTACAAAATTAAAAGATTTTTATCACTATGGTCTTCTTCTTCTACAACAACTTCACCAGATGTATTCAATTGTTTGCTCTTCTCGCCAGCTCTTTTTATTTCATTATGCAATTTACGGCACTTATATTTAATGTGTCCCTTCTTCTGACAGAAGTAACAGGTTCTATCATGATTTCTTGATTTTAATCTGCCCTTCAAACTCTAAACATTATCACTGTCTTTGTTATTTGACTCTATTGGTCTTCCCCGAACAATGAATCTATCACCTCTATACTCGGATTTAATAACAATCTGTTTTATCTTCTCATTTGATAACAAAACATTATAAACTTCTTCTAGAATTAAACTTTTTCAACTGTATAAGATCATATATCTGAAAACACCATATGAAGCAGGTAACGAGAATAGTAGAATCAACCCTAAATCTTCTTCATTGTACTTGTATTTCATAGTCTTCAAATTCGAAACTAACTCCTTAAATGCGGTGTTCTTCAATAGAAATTTATTCCATCAACTGATGAGAATAAAGTCATTATTTCAAATGTAACTTGCTAGTTAGAATTTTCTTTATACATAACTGCTCAAATTTGAACAATAACTCAACGGTAGATTTCTCGTTCAAAATATTCTGCAAAATTTAATTTGACAAATGCAGACGTATGAAAGATATAGTTTTCGATCCTTTCAAATTTTCTCTTTTTCACTCAAAGACAAGAGCATTTTATGGAGCCTTAACAACGTGTTGTCCAATTCCATCTGTGCGAACTCATCTCATATCTTCATCTATCACAATTGAAACTTTGTGTTTCAATCCAACAACGGGATATTAAATTTTAGTGAACTTGTCGCAACAAAAAAACAACTCAAAAAATATTTCACCCAATTCTTTGAAACCCAACAATAATGATATCCCAATTATACGAAAATCAACTCCATAGTCCAAATAAATGGGCCGCAAAAAATCACAAATTTCAATTAAACCCAAAAATTCCAAACCACGCAGCCAAATTCAGATAAATGTCCAAGTAATGAAAAGTTTCAAACTTTTTCTTCTCAAAAATGAACTTCAGTGAGCAAAGAGAAATTTGTGATGGTTCGGTCAAGGAGGAAATCGGACCAGTGTGATGACATAGGAAGTTTTGCGTGCTGTGGAATTCTATCTTGGCGACGGAGAGATAGCTCATCGCTCTCTCTTCGGCGACGGCGGTGAGGCAGAGAGTGGCAGAATGACGAATCTTCAGAGGAGAAGACAGATATCTGGGTCTGGAGGGGCGGTCGGCGACGAGGCTAAGACATTCTTCACATTTGGTCTGATTTCAAGGCAGTGAAAGTGATCGTTGTGCGGCCGACGGCTCCTCTTTGATGGATAGTGGCGGCAGGGTGTCTTTCTTTGTTGAAGAAGGCAGCGAAGCGGGCAACAAGGGAAACTTTTTTTTTTTTAATTTCTTTTTCCAAAAATTGCAATTTTTCACAAAAAGGCAAATTCTGAAAAATTTTTCAATCCGAGTACAGAAACTTTTAACGTTGTTTTGATGCCAATTGTTGAGAATCGAACGCGAAATCGTAAAAGGAAAAAACGCACAAAAACAGAAACACTAAAATTTACGTGAAAAATTTTTATAAGAAAAAATTACGAACGTAAGAGAACTTCACTGATAGAAAATAAAGTTACAATGAGTTTTGTTTTGCGACTTAAGTATCAATATATAAAACACCTTAATATTAGATACGAGCTCAACTCAACCTAATTAAAATTTGGGTCACACCGAATACTACGAGATAGTATGCATGGTTTGGGGTTTTGTTGGGGAGGTGAGAGATTTAATGTAAAAGGAATTATTTGGTAGAACAGAATTCCCTCCATCGGAGCTTTAGTCATTCAGTCAATAAGCTTAAACAACAAATGCAGCAATCAAAAGATATCCCCACAGACTCTAGCTCCAACAAAAATACAGAAAGAGTAGCGAGAAGAGCGATGAATTAGGGTAGGGGGTTTGGACTGGGAACGTTATTGAAGAACTCCAGGTAGGTCAGACAGAAATTAAAAATCTTATTCGGACTATTACCTCTTACTCTCCATCACCCAGTTGAGATCTTATTTTTGTTGAGGAATCAAAGAGTAACAACGTGAACGTTGACAGTGCAGTATGGATAGGATTCCTCATCAGTCACCCAACGACGTCGTATCATCTGATTACACACAAGAAAAGTTTCTACAGGACCAGATATGCATGAGGTTGCAATCAAAGCATGATCCAAAAACCAGTGGGAATTCTACGCTACTGCTGCGGCCCTGATGCTGACCTGTTGTTGTGGGTAACCCAACTTAATAGCATTCCCATTTGGAGAGTGGTATAAGCAAAACATGATCAAATTTCTTGTATTTATGTGAACGGACCGTCACATCCGATTACGTAACACAATATATAACGCATGCAATAAGTCATTCTTAGTACATCCAACCTCTTTGTTATTAATCATAAATAAATAAAAAGGTAATTAACAAAATAAATCTTGAATTATTAAATCAGTGATAAATTAAATTTTAAAATAATTTCCCCAACAACTAAAAGTTTGAAATACAATAAATGAAGAAGTCAAATCTCGCTGTCACAAATAGGTCGTATTTCCACAGCGGTCCTCGATATCAAATAATTATAGTCAAAGACTTACTTTCCACAACGGAAGGCAAATATTCGCTGCATTAAGGATATTTTCCACTGTGAAAACGTGTATTTCACTGCAGAAAGTAAGTTTTATTACAAGGACTTGCTTTAACGAACTAATTTAGATATTAGTCGTTCTTGAAGTTGAGATTGAAGTTGTGTTACAAGTTAGGGTCATGCTTCACTATCGGGTTATACCGAGTAAACTAAGATTCCGCAATAAAAGTCAAATATCCGCTGTGAACAATACTCTTTCTAATGCGCATACTAGATAGGTTATTTTAAAAATTTTTAATTTTTAACAGAAAGTATGGAAAACACGTTTTTGTTTCGGAAAATAGCATTTCCATAGCGTATATTTAGTATATTATTTTTAAAACTTTAAATTTTTAATATAAAAAGGTCACAGCAAAAAGGGAAATTAACATCGCAGACCCTATAGTTTACGATCAATGACAAGTCAAACCCTGAAGAAATTTTGCTAACAACTAAATCCCTAAACTATGGAAAATTATCCTCGGCGACCTCACAGTCACGTTTTCAGTCCAAATCCGTCGACGTTAATGCCTTGGTTTCGTTGACGCCATGGACAGTCTAACAGAGACGAAGGACGTCAATTATCGGGAGGCGAGGGACTTCCCTCCTGCCCGTTGGAAGACGGACAGGCGTTGGAACAATTATCGGGCATTGGCGACGATTGTCAATGGTCGTTGAATTGAGGAAAGATGTCTCTCACTCAGAATTGACAACCAGGATTGAATCTATCATTTTCCAAAAGCGATAGCGGACGATCATCCATGGCCATTGGATCGAGGGAGGGACGTTCCTTATAGGGATTGACGGACAGAATTGAATCTATCATTTTCCAAAGGCGATGGAGGACAATCTTCCATGGCCATTGGATCGAGGGAGGGACGTCCCTTATGGGGATCGACAGCCAGGATTGAATCTACCATTTTTCAAAGGTGATGGCAGACAACATTCTATGGCCGTTGAATCGAGCGAGGGACGTCCCTGGATCAAAATGGACAGTCAAGATGGACTCCAAATTCTTTAACATTGAAGGGTCATGTGCAAGGTACGCGTTTTTAAAAAGCGCAAATTCCCTCAATTAAGACAGACATCCCTCTTGTAAAACAAACGTCACTTGACCTATTTAAGACGTCTCTCATCCATAGCGGATGTCCCTTGCCCCAAGACTACGTCTTTCTGCCAATTATGGGCGCCGCTGGCCTCACAATGGACGTCTCTCGTCTTAAGACGACATCGTTCAAGCTTAACGGATGTCCTTCTTAATACGAGGGACGTCCATTTATGACCAAAGATCCTTCTCTGAACGCTAAATGACAACGTTTCTCATCTCGACGGATGCAAATATGCCTATATAATCGTGAAGGACGTCTTGTGCCTTAGTTATTGCCAAGAGAAATTTTGACTTCCTTCGACCAACTCGAACTTTCGATATCTATCCCCACATTTGTTGAAGGGGAAAATGGTGTCGAAGGCGGTTCAAGTGACGAAGAAGCGTAAAGTGGCTCCCTCCGAGCCCGAAGGTCGAGCATGGGGTGATTCTACCTGCGTGTCTGCAGAGGCACAACCCGTGGTGTTTAGCTCAGTGTCTTCCAAATAATGGTACGATAATGACATTATACCACATGTCGTAATTATATCTAGGAGGGTAGATTTCAATGTGTTTTGCTGACTTTGGATTAAAGGAAATATTTGAACGCATTGGTCTATATAGATTGTGGACGATGAGGGGCTATTATTATGAGAGGGTTGTGAAATTATTTTACGCAAATTTGGAGCTGGATAGCCCTACTGAGCTAAGGAAGTTTCTATATGGGAAATAGATTAGGCTAACTCTTAAGGAGTTAAATGAGCTTATTGGATGCTCCACGGTGGAGCCGACGGAGGAGTATTTTCACGTATCCAAGGACCCAGACTTTGTAAAACAATGAGAAGGTCTATCATTGCTGAAACAATTGGCTCGCAATCCTAAAGTTATTGAATCTTTCTCCCGACCCAAATCAAAGGGCCTAAATGCTAAAGCAAGAGACATCTATCACATGATCACCCACACAGTTTTGCCCCGTGATGGACATAGAGACCATGTCAGCTGCATGGATCTCTATGTGATGGAGAAGCTCTACAATGGCAAGAGATTCAATGTTGCTTATGTCATTATTTATCAAATGAAGGCAATCCTGAAGAGTCTAAAGAAGAATCTCCTTTATAATTGGCTTATTCAGAAGGTCGTTGACAGCAGCGGGTTGGTTGTCCCTCCCAAAGAGCGACAAACCAATGAAAAGGCACTTGACGTATACAATCAAGTGACATTGGCTTGAATAAGGCTGCACAAAGTAGGAGGGAAATAGATATTCAAATGCGTGGACACTCCTTCCACCCAACTTGCACATCCTCCTGCCAATCGATGGCACCTCCTCCATCAAGGTTAGCTGTACAACCTCCTTCAACGTCAGGTGCACCTCTTCCTTCGACATTGACTGCACTAATTCTTTGGACATTGGTTGGACAGCCTTTTGATTATGTAGAGGTGGAGGACGATTTTGTTCATCCCCCTCCTCGGTCCTCGCCCTACATACTGATAAGTGAAGAGAGATGGCAATGGCTTGTCGCCAAGTTAGAGAGACAAGAGAGGCGACTTGATGAGATTCAAGCCATTGTACTTCTGATGAAAGAAGCTCAGTCAGCTCCTCTAACAGCCCAGCCATCTCCTTCATCATCTTCTCTTGCATCGTCTGATGCTGGTCCGGACAGATCAAAGTATGTATTTTAGCTTACATGCACTTTCCATATATGCATTAGTACTGTTGATTAACAATGTGTTACAATTGTGCATATAATACCCCAACTTTTCATAACGAAATTTAATATGGATAATTGGAAAGTAATTGAGGGGTATTTGGATTGTGTGGATATTTATCGGTGTATTACCAAGGATGTATTCTGTAGATTATAATTTAAGAGAATTATTGGATTATAATTGAGGTTAAGTTAGTGAGATATTATATTGAGTTATTAAATTAAAGAATAAAAGAAAGTGAGATTAGTTGGAATTATAATGTAAGAGGATAATTAAAGGGGGGATTAAATGGAATTAGAATTAAAAATGGATAAAATGGAAAGGAGAAATTAAATGGAGATAACTAATAAGGGGAGGTAAACCGGTTTAGTAGGTGAACCGGTTCGTGGTGCTATCTGCTGGCTCGGTTTAGATTCAAATGAAAGGGGGAGATGAAATTAGAAATATGGCTTGCATTTTGCTGGAGAAGAGAAATAACAGTGAGAGAGTGAGATCGAGAGATCAAGGGAGACGGGCACAGCTCAAGGGTGAAGCATGGGCGAAAAAGAGGAAGGCATGGGGGCACTCCTGCAATCGTGGGAGAATGAGAGCCGATTTTCTCTCTAGATGAAAAGGGAAGAGGGATTGAGAGACTGAGACTGAGAGAAGGGGAGAGACAGAGAATGAGAGCTGGCTATTTTGAAGAGATTGAGAGATGGAGAGGGAGACTTGGGACTAGGTGACGACCAAGGTGTGGTCGCGCACGTCTCCCGCGACATGTTTCTGGGTCCGACGCGCTGCTTGTTCGATGGTACAAGCGGTGAATGTTCGCACCTGCACGTGCTCACCGAATGCGGGATTATGGCTTTGATCAGGGGAACGGTTATGGTGATTGGGTTTTCGTCAGGCGTGGCTTCGGCGAGAGGCCGAACCTTCGGGCGTTTTTCTGCTGTGGCACTGCCTTCTCCGCGAGGTATGGATTTTGCGAATTTTGGATTATTGGCCTGCAATGCCGAGCTATATGAAGTGGTTGAATTGTGATGCGTTTTTCTGTATGTTTTTCGTCGATGTGAGTTGCTTCGTTGATGGGCGTTTCTGCATCCTGTGTTGCCGTGGGGAATGGTTGAATTGATAATGGTGATGGTGATGTGAATCTGCTGCTCTCGAGTGTCGGGTGTTCTTTTGGGTAAGGATAGTTCTCCCATTGTTCTTGTAGATTTTTAGATTATGCAGGAGATGTTGAGATATTGATGATTGTCGTGTTCCCTGTTTTGATTTCATACACCTTGGACAAACTGTACTCTGCTGTTTTGATACTCTCGTGGCGTGGTGAGTGGCAGTGGTGGAGGCCGTGTGTTCATGGTTGCTGAGTTGCGGTCTCGGGTGCTCCATTGGTAAGGATTTTTCCTCCTCTGCTGTTTATGGAATTTTGGGTTATGATTGTTCGAGTGTTAACATGAAGGATTTGGTTCTGCTGCTGAAAATGGGTTTGTTATCTGCTGTGTTGTTGGGTCCTGCCGATTGTATTTTCAACCTTTGATCTTAGTTCTGTATGTTGAGCTCCTTTAATTGACTTATAAGGATAAATGCTTGAGTTGGTGCTTTTTGCTATATGATTAACCATTTCTCTGTCAACTATTTATGATGAATATTAAGCTGTGAATATGTTATCTGACCTGGTAATGGATAATTCGGGATATGTTCTTTATTGTGGGCTATTGTTGAGGATAAGTGGGTGGATTTAATTCAGTAGTTTAACGGTTACCGTTGGTGGAGTGTTCTGTTGGCTGTTAAGTTATAATTAATGGAAACTGTTATTCAGTGTACTTGGATTATAGTATTTTGGTACGACATGGACGGGTAATAATGTTATACTAACTTCGGATATGTCCGTTAGGTTAGGTTCCTATATTATGTTCATGGATGCATTGAAGAGATTAATCGTCTACTACTAGATCTTTGTTTGGAAAATAAGGTTAAGGAGAAAGTATATTGTGATTATATGCCCTAGTTGGTTTGATTATAATGCTCTTCGTTGGTTTCTACTTTGGATCTCTACTGTTGGGTTATTATTGGATATTGGTATACTCTGTTGTTTAGGTGTTGCTCTGTATCTTTATTGCTCTAATTATTAATTGGTTGAACATGGATATTGAAATGAGTTGTGTTCCGTTTAGAGAGTTAATGGGTTCCTAGAATTGTTATGCGATTAGTTGAATTTAGATTATGAGACTCTGTTATGTAATAAAGATTAAGAGTAGCAAAGACGTTGAGATTAATAAGCTACATTTATTGATGAATAAATGTTATTTATTTGTGAAGGTACTAAAAAAGAAGGAAAGGATAACGTTCAAGCATTGAGCGCTTTAAGGAAACGAGGTAAGTGATACGTCTGTGATTTGATCCTTAGAGCCCTACATCGCAAGAATATGATATGCACGTTTGACTGCTTATTGCTTTATTAAATATTGAGCATGTCTACTATTTTAATAGCACGTCTACAACTTTACGAGCATATCTACACTATTAAAAGCATGTCTACAGTTTTAATAGCATATCTATCGCTTTCTAAGTATGTCTACAGTTTTATAAGCATGTCTATCATTTTATGACCATATTCTGTAAATCGCATGTTGTGTGTTTATTTAGATTCCTTTAATTATATGTTAGAAATTGTATACATTCACGAGTATCATGTAACATCCTGTAACTTTTTCCCGTATAAAAAATTTTCTTTTCTTTAAATCATTTGCATGATGGAAAATCAGAGTAATAAACAGCGGAAGTCTTAATCATATAAAACTCAAAGTAAACGTATAGGGAAAGTCTTTTACATTTAAATACCATAAACCAGTAGTTTTAAAACTATTTAAACAAGCATTGCTAAAACATTTACTTAAACAGTTTAAAGCCAATGACACTTGAAGACTTTTAAAACATTTAAACACATTTATTCCATTAATGTGAGCCATAACCCCAAGGTCAATGTCGCCAACAACACAAACCCCAACCCGACAATACTCCATCAACTATGTCCTTTATCAGCGTTATTTAATCTCGGCTTCTTACTTACATCAACGAGACCTAACTATAAGCCGGTATAAACATAAAACGTGACATACACATAACTTTTGTAACATCGTATACAATTTTCAGTTTTGCTTATCCGTTACTGTTTTTGTCCTTTACTGTTATTTATTTTGTTTCTGTGCGAGGTGTATCCAATCGGACCACAGTTATTTACTTATCTTTGGTTTATGTGCCAGGCATATCCAACCGGTCCACAAAAACAATTATTTACGTAAATTACTGTTTAATTTTGTTGTCTGTTACTGTTTGCCTTTTACTGTTATTTATTCTGTTTCTGTGCCAGACGTATCTAACTAGACCACAAAACCCGTTATTTACTGTTCCTGTCTTTTACTGTTATTGATCATGTTATGTGTCAGGCGTATCCAACCGGACCACACAAACATCTGTTTACTTATCTTTGATTTTTGTGTTGGGTGTAACCAATCGGACCACAACTATTTACTTATCTTTGGTTTCTGTGCCAGGCGTAACCAACCGGACCACATCGATGACCCTTGAGCATCCGTCTGCGTGAAGACAGAAGGCCAAGGGTTGCAGCCTCTTCAACGTCCAGCAACCCTTCGACGTCTAGATGTTTCAGACGACGATTCCTTTCATCTTTAGCGTTAGTTAAAATTTTCCAGATAACTATCATAATTGGCGGTCGATCAATTTTCTTCAGTAACCGATCGACCTTGGGAATTCATTATTTCTGAATGGCGGATGATCAAGCCGGTCCCTCGGCACCTCGCCACTCGACCACCCCGATTGACTGCCACATATATTGGTCAATTGTCATGTTATTTCACATATACATTACAATCATGTAATATATATATATATTATCCTTAATAAATCATAATTCACTTTTCCAAATTATCCAAATCTCAACATATACTATATGTTTCACCATTCTTCCTTCACATTATTCCTCACTAAATTCAGTATGCCTTAACATAGTATAAATCCTATACCTTCAACCATATTATAACAAAATATATTTTCTCTTATTAATTGCACTAACAGTAAATCTAGTTGATATCGTTCTATCTAACTCCAACTATTATCAACTCATTTTCCAATAACCTTAATCTTTCCTTAAGTTACTTATGAATATAACGTGGTATTATAATTCACTTATTCTAATTACGTTTCTCTTGACCAATATCTTAAATTGTCCAATTCAGGTCCTATTATCCCAAAATTATCACTTAAGCCTTGTGCTTTGCTCCACAAAAATTCAAGATATTACAATTCTCTCCCGTTATATAAATTTTGCCCTCAAAATTTGTCTAGTCTAAAGGTATCTATTCTTGTCTAAAACGTATTCCACTGGTATTCTTTCCTATTACTATTACCTATACCTAATACGTATGTCAAGATAAATACCAAACCGGCACATATAATAACATTTTAAATTCTTATTGAATCATATAATACCTGGCCTAGACGTAGAGGGTTCATCTTTTTGAACTCCATACAGTGAAAATACTTGCGGTGCTACCATTCCTTGTTCCTTGACCAACAATGGACAATTCTTAACCTGATGTCCTTGCTTTTCACACTTAAAGCACTATCTAGTACCAGCTCTACATTCACCATAATGCTTCTTGTTACACTTAGGACATGGTCAAACTTAAAAATTTCCAACCAAAGCTGCATTAATCACTCCCTGTGCACGCTTATCATTCGCAGACTCATCATCATTGTCAAATGCCTTCTTTGCTCCTTTTTCTTCTTCAGTATGGAGCCATTGTTTGACTATTCTTATAATGTAATATTTTGAATTTTCGTGGAGCTAAGCACAAAGCTTAAGTGATAATTTTGGGATGATAAGAGCTGAATTGGACAATTTAAGATATTGGTTAAAAGAAATGTAATTAGAATAAGTGAATTATAACACCCTGTTATGTTCATAAGTAGCTTAAGGAAATATTAAGGTTATTGGAGAATGGGTTGATGATATTTGGAGTTAAATAGAACAATATCAACTAGATTTACAGTTAGTGCAATTAATAAGAGAAAATGTACTTTGTTATAATAAGGTTAAATGTATAGGATTTATACTATGTTAGGGCATACGAGATTTAGTAAGGAATAATGTGAAGGAAGAATGGTGAAACATATGATATATGTTGAGATTTGAATCATTTGAAAAAGTGAATTATGATTCATTAAGGGTAATATATAAATATATATATATAATAAATTTTGGAGATTGAAGACGTGTGTGTGTGTGTGTGTGTATATAAGGGTAATATATAAATATATATATAATAAATTTTGGAGATTGAAGACGTGTGTGTGTGTGTATAAGGGTAATATATAAATATATATATAATAAATTTTGGAGATTGAAGACGTGTGTGTATGTGTGTGTGTGTATATATATATTAGATTTTGGAGATTGTGTGTGTGTGTGTGTGTGTGTGTTTAAGAATTATAATGTATACGTGAAATAACATGACAATTGACCAATATATGTGGCAGTCGATCAAGGCAGTGGATCAGGGCAGTTGAGTGGCAATCAATTGCATGGTTGTCGATTGGCTACTGAAGAAAATTGATAGACTGCCAATTATGATAGTTATCTGGAGAAGTTTAAATGACTTTGAAGATGAAAGGAATCGTCATTTGAAACGTCTGGACGTCAAAGGGTTGCTGGACATTGAAGAGGCTGCAACCCATGGCCTTCTGTCTTCACGCAGACGGATGCTGAAGGGTCATAGATGTGGTTTGGTTGGTTACACCCGGCACAGAAACCAAAAATAAGTAAATAGATATGGTCCGATTGGTTATGTCAGGCACAGAAATCAAAGATAAGTAACCAGATGTTTGTATGGTCCGGTTGGATATGCCCGACACATAACAGGTTAAATAACAGTAAAAGATAGGAATAGTAAATAACGATTTTTGTGGTTTGGTTGGATACGCCCGACACAGAAACAAAATAAATAACAATAAAAGACAGAAATAGTAACAGACAACAGAATTAAACAGTAATTTACATAAATAGTTGTTTTTGTGGACCGGTTGGATACGCCCGTCATAGAAACTAAAGATAAGTAAATAACTATGGTCTAGTTGAATACGTCTAGCATAGAAACAGAATATATAACAGTAAAAGACAGAAACAGTAATGGATAAGCAAAACTGAAAATTGTATACAATGTTATGAATGTTATATGTGTATTTTACATTTTACGTTTATACTACTTACTGAGCTTTAGGCTCATAGTTAGGTCTCGTTGATGTAGGTAAGGAGTCGATGATTGGATAAAGCTAATAAAAGGAAGTAGCCGATGGAATATTGTCGGGTTAGGCGTTTGTACTATTGGCGACATTGACCTTGGGGTGGCTCACAGAAATGGAATAAAATGTGTTTAAATGTTTTAAGTGTCTTCAAGTGTTATTGGCTTTAAACTGTTTTAAGTAAACGTTTTAGCAATGCTTGTTTAAATAGTTTTAAAACTATTGGTTTGTGGTATTTAAATGTAAAAGACTTCCGCTGTATGTTGACTCTGAGTTTTATATGGTTAAGACTTCCGTTGTTTAATACTCTGGTTTTCCATTATGCAAATGATTTAAAGAAAAGAAAATTTTTTATAAGGGAAAAAGTTATGGAATGTTACAAATGGTATCAGAGCATAACCGGGTCAAAATCGTTTCTGGAGACTACTAACAATACAAAAACTCAACGCGAGAATGCTTAATCAACTGTAAATATTAAGTATAGAGCTTTATTAAGGACAGTGTTTTAATTCCTAGAATTAAATTGTAGGCAAATATAATAGTGAAAGAAAGAAGGGGAGTGCCCGTAATAATAATGTTGGAAGGAATGAACCTACTGGTTGGGGAAAGGATGTACCTGTAAATCCAGAAAATAATGGATCTTCTAATAATGTTGGGAGTATTGAACCTGTTGGTAGAGAAAATAATGATGGACTTGTTGATCAAGAAATTAATGGACCTGCTGGTCAAGGAGTTAAGGAGAATCAGACTGTGCAAGAAGACACAATAAGTCGCTTCACTTGTATAGTGGAATGTCAGTTCTGCTATATTGAACGTCTTAGGGAAAGGCAGGAGAATGGAAATCCTCACCCATGGATAGCACGTGAAGAAGCTGGATAGAAAAATTTTAGACGATTAAAGCCACCAAGCTTTGACGAGAAAGTATCAGATCCATCCTTGCCTGAAGAATGGGTTAGATCTCTTGAAGACATGTTCGAATATGCAATAATTAACAAACCAGAGAAGGTTTCATGCGTTGCCTACCTTTTGGGTCACGATGCACGATACTAGTGAGACACTATTAAGACAGCTCAGGATGTAAGAGAAATAAATTGGACACAATTTAAGAAGATTTTTTTCGATAAATATTTCAACCGAATAGTCAGGACTCAGAAGTTGGTCAAGTTTGTGAGTCTATGCCAGACTACATCAGTTGTTGAGTACATAAGAAAGTTAATGCACCCACGGAAGCGTTGAGGATGAATTGAGGTGTAACACCCCGTTATTGTTTTTCTCGTTCTTTCGATGTAATCAATTTGGAATAATTAATGTAGTCCATTTTGTACCAATACGTGTTATTTTATGATGTATTAATCATGGATTATTTTACGGGACAAAATTTAAGTTAAGAAAAATTGGAGAAAAACTGTCCAAGTTCATTTCGAACGAATGCGGATGCCATGAGGACAAGATTCGGCGTCCGTACCATCATGAAATGCTTGGGGACTAAGGTTAGGACGAGCCCTCGCGTCCTAAAGCTGGCCCTGTATTTGCGGACGAGTGCGGATGAAGGCGGACGAGACGAAGAGGCGTCCGATTTGAATTTGTTCAAATTTTGGGTACATTCGGACGAGAGGCAGACTACTATGGACGAGATGGGGAGGCGTCCGATTTGAATCTGTACAAATCAAGATGTATTCGAACGAGATGCGGATGATGTATCCGGATGAGGTTTGGCGTCCGAATTGCGTTTGCGGACGGATTTCCAAAGGAGTCAGGACAAAGCTCCTCGTCCCTAATCCTCATTTATGGCTGCACAGTGTCATTTCGGAACGCAATGTGGACGACGTGTGGACACAAAGTCGCATTCAAAAGTGCCCAGTTCTGCAAGATTTAAATTCTAAAGAACAGAATGTAGGGATAGAATTTTGAGATTTCTGCCACGAACCCCAACCTGGAGATACGATTTTCCCCTCCACAATTCACGTCGCCCTATTTTCGCTCCTTCCTCTCCTCTAATTGGTGTTCATCGACTATCACGGGTAACATTTCATCCTTTTTAAACCCCGTTTGGAAGTTTCCATTTTCCTGCACTCCATTTCATTCCAGTCTTCATTTCAACG
>CM039480.1:24628097-24845467 GCA_022433065.1 Begonia loranthoides | reverse complement strand
CGGTAGAGAGAAAGCGAGAAAGAGAGGAAGAGAGAGACCCGTGAAGTGTGTGAGATTAGAAGCCGTAGATCATGATTGTAAACAAGGATCAAAAGTAGGAATTGCTGTGGTGAGCTGTGGAGTGCTGTCCCTGTTAGTTTTCTTCAACCTAGGTAAGGATTGGGTAGAGTCTTGGCCATCAAAGCCCTACCCACAAGTGTGTGTGTGTGAGTTAGATATTGATTTCTTGAATTATTTGATGATTAAATTTTGTTAAAATTCCTTGTTATAAATTTCTTGCTTTTGTTTTCCTGAAATTTTATTTTCGACAAATGTATTAAATTAAATGAAGATTTGATGAGGTGATAAATGGTTGATATATGAATGGATTCAATAATATGAACTGATGAACTAATGAGCATACAAGAACTCGAGAATTTCTTCGTCATGTTCTGCATAATATAACATGTTTACTTATTGAAATTTTTCTAACTTTTGTTGTAGTTCTTTCAATTCCTATTCCCATTATAATTGTGTTTTTATACTCATTGTAGCTTGATAACCTGCTGTAGTTTTTTTGTTGTAGTTTTCTTTGAGTTTAGACTCTTAATACAACGTAATTGTCTTGTGTGACAGAGATTGAGTACGGAACTGTTGTAATACCAATCGATGACCTAAATGGACTAATTGAAGACGTTTAAAAAGGAATGAAATGCATGAATAATGATCAACTTTCAAAATGGCAATTATGTTTTATTCTTCATGTTAATGGTTAGATAGCAAACTTAAGCCATAATTATTGTTCATTCTTTGATTCTGGTTAGGTGATATAAACATCCTAGTTTTAATCGGTATAAATTAGTTAGCATATCCTTTGTCATTTCAAATTATCAAGCATGTCTTCAATAAATAAATTTCTGAACATGAGTAGTTACCTTCTGAATATACTTCCAGCGCGTTTAGTTAACTAATTGTCATATAATTTAATTAAGCATGTTGTCCATACTGGTCATTGTATAAAAATTATTGAATATGCAATGAAACATGTTGACCTTAACGTAACAGTACGCAAAACATTAGTACATTCCATATATATTTCTGTTTATGATCAGATCAATTGTTCTTAGTCATATTAAGTAACAATCATGTCTTATTCATTATTTGTTAAGTATGTTGATAAGAATGTTCAATGAATATTTAGTCAAGCATGATCAGCTATTAGTCCACGCAAACTTAATATTGAGTTTTTAGTTATATCGACAGCTTGTTGTTCACCTCGATGTTAATTATCTATCCACATGCCCGTTTATATAGCTAACATTTTTTCAATTCACGGTTAGATATATGTTTTGTGAATTAATATCTCACATGTCCTTGTCATTTTAATTGTGACTAGTATCATCTTCATCGTATGATTAATTGTAGTTGTTCGTTATTGGTGCTGCTATTGTGATATATTGTTTTAATTCCTTTCATCTAATTATACTCGTTATTCATTTCTGATGTTTTTATTTCATTGTATGAATATGTCTCATGCATCATGTTAATAGAAATAAGTAGGGAGTGCAATTTTGGATGGTACTCACATGTATGAGTGAGGAAACCGAAATGAACGAACGAAATGAATGAATGATGCAAGGGGGGGTTAAAGGGCGGATGGGTAGTTCAGATCTAGTTCACATATGACTAGAAGCCAATCAAACTATTCCATCTAGTACGTGTTCCTTTAACTTCTGGCTCGAATTACGAGTTATGAATGAATAAAAGAAACGTAATGAAAGATTGGTTTGGGGCGGACCCATTCCAAGTAAACTAAAGAGAGGCATGACATATGCATATTCCCTTTCCTTACTCTTTTAGACTTACGTATTACTTGTGGTGTAGGTAATGAAATCATAACGCCTGGAGTGGAAGAAGATGCATTTCCCGTGGAACCTGGGGTGTATTCGGATGAATCATGACCTGAGTAGGATGGCATAAGAAGAAGACAAACGTTTTATTTTAAATGGTAAGGATTTAATAAAGGGCAAGATCTGCCTAAACCTGATTTCAATGTTGTTTCGCATGATTTTATTTTGGACCCTAAACTTATTTAAAGTTTTAAAAGTGTTTTTCCGCTTACTCTGATTTAATTGTCATTCTTCAAATTTTATATTTAAATTCGATATATGAAAATTTTACCAGTTAAGTAGATAAAGGAAAAAGAAAAATTTTCTCGTATATTATTTAAAGAAGAATTTAAGAAAGAATGGAATTTCACACGAGGCGTCACATGAGGTACTGGCGGAAGCTCACTCGTAGGTTGGAGTGAAGGCCAGCAGGGCTCGGGCGTTGGGAGAAGGATGGACGCCCTTGGAAAGAAGCTAGACGCTCAAAATAGGAGCAACAGATGTCTTTCGTGGAATCCCTTATAATTGGAGCAGTGTCATTTGGAGCGAAGAAGAGTCTGGAGCTAAAAATAGGAACAACGGACATCCCTTGTGTAATATCGGATGTCCGTTGTATCGAGAAGACGTCGTTTTGAATGAAAGACGACAGATAAAGGTGGCAGACGTCCCTGATAGCTGAAGCGTCGTCATTTGAGGGAAGGAAGACATCAGGCGCTTAAAATGGGGAAGGACGGACGTCCCTTTTGAGGATCAAACTCCCTTATAGCTTTGAGTGGACGGCGTTAACATGGAGATACGGCGGACGCCCTTTTCAGGAGAACAGACGTCCCTGAAGGCTAAAGAATTGACGGAACAGAAACGGAGGATGACGTCGCCTGGGGGACGGTCGTCCCTTGGCGGGAACGGACATCCCTTAATAGAAAATGATGCTGGGTTTAAAGAGAGCGGACGTCCCTTAGCGAGGCTGGACGTCCCTGACGAAGCAGACTTGCAGCAAATGACAAAAAATGGCGAAAACGAAAATTAAATGAGAAGGCTCTGGACTTTGATTCTTTGTACACATAAATAACAGAATATGAATTTTGAATCTGTCTGAAGTTGAACAATAAGTCCCTCGGTTGAAATGCTGAAGGAAGGCCGAAGCTTGGAATCGTCTCTGTAAAATGCAGTCGGCATCTTCCGGTGGAAATGTTTTAAATGAATAAACAAAAATGTAACGAGTTGGTCAGAACAACACTACGGCAATGTCTCTGACTTCAACGACTGCTTCGCAAGAAGTAGCACTCTAACTCGGATCTTTGAAAGTTCTCTACAACCTTTACTGGATAAGTTCTTCTTCGATGACACAAAGAAGAAAAAGGAGTAGCAATAAGAGAAATCACTCAAAACTTACAAGCTGATGATTTCAATTTGTACACACAAATAGTTCGGATATTACTCACTAAAAGAATGCGGCAGACTAGAGAAACTCCAAGTTTTGAACCAAGTTCAATTTTCTATATTCATCAAAAGTCCCGTACAAAAGACGCTTACAGAAGTTTAAATACGAAACTAATTAGGGTTAAGCCCTAATGACCTAATTACCAAAATAACCTTAAACTAATAATAACTCTCGGACACAACCAAACAAGCAGACAACAAAAACAACAAATCAAGCAACAATTAAACTATTACAAATTAAAGTATTTAAATTAAATAAAAATAAAATGAAATAAAAATGATGCAGATTCGGGGTGCATCAGAAGTTCGAGGCACTATCTCAATTTGCAACTCACCTGGTGGCTACCAATGAACTTAAGGTGTACCAGTTTGTTTGAGTACTAAATGCTGAGATATATGGTGGAATTAAGATATATGGTACTGAATACGTGTCATACTCTAGGATAGCAACAAAAGCTTTGGAAATTGAGGAGGCTGAGAGCAAAGTCGTGAAGCAAAGAGAAATGGATCAGAAGTTGAGAAAGGACGTAGCTGATGGAGTATTGTCAGGTTGGGCGTTTGTATTGTTGGCGACATTGACCTTGGGGTTATGGCTCACAAAAATAGAATAAATGTGTTTAAATATTTTAAGAGTCTTCAAGTGTTATTGGCTTTAAACTGTTTTAAGTAAACGTTTTAGTAATGTTTGTTTAAATAGTTTTAAAACTACTGTTTATGGTATTTAAATGTAAAAGACTTATGTTGTATGTTTACTCTAAGTTTTATATAGTTAAGACTTCCGTTGTTTATTACTCTGGTTTTCCATCATGCAAATGATTTAAAGAAAATAAAATTTTTTATATGGGAAAAAGTTACGGGATGTTACACATCATGCATCACAATTTTCAAAGTCTATGAAAATGGTTTTCATGCACGGTTTTGAAAAGGAAACGGAAAATGAAAAGAAATACAAACGAACAATTAAGAAAGATAAAGAAAAAGGGGTTGGTCTAGATAAGTAATGTCTGACAACCCAAGTAATAAGAGATAAAGGCTCATGTGGTCTGGTATGTCAGCACATGAACAAAAGATAAAGAAAAGATAAAGATTTCTGTGGTCCGATAGGTCAAGCCTAGCACAAGAACAAAAGAAAAAACAAGTAAAGAAAAGAATATGAAAAGAGAAATGAATACGGATACGGGAACAAAAATGGAAATGGATACGAAAATGGTACGAGCACAAATATCAATACGAAAATAGGAACAGAAACAGAAACAGAAACAAAAATGAAAACGGAAACAAGTTTCCAGAAATGGAAACGGATAGAAATACGGATATGGATACGAATACAGAAACAGACACGGGAACGGATACGAAAATGCATATGATCATGGATACAGAACTAGGAACGGAAAGAAAGCACAAAAGTATGAAAAGATAAAAGATAAAAGAAAGAAAACAAAAGAAAGAAACTGCATACGATTTTAAAGTGGCACGACATGTGCATCTGGCATTTAAGTTCTATCACTTACTGAGCGTTAGGCTCATAGTTTATGTAACGTCTCATTTTAAAAAACTTTATTTTGTGGTAATATATATATATCTTTAAAACCTTCGCGCTAAAACGATGTTATTTAAATTCTTTTGCGATAAAAGCATACTTTAAAACAAATCATTAAAACTATGCATTCGTAAAATATTTATAGCGGAAGACTTTGTCAATTAAATACATTTCTTGCCAAAACATTATTAGTAACAGTTCTTTATAAATTTCGTATAAAATATTCATTTGATAAAACAATAAAATAAATCATCGAATTACCGAACAACTGTCAAAAGTCTTCATCATGAGCAACCTTCCTCAACGCGTCATCACATTTGCCATTTTCTTCGTAATATCTGTACCTACAATGCAAAGCTCATCTATAAGTTTAACACTTAGCAAGTAATGCATGTGACCATGAACATGACATGTCGTGACTTTTGATTTCCTTTTTCTTTCATTTCATTTATTTCATTTCCTTTCTTGTCTTTTCGTTTCTTTGCTTTCGTTTCTTTTCTTTTCTTTTCTTTTCTTTCATTTTTCCTTTCCTTTCCCTTTCTTTTCTTTTCTTTTCTTTATCTTTTCGGATATGAATAAACTCGACGGTGGGGCACACACTACGTTTCTCCCCCTTTTGGGAGAGTCTCCGGCCCTTGTGAAGATAGACTCCACCCTTTTTGGGAGTCCTCTGTTAACTTCGTACAATTCAATGCACTGCGACCTTGGGTGGCCCTTGTGCCTGTCAGTTTCTGGGTTGCGCCGGAAACAAGCTAACGGGCTAATGTCCCACTGGGCCACCCTTTTGGGCAGCCTGTCCTCAATCACCATTTACGTATTTTATTTAGGTTTGATATCGAGTGGGTAACTATTCAGCCCAAGTAGGCAGTCTGATTGGGTGATCAGCCCGCACGAACCTGTTCTTGGGCTAGCGTCCCATACCACTAGCCTAGAACTCATCCACTTGGCATGGATGGCCACCCAGTCATATCTCATGCATTTATTCGTCATTTTATCTTTCTTATATGTGACTCATGCATGACATGCAATGTCATATAACCTAGACACTTCACAACAACGTAATATTAATAACAATAAAATAACATCTCCAATGCCTACTATATTTAACAGAACCATCCTAATAATCTTCAATGAGCATAAAGTAAACACAATGAACATAGCAGTACATCTCCTAGTAGATATAACAGAAACAATAAACAACTATCTCCAAGAAATCCAACAGAACAGTAAGCAACGCCTTTAAAGGAATCCAATAAAACAGAAGGCAGAAATCTCCAAGAAATCCAATAAAACAATAAGCATTACATCTCCATGAGACAATAGTTATACTAAAGCAGAACATGATCACTATATATTCTCGGGCAGTTTCCTCTATAAAACAGTAACACAAGACCTCAATGACTAGCTATCATGCACCGAACATCCAACACACAGTCCAGAAATCCTCAACTATTATCAGTTGACAGAACCAAAGTGAAAACAGAGAAAATAGACAACTCACTTAGCACTTTGCATTGTAGGGCCAAAAGGCCCAAACACAAGCAACATTACTTACATGGCGTCCATAACGCACTTTAGCACTTAATCTCTTCCTCGTCAATATCTTCAATATCATTAAATGGACAATCATCAATGATCGCAGATTAGCAACCTTATTCCTACAATTCATATCCTCCACTAATTCGATATCATTATTTCCCATAACAGAATTCCAACCTAACAAAGTATTCAACTAAACAATGCTTAAAATCCAAACATATAGCAGTAGTAATAATATTTCACAGCCATCATGCTTCAATGATATACAAGCTCTAATATAGCAATTAAAGTGACTTAAAAAAAATTACCTAATTCAAATCCCAAAATCCAACTAGAATTTCCTTTGCCAAAACAACAGAATAAAACTCAACAAATCAAGCCTCAATTATCAGAGTATAATTCCAACCTTAACCAATAATTCAACTAGCAGAAGCTCGTGCACAGAATCAACACCATCAACTAAACGTGTATTCCTAGCAGATTTTAACAACAAAATCCTAAACCACATTCTCAATACTCCCATAAGTAGAAAATAAAAGAATATATCCCTCAGCAATAATCAAACCATATAACATTATATTGGCAAGCATGATAACAGAATAACTTTCCATCAATGTCCTACTATCATGAGTAAGTAATAATCAGGTTTAACAATCCCACTTAACAACAAATTATCAAGGCAGTAAGCTTAAACAAGTAAGGCATTCAAGCAGCATGTCCTTAACAAGGCAGTTTTAACCAAAACAGGGCAGAGGGCCATTACCTGTAGCACACTAGATCAAATCCAGAGAGTAACAACTCTCTTTCCTTTCTTCTTTCTCAGATACATAAAGCTTTTTCCCTTCAAAGAACTCTCTTGCACTCAACTCCCTCAATTCCTCTAGAGAACATGCTCACACTCAACCAGTCCACCCAAGGAGACAGTCCATCACACAGAAATCCAAAACAAAATCCAAAGCCAATTCAACATCCAGATATAGAGTCAAACAAATTCTTAATACTCAGCAAAGGAGGCCAAGAGGCCAAAATGCCCAGAAATCCTACCTCATTTGGGGAAAATGAGGAACCCAGCAGCTACCTTCCTCTCTCGTCCAAGACTGCACTACCAAGTCAAAAAATACTCTCGGAAGTGGTTTCACTGTCGCCCACTCTTGACGGTCCCTATGCGTTCGCAGTCCAGAAGAAAACCGCCTAAAATCAACCGCCCCTACCTACACGGACACTCAAATCACCCACAGCCGCAGTGCACTGCTCGCACTCGACAGCTCCCGCTACCTCCGTTAGAGTATCCAGATGAAGTCACCTCATTGCCGGAATTGGTGATTCCCGCCTTCGCGCTTCACCGACGCCCGAGAGCACACATGTTTGCTTGTCCCCGCGAATTGACACCCTGTGGTTCAATGGGTAGCGCTTCGACGCTCCGTCTCCAACGCTTACAACGTCGCCTGAACATTTGCTTGTCACACCCTTCACCACGAAGGAGATTTCGGGCGTGAAGGGTGAGTTCTCCCTTCTCATTTTTTTTCCCTTGTAGCGTGTAAGAATTTGGGCTTGTCCAGGACGTGTTGTCCATGGCCACCCACACTGTTAAGTTAGATTGTTTTTCCATTTATGGCAATTCCTTTGTATTTTTTTCTTTCTATTTTGGGCAAGTGACTCCTCACCACCATAGCATGTTTATTCCTGTTATAGTAAGAATGGTCTAGATTGCTCTTTAGGGGGAGAGACATGATTGCATGTAGACCCCCCTACTCAATGTAATTTGCTGACAACCAATGATAAGGCTTTTTGCATATGAACTATACTCACTATGCTCAATGACGCTCTTTTCGATTAATCTTGCTCGCTTACTGCTCCCTCGTTAGACACAAATCTCATTCTAACATCGTGGGCAATTGGTACCGTTGGCACACTTCCTAGGCTGACTCATTGTTCCCTAACAACAGGTGCCGCACGGTCCATCTTAAGTCTCTTGAAAGTAGGACCGTGACAGTTGGTATCAGAGCCAAGTTGGCTCAAATCGCAAGAAACCATGCCGAAAAAGAATTCATCAGAGAAAGAGAGCTCGTCAATGGACCAACTCGAATGGCTAATCGGGTTGGAAGAGGAGATGAAGTACCTCCAAGAGATACCTGATAACGTTCATTTCCTGGAGGAACAAATGAAGGAAATGGCTGAATTTCCTAATGAGATAGTTGCTATCCACAACAGGATAGACTCCATCCCGATCTAAGAGCTGCTAGATCGAGTGGAGAACCTCGAGTCCCAAAGAGAAAATGGAAAAGGGGTAGATAGTGGAGAAAGTTGCACGAGTGCTATGGTTGGGGTCCTGGAGCGCGTCGAAGAGATCGACCATGCTCATACTCAACTATCCAGCACCTTGACTGTCTTGACTAAAGACTTCAAAGTGATGTTCGAATCCCTAAAAGCTGAGATAGCTGAAATGAACATCAAATTGAATGTCACTATGAGAGCTATGGGAAACCAATAACAAGCTTCAAGCTTGGTTGAACGTAGTCGGGTGAAAATCCCTAAGCCAAAATCCTTTGGGGGAGCCCGCGATGCTAAGGAAATTGAAAATTTCCTTTTTGACATGGAACAATATTTCAAACAAGCTAAAACTGATGAAGAGTCAAAGGTGACCTTGGCCACGATGCATCTTACTGAAGATGCAAAACTCTGGTGGAGGTCAAAATATAATGAAATTTGCAATGGTGATTGTGTCATCGATACTTGGGAAAAGCTCAAAAAGTAGTTGAAGGATCAGTTCTTTCCCGAAAATGTTGAGTTCAATGCACGCCGATCATTACAAGAACTAAAACAAACTAGCAGCATTTGCAAATACGTTAAGACGTTCTCAGGCCTCATGCTGAATATTCGAGACATGTCAGAAAAAGACAAGATCTTCACCTTCATTGAAGGACTGAAACCTTGTGCCAAAACAAAGTTATATGAATAGAGAGCATAGACCCTCTCGAGTGCTCTCGCTGCAGCTGAAAGACTGTTTGATTATACTAACAAAAATCTTGGCCAGAAGAAGAATACTCCGACCACCTCATACATTACAAGAGGCCCAAAGCCAACTACAGGCACTACTGAAAGAAAGCCATTTGTCCCAAGAGAAAGCCAAGAAATATGGAAAGGGGCTAGTAATCAACGACCACCAAATAGATCTATGTCCTGCTTCCTATGCAAGGGACCGCACCGAGTTACATAATGCCCTCATAGGTCAGCATTAACAGCATTACAAGCCTCGATCCATAACGACAACCCAGTTGAAGGGGTTGCCGAAGAAGAACCTGTGGAAGTGGCTGAAGTAGGGACAATGACCTTCTTATTAGCAGTTCAACAACAGATGGCAGAGTTGAAAAGGACCCCAGATAAAGGCCTCATGTATGTGGAAAGCCTTGTCAATAATAGGGCTGCCAAAAGCACTATGATTGACTCGGGAGCCACACATAACTTTATCACAAAAAACGAAACTCGGCGCTTAGGCCTAAAGATGGAAAAGAATACTGGCAAGATGAAAACAGCGAATGTAAAAGCAATGCCAGTAGTTGGGGTGGTAAAAAGAGCTCAGCTAAAACTCAACACGTGAACGGGACCAATTGACTTCATTGTGGCACAAATGGATGATTTTGATACTATATTAGGGATGAAATTCTTGATGGAACACAAAGTCATCCTCATTCCATCGGCTATGTGCATGGTAATTACTGAGAACAACCCAACAGTAGTTCTCGCTATTCTCAAGCAACCAAGTGCTAGCAACATAAAGATGATCTCTGCAATGCAATTCAAAAAGGGATTGAAGAATCAAGAACCCACATATATCCTTGTCCCTTCAATCATGGATGAAGGCAAAGAAGAAATAGTGTTATCAGAAATCATGGAAGTTCTTGAAGAGTACAAGAGTACTATGCCAAAATGCTTGCCAAAAACATTATTCTTGTGTAGAGATATTGATTATCAAATCGAATTGACCCTAGGGACTAAACTTCCTGCAAGAGCGCCTTACAGAATGGCTCCACCAGAACTAGCGGAATTGAGGAAGCAATTAGATGAACTACTTGAGGCAGGGTTCATCAGACCAGCAAAGGCAACCTTTGGAGTACCTGTGTTGTTCCAAAAGAAGAAAGACGGTAGCTTACGGTTGTGTATTGACTATCGGGCCCTAAACAAAGTCACTGTTCTGAACAAGTATCTCATCCCACTCATCACAGATCTTTTTGATCAACTATACAAGGCCAAATATTTCACAAAGCTCAACTTGCGCTCATATTATTATCAAGTCAGGATTGCAGAAGGCGACGAGCAAAAGACGACTTGTGTGACCGGATACGGAGCTTTTGAATTCTTGGTGATGCCCTTTGGACTAACAAATGTTCCTGCGACTTTTTGTACTCTAATGAACCAAGTATTCCATGAATTCCTTGACAAATTTTTGGTGGTATACTTGGATGACATTGTGGTCTACAGCGACAACATTGAAGAACATCAAGTTCATCTTCGTCTAGTCTTCGAGAAGCTGAGACAGAACCAGTTATATGAAAAGAAGGAAAAGTGCTCCTTCGCTCAGAAAAGTATTGGGTTCCTTGGCCACATTATTGAACAATGACAGCTTCGCATGAATGTTGACGAGGTCAAGTCCACTTCAGTTACAGAGTTACGTTCTTTTCTCGGTCTCGCAAATTATTATAGGTAGTTTGTGGAAGGATTCTCCAAGAAGGCAGCACCTCTCACCGAACTGTTAAAGAAGGGAGTCCTTTGGGAGTGGAACCAAGAATGTCAAACGGCCTTTGCTAATTTAAAAGAAGCTATGATGCAAAGTCCAGTTTTGGCTCTAGCAAATGTGACTTTGCCATTTGAAGTCGAAACTGATGCATCTGACTTTGCACTTGGGGGAGTCTTACTACAAAATGGTCATCTGGTCACTTATGAAAGCCGCAAGCTAAAAGAAGCTGAAAGAAGGTACATAGCCTCAGAGAAAGAAATGTTGGTCATAGTACACTGCCTTCGTGTATGGAGACAGTACCTACTTGGGTCAAAGTTTATAGTAAAGACTGACAACAGCGCAATCTTTCATTTCTTTGAACAACCAAAGCTGACCTCCAAACAGGCGGGGTGGCACAAACTTATCTCAGAATTCGATTTTCATTTTGAGCACAAGTCGGGGCAATCAAATCGGGTAGCTGACGCCCTCAGTCGAAAAATAGAGTGTGCTAGTCTTTGCTATTTGTCTCAACTTTGAGCGAGTAGAATTACTGGGTCTATGAGAAATCGCATTCGAGATTGTCTACAAGACGACCCTACTGCTCGGGCTGTCATGCAATTAGTAAGAGAAAAGAAGACCCGACAATTCTGGATCGAGGAAGACTTATTGTTAACTAAGGGGAACCGCCTTTATGTGCCTCGGAGTAATGATCTACGCCGAAGCCTATTGAGGGAATGCCACGACACCTTGTGGGCCGGTCATGCGAGATGGCAAAGAACTTATGCCCTATTAAAGAGGGGATATTATTGGCCTCACATGAAAGACGATATGATGCAATATACCAAGACTTGTTTAGTATGTCAGCAAGACAAGGTGGAAAGAGACAAAGTGGCGGGTTTGCTAGAACCATTACCGGTGCCAATGAGACCTTGGGAAATCATATCTACAGACTTCATCTCTAATCTGCAATCCATAGGCGACTTTGAAGCAGTCTTGGTGATCATCGACCGCTTTTCCAAATATGCAACTTTTATTGCTGCCCCAAAGTATTGTTCTTCTGAAACAATGGTGCAACTCTTCTTCAAACATGTTGTCAAATTATGGGGTATACCCTGAAGCATCATCAGTGATAGAGACACGAGATTCACTGGATCCTTTTGGGTGGAATTGTTCAAGTTGTTGGGATCAAGTATGAATGTCTCTTCCAGCTATCACCCTCAAACCAATGGATAGACAGAACGCTTCAACAACTTACTCGAGGAATACTTGCTACATTTTATCAATACCAACCAGAAGAATTGGCCGAGTCTCCTGGACGTGGCCCAATTGTGTTTCAATTGCCGGAAGAGTTCTTCGACTGGATTGAACCCGTTTGAGATAGTCTCTGGAAGACAACCAACGATGCCCCACACACTCGACCAACCATACTCTGGGAAGTGTCCAAAGGCATACAACTTCTCCAAAGAATGGAAGCAAAAAAAATGAAATAACTCGGGCATATTTGGAACGACCCTCCAAGCATATGAAGAAGTGGGCAGATCAAAAGCGGGGACCATTGGAGTTCAAAGCTGGAGACCTGGTGTTGGTAAAGTTGTTACCTGAACAACTTCGATTCAGAGGTAAGAGAGACAAACGACTTGTCCAGAAATACAAAGGTCCAATCCAAGTCATTGAAAAGATCGGGCGGGCATCTTACAGAGTTAATCTACCTGCGTGACTTAAAATCCACTTAGTAATCCATATTAGCAACTTGAAGCCATACCATCCAAACGATGAAGACCAGACAATGAACAATATCACAAGACCTGACATCGCCCTCAACTATTGGAAGAAGAAGAAAGTTGAAGAAATTCTAGCAGATCGGAGCGTCAAGACAGGTCGCCGCCTACACACGGAGTACCTAGTCAGATGGGAGGGCTTAGAGATAATGAAGTCACTTGGGAGAAAGAAGACAACTTGAAGAATGCCACACAGAAGATTGAAGAATTCAAGCTGAAGTCAAGTTGACGAGGACATCAACAGCTCAGTTGGGGGAGAATGTAAGAATCCGAGCTTGTCTAGGACGTGTTGTCCATGGCAGCCCATACTGTTAAGTTAGATTGTTTTCCATTTATGGCAATTCCTTTGTATTTTTTTCTTTCTATTTTGGGCAAGTGACTTCTTACCACCATAGCATGTTTATTCCTGCCATGGTGAGAATGATCTAGATTGTTCTTTAGGGGGAGAGGCATGACTGCATGTAGACCCCCCTACCCAATGTAATTTGCTGACAATCAATAATAAGGCTTTTTACATACAAACTATACTCACTATGCTCAATGACGCTCTTTTCGATTAATCTCACTCACTTACTGCTCGCTCGTTAGAGATAAAGCTCGTTCTAACGTGGGCAATTGGTGTCGTTGGCACACTTCGTAGGCTGACTCATTGTTCCCCCTAACAATGAGTGCCGCACGGTCCATCTTAAGTCTCTTAAAAGTAGGACAGTGACACATCACCTTTCTCTTCCATGCCTAAGTCTTCCCCTTTTCTTTTTCTTTGTTTTAAATCTTTCTTTTTCTTCCTTTCTAATTTAATTCCCTTTTATTTTCTTTATCCTAATATATTTCACTTAATCTCTTATCCAATATATTAATGTATATCTATATCAAATATACATATCTTATGTCATATGACTTATTTCCGATTCTAACTTATTTCAAATATTATTTGACAACAATTATCAGTTCGATTTAACTTCTTCAATTCTGTTTCTTAAGTTAATTCGCCATAATCATAAAATAATATACCCTTAATTATAAGTTTATCGCGACCCAGAAATTCTGGGTATTACAGTTTATGACTTGTGATGTAGGTACAATCACGAGAGAAAATGACGAACAGATTAAGGAGCAGCTAATGAAGGATTTGCACGAGCGAATTTTGTGGCTGGCTAGGCTAACGAATATAAAAGAGAAATAAGTTTTGTAAACGTAAAGTAAATAATTTATTTATTGTACTTCAAATGACTAGTTTATGCTTCCGCTATACAATGATTTATGCTTCCGCTTTGATCTAAGGAAAATGATTTTATAAATAAAGTCTTCTACTATTAATAATGATTTAAGTAATGAGTTTAAGAAAAGAGTTTTTAACAAACAGATTTTATGAAAAGCACTCTGATAATAATTTATAAGGTTTTAATAAAGATTTAAATTATTTTATAAAAGTTTTAAATTTCATGCATTTTTATAAGAAAAGCAAAAATAGGTCGTTACAGTGCAGGTCTTCTATCATCAGGCAACCGTCCCCTCCTCCAACCCTTGCCAAAGTTCAGAAGATATTGGCAATAGGTCCTCCTTCGATAGAAGTAATTCTAAGGCCTGTTTCACTGCTCAAAGTGCAAGTGGTATGTTTTCAATATGGTTTTATAAAATGTGTTGCATTTACACTTAAACTAATTTTTCATTGTAGCATGTGAAGTTGATGGACGAGTTCATGAAATTGGCATAGTCAAATACCAAGAATGACAAGGAGATGTGTGGTATACTTTGTGGCTCCAGGGTATGAAACAATATAATTTGAAAGTTATTCTTAGTTTTGATTGTATGCTGAAGATATTGTGCAGCGTGTTGTCATTTTTCAGAGTAAAGATGTCTCATTCCAAAGCAATCAGGAAGTTCAGACTGAGTAAGAATGTTTAACCAATGTTTAAGACATTGTTTTTGAAAATAAATAAATATCTCGTGTTCTTAACATGCAGTGCATAGCATTGAATGAGGAGGAGATATTTGAGGTTCAAATGAAGGAGGGAATGTTGACTCTTGGTTGGATCTATGTAAGACATTTTTATTCATTCATGCAATGTTTTTTCCTCGTATAATATATGGATTTTATTTCAAACACATCCCAGGCAATCATGTTTCATATCATCGATTGACCTGCACACACGGTATGAGTACCAAGTGATGTTATCGAAGTCAATTGCAATTGTCATGGTACCTACATATTAAAAATAGTATGTTTTCTCACCCTGCGCTTTGAAAGAAGCAACTAACTAATTTTGCCTCCCAATTGCAATCTACATGACATATTTCAAGTCTCACGGCCTTTAGGAGAGTCGGTGATTGCCCAGTGTCCGCATCAAGGCTTCCATCTTCACGACTTGCACAAACAAGAGGACCTTTTTTAGCACACCACTCATGTCGAGATGAACCCCGACTTGCAGTTCAAGGTCGTCGATATCAGGGCAACCTTGCAAAAACTGCAAAAGATGAAAAATCTACAAAAAATTCAAAAACTGCGAAAAAATAATTGTTAAATTATATTTGTGCAATTGAGATTTTGTATCTCTGTTTGTTAGTTTTGGTTTTAGTTGTTGTATATCTGTTTGTTGGTTTTGGTTGTTGGTTGTTATATATTTGTTTGTTGGTTTTGGTTGTTGTTTTTGGTTTTGTTTGTTGCAATTTGGATGTTGTTTTTTTGGACGAAGGACGTCCTATACGTCCCCTATAGGCTGAGGGCTATCCATTTTACGGCCAGAGACGTCCGTATAGGGATAAGGACATCCGTTATACCGAGGGGCTCATCAATTGCTAAAGAAATAAGACAGATTCAAACGTCTGAAATAAGAGGGACGTCCGTTCGTCAATTTCCATTGTCCGTTATCTCGGTCAGCCTTTGGAAGCCTATAACTCCCTCATTTTATGAGCTTTGAATCTGAAATTTAGAACACGCCTTCTTTGATGAAAAAAGAAAGAAACCCTTGTGAGGCTAACGACGTCCATAATTGGTAGAACGACGTCCATAATTTGTAGAACGACGTAGTCTTGGGGCGAGGGACGTCCTTTATGGACGAGAGACGTCCAAAATAGGTCGAGTGACGTCCGTTTTGGAAGAGGGATGTTCATCTTAATTGAGGGAGTTTGCACATTTTAAAAACGCGTATGCCTTGCACATGACCCTTCAACGTTAAGAATTTGGAGTCCATCCTGATCGTCCATTCCTATCTAGGAACGTCCCTTGCTCGATCCAACGGCCATGGAAGATCATCCGCCATCGTCTTTGGAAAATGACAGATTCAATCCTGGCCGTCAATCCCTATAAGGGATGTCCCTCCCTTGATCAAATGGCCATGGACGATTGGCTGCCATTGCCTTTGGAAAATGACAGATTCAATATTGGCCATCAATTCCGAGTGGGGGACGTCTTTCCTCTATCCAAAAGCCATTGACAATCGTCGTCAACAACCAATAATTGTTCCAACGCTCGTCTGTCTTTCAACTGGCAGGAGGGGCATCCCTCGCCTCCCGATAATTGACGTCTTTCGCCTCCATTCGACAATCTCTGGTATCAACGAAACCGAAGCTTTAACGTCGACAGATTTAGATGGAAAACATAACTGCGAGGTCGTTGGCGATAATTTCTCATAGTTTAGAATTTTAATTGTTAACAAAATTTTTTTAAAGTTTAATTTATTATCAGTCATAAATTATAAAATTTGCTGTGTTAATTTCTCTAGGAAAATTTATGTAGTTTTTTGGGAAATTAATTTAAAATTTGAATTATATAAACTAGCTATCTCATTTTTTAAATAAAATAATGGATGGGAGGTGACATGAAAGGGGTTGAATGGTCAAGGTTGAAGGGGGAGGGGAAGTTAAGTTGGATGGTGAATAATTAATTTTAAATATTGAATGAGAGGAAAAAGAGATGCCCTCAATCTCTCTCTCTCTGTCCTCCCTCACTCTTTCTCTGTCTATCTCTATCTTTCTCTTTCCATCTCCTAAGTCTAAGCTACCCTTTTTATGGTCACGTGCGAATACCTTCTCTTTTTCTATTTCTGCAGTGATGAAAATAGATCTGCTGACTCCTACTCTCTCTCCTTCTGCCACGTTGTTAGCCTCCAGGCTTCAGTCAGCGAAGTTATCTCTTTGTTCCAAGAAAACCCATTTCAGAAAATGATTAAGCTTTCAGCCGAAATGTAATTATTTGCTCATAGTAGCATCGAAGTTATGATAATAATGGTGATGAGCTCGATAGCTTTAGAAAGCTTTGATGATTTCGAGGACTTTTTAGTTCCTCACTTTTTGGGTCATTATTATTGGATTGGATGGACCCAGAAGTCCACATGGAACTGGTTTGGTCTCCCGTTGGATCTTCTCCTTCTTTTGTTTTAGCTTTCCAGAAATGGGTTTTGTGTTTGACGACTAGCAGAAGGTTGGTGTCGGATCAGCCATTGGAGGGTTCTGCGTGATGAGATGAGTTTTTTTACTCGCAGAAAGAAACAAAGAGGAAGTAAAGAAAACAAACGAAAACAGCTGAAACTACACTACGGATGTAAAATGCAGAAAGGAATCAGCTTTTAAAGAAGAAAGGATCGCCTTTTTTTGATCACCTGAATTGAATTAAGGGGGAGAGAGAGAGAGAGAGGCTGATATTTTTCTTACTATCTTTTATTGTTTTTGGTAAAAATGGGGGAGGAGAGTGTCAAAACAGACTCTATAATAACAGTCTTGGCTGAAAGGATCACGTTTCCTAACAAAATGGAGGAATGCGGATTTTGATGAAAGAAGGGTATTTTCCACAGATTGCTGTAATTGATGATGATGCAGAAGCCAGATGGCCAAGCACATGGCGAGTAGGTTTCGATATATTTAAGGGTGGGACCGAGAATGCACAGAAAAAGGCCGACTTTTCGTTTCAGAAGGATAGCGACACAGACCCCACTTCGCCATTAATCTCTCCTTCTCTCTATTATCCATCAAAAAGTAAAAAGAAAAGGGTGCTTTTTGCGATTGTCACATTTCCCTTGAGCTCCTCTGCTCAACACCACCCCACAGCCCATATCTCGTTATTCTCTCTCTCTCTTCCCCCTCTCTTTATCCATCTGAACAGATCTGAAATTTCTTAAAGAGTTTCTGGAAATTCCCAGCTTCTAGGATTCGCTTTTCCCCTCAAACTGAGAAATTTTTTCAGCCATCGGAAGGTAATTTCGATTAGAACCGTTTTTGAGATCTTGGTCAATCACTGATATTTCCTCCAACCCCTTCTCTTTTCTACTTCATTCTTCGTTCTTCGTTTTGAATATTTCTCTCTTCTCATGATTTGAAATCTAGCGGTTCTTTTCTCTCTCTCTCTCTCTCTCTCCAGTCTCCTCAGATGCTGATCAGTATAAAGGTTACCTGCTTTATAATCTCTCTTTTCAACCTTTTTTTTCCTGTTTCTTTCGGGGTTGATTTTGTTTCCCTCCTCCTTATGATAGGGGGTATTTTTTCCTCAAAAAAATATTATTATTATTTTTGCTCTTTGAATATTGTTCGAAATATGAACTCTGTTAAGTGTTCTGATGAATCAGCTCTCCCGAGTCAAGTTTTTCTGCAAGATTTATTCGTAGCCGTTAGTTTCTGCAGAAAAAAATTGTAGATTGGGATATATTGATTGCAGAATTCAACACATTTTCACGTTGTTGTTTGGAAGTGGAAATTATTTCACGCATCTTCTGTAAATTGAATTTGTATATGAAAAGCAACAAAACCAAATATTTATTTGATGACATTTCTTTGAAGGTGATCAAGAAACTTGGACGAATTGAATTGCGATTCATCGCGGAGGCCGAATCTCAAATTATTGTTTGAAATTTCCAAATATTTGATTCCCGAAGGCTCGAGGACTAGGCAGTAGCCAGAAACATGGGTTATATATGTGATTTCTGCGGGGATCAAAGGTCGATGGTTTATTGCCGTTCCGATGCTGCCTGTTTGTGCTTATCATGCGATCGGAACGTCCACTCTGCTAACGCCCTCTCGAGGCGCCACACAAGAACACTATTATGTGAAAAGTGCAATTTACAGCCTGCATTAGTAAGATGTGTTGAAGATGGAATCAATCTCTGTCAGAATTGTGACTGGCTGTGCCACAACTCTGCTACTTCTTCGTCGCATAAGAAGGAAACGATCAATTGTTACGCAGGCTGCCCATCGGCGTCTGAGCTTTCTTCTATTTGGTCGTTCGTTTTAGAATTTCCGAGTGTAGGAGACGCTTGTGAGCAAGAATTGGGATTAATGAGAGGGCACGGAGAAAATAATGCTTGTCGAGATGCATACGGCTTGGCGGATAAGTCAACTATTTGGGTCGGCCCTTCTTTAATATCGACACTTAATTTTGCTCCACGGGGGTTAGAGCATTCGGGTGGATCCGTAAATGCAAATTTTCCAAAGGTAGGACATGATATTTGAGCTGATGAATGCAGGTTTTTCGTTTGTTAGTATGTTTGATCTTTGAATATGGTCGATTGTCATGTGCAGTTATGCTCTCCCGGAACGAAAGATATCGGAACCTGCGAATTTGGCGATCTGTACGAGGATTTGGATTTGAGTCTCGAAAATTACGAGGAACTGTTCGGCGTAGCCAATAATTCTGACGATCTTCTGGAGAATGGCGGGATCGATAGCTTGTTTGGGACGAAGGACATGTCTACTGCCGAGGTTATATTTCGCTTTCTGACTGCCTTTTCTACGACTTTTAAAAACGTACTATTCTTTGTTTTTTATGGACTGCATTAGCTTTCTCGATCGTCTCCCCCACGAAATTCAAAATTTCCAGTCTTTCTCGTTGGTTCTTGGAAAAGTAGGGTTAAATCGTATTACGAGCAGAACATTAAGGAGGGAATTATGGTATAACATGCATCAACTGCTGGGTTCTGTTTTATTCCTGCTTCTGACTTGAAATGAAATTGTTTAGTTTCCAAATAATATTGTTTCCTGCGAAAACACAAAAACAAAAAGAAGAAAAAAGGAGAAACTTTAGATGTGCTGAACTGAGTGTTCTTCTCAAGGGGTCTTCTGGTGGATTAATGAATACAATGCAGCCAGCAAGCAGCAATGCTGCATCTGCAGATTCCATCATGAGTACTAAAACAGACTCAATTCTTTGTTGTAATACAAGGCAACCACTCTCTCCTCTCCCACTTTCCGGCCCCGCCGCAGAAATTAACGGCGCTGGAGATCATCCCTTGGTTCTGATGGGGGAGCCTCCCTGGTGCCCTCCCTATCCCGACACTTCGTTCCAATCCGCTAATCGCAGTAATGCCGTTATGCGATACATGGAGAAGAAGAAGACCCGAAAGTAAGTATCGCGGACACTAAGATTATTGGTTGGCATATAATCAAACTTCTGACTACTCGCTCTGCAGGTTCGACAAAAAGGTCAGGTACGAGTCTCGAAAAGCAAGGGCGGACGTGAGGAGGCGTGTGAAGGGCCGGTTCATCAAAGCCGGAGATGCTTACGATTATGATCCGTTGTGCGAAACCAGAAGCTACTAGCACCTCAAAATCCTGAGAAAGCAGATATCATGCTTTCCCGCTAAAGTTACAGTCGAAATTAATAAGCATCGGATCCAACAATCAAGGCCGACGACGGATCATAACTTGCGTCCGTGTGATCGAATATGCTCATCGTCCATCCAAAACAAGCTCTGCTGTTGAAGTTTTCTTTTGTATCGTCATATTCTAAGCTCTGTCATACCTCTTTTCGAATGGGTTATGGCTCCCATAACATGCACTACAACGGATACGCCGGAATTCTGAGTTTTTCGGGTGTTTCTCTTTTGCTTGAAAGTTGACATGTAAAGCACAGATCTTATATATATATATATATATTATATATGCACTTGAGTAGTCTTGCAAGGTTGGGTGGACCAAATAATCCTGCCCTCTGATTGCCTCATTTTCTTTCTTATGCTCGCGTAGAATAAGATGTTTGGATGTGTTGTGGAGAAGACTTTAAGGTTGTCGCCTCTTGTTTTTTCTTTTATCCGACATCAATGTGAAACTTGCTTTCATATTATTTCCACAGAATTGATGCCGTAATTTGTTTTTTCACATAATGGATCTTGAATTTAGACTTGCTAGTAAAATGAACTTTAACGTTGAGAAATTCTTCGGGAAATTAACAAAATCATCATTAAACTATATGATCAACGGCAAGTCATCCACTAAATAATTTTCGCTAATAAATAAAACATTTAACAATGAAAAAATGAACTAAACAAATATTATGGTCATGTTTTCTGTCAAATAACATTTTCTTCCCACTGCGGGGCATTGTCTTTCCGCTGCGAAAAGTGAATACTTGGAATAGAACTCAAGAAAGATTACTTTCCGCATAGGAAAAACGACGTCTCTCCAATCAAATTGTGAATTCTTCTAAGTAGTTTGACATCTTTTGGGAAGAGTAATCCCGAGGAAGAAGGCTTTGATTTATCAGACTTTGGTTCTTCCCTCAAATTATTATTTTAAATTCAGATTAGATGACAATTGAATGCGAATTGTTGTGAGGAAAAATGCTTGTTTTCGTCGGTTGTTCTCTAAATAAAAATACGTGGGAATCTCTAGTTTGTATTCTGAAAAGATTAAAACAAGGTGTTCAAAGTGTATGAAAAAAGATATTTTCGAAGGAAATCTTCCTACTATTAAATTTTCAAAGTAAGTTTGCGGTTAACGGTGATATTTTATTTATATAGTATACTTTCCATGGTTAGAGTATTTTCATTGTCAGCAAAAATTATTTAGTGATTGACTTATCATTAATCTTATTGTTCAGTGATTATTTTGTTAATTTTCCAAATTCTTTAAATGTATCACTCTGGAGTTGTAAATGAAGGTGTAGTCAATTAATATACAAGTGTTAGTGACACATTGATGGGTCAGAAAAAAGCAAATGGGCTAAATTCAGGAATAATAGAAAGCCCAAGATTAGTTCTCTATTTTTATTTATATTATTATTTTTAGAAAAAAATATAATAATAATAATAATAATTTGGTGGAGTGGCTTTGTCACGGTGAACTAATTTTACATGTGCACGGGAAGCACTAAAGAACATACGTACAAGCTTTAAGAGTGCGCAACAACAAGAAACCCTTTATTAACCCAATGTTCTTTCAATTATTAGATTCAACCACTCAAATTTATCCTAATTACTCATTATTTTACATTTATGGCTTAGTAAAAAATACGTCATCGATCGTTTGAGTTTCCTACATGACAATCACAAGATTAACCATCCAAATTCACCAACGATGTTATGTCGCGCCCATAAACACCTTTTCTTTTAACTAATACTGTTAGATTTTGGTGTGACCTAGACCGGTGGTTGCGCATTGTATATCTCATTTAGAGTTTTGTTTTTTCTATAAATTGATGTAAACTAGAGTTACAAAACTCGTAGTTGTATTTTTATCTTCATAGTAAATTTATTTCTATGCTCATGATTTTTTTTAGTAAGAATTTTTCTATATAAATATGGTGTCTTACATCATATGTTTTTTTTTTTTTTTTATCATTGGATCTCTAATAAATACCATAAATTATTATTTTTTGAGTAAAATAAATCTTGTACTTTAGATCAGATCGTTACTAAATCGATTCATACTTGATACTAGTTATTTTAGCCTACATTTATTGTTTTGGTTCATTTGATTTCCTCCGCATACTTCATGTCATAATTGATTACGGAAACAGACAACCAAGAAATATATGTTTACAATGAAGTGTGTAATTGTGGGTGTGAAATTAAATGAGCTAAATATATACAAATTTGATGAAAGATGTTTAAAATGAATCCAAATGCATGTAACTAGTCCAAGACAGGAGACGTCCAATTAAATGGGGGGGACATAGAACATGGAATATCACAGAAGATTGAGAGAGAGAGAAAGAGCTGCCACGTGGGCAGTGAATTGAATGGGTAGAAGTATACAGTGCTGGCCAGGATCTGCAACACTTGTCAAAACGTACAACACCATAAGCATATTACAAGATAGCAGAAGCTGGAGGGACTGCCAAATGTTCTTTTGCTTTATCCATCATTACATCATATGATTCTGTCAGTTCATTGTACTTGTTCGGCCATTCCTTCAAACACATTCAGACCTTCCAATAATTACACCCTCAAATCCAAGATTCCTGCATCTGAGACTTGCCATATCAGATAAACCATGGCTGGCTGTAAGAAGAGGAGGAGGCAGAAGCAGAAGAAAGAAGAAGAAGAAGAAGGAGAGGGATCGTGTGAATGAGTTGACTAATAAGTAGATAATGGTGGTTGAGTAGGGGTTGGAAAGGAGGTATCTGCAAAGTCATTTTAGAGAAAGGAGCAGAAATGGGAGAAGATGCAGATTTGAAAGAATACGGTATAAAGACAGGTGGAGTCATGAGGTCTTAGACATAAAGTAATCATGGTTAGCGAGAGAAAGTTTAACCATGGTTACATACTCGGGTTAAATGTTGGAACTGGAAGTTATTTAACTCACGTTGTAGCTACATACGCAACAATATATGTTCCTACTGCTTCCACTCTTCTCCTCCCAATTCCTCTCTCTTTAGCTCTCACGTTCGACGCCTGTCAGAACTGTAAATCTCTCTCTCTCTCTCTCTCTCTCTCTCTCTGTTCTTTTGCAGGCTTGATTTTCATATTCTTTCTTTCATCAGCTTCATGGGTTCTGGAAGAAATAGTGATTACCACATCAAAATGGAAAAAAGTTGTGTTTTTTTTGGCGAGTGTTGTTCGGTTCCTGAAAAATGCTATCTTTCAAAGTTACATTGTTCGAACTGCAAACTTATCATTTTCACTGTTTTCATGCTTGAATGATCCTTCTTTCATGAGGTTTTTCTTATTTCTTCTGATATTTCATCGATGTCTGACTGAATCTATATGTTTCTGATGAAAATATGAATTGCATATTTATATTTTATATGTTATATGTTCGTTCGCTGAATCTGTCGCTCAGGTTTTAATTCATGGCTGTCCAGTTCATAGATTGTAGGAACATAAATTTTTATTGAACAATTCTCAGCTTTTGTGGAAAAGAATCATATCTGGTGCGTCACTTTGGATCAACTGATCATGGGTTTCTTCTTTGAATTCCTGCAGATTGATGATTATTGATTAATTTGATCAAAATGGGTCTCTCAAGTCTTCCTGCTCCATCAGAAGGTGTCCTCTGCATACTCCTTGTCAACACTGCATTTGTCATTTCCATCTTCAAAGCCATCGTTCGACCCATTCTTCACCTTTTCTGCTCTCAAATGTCGCCTGCAACCCCCATCTCAATCGAAAATCGCTCAGAACCGATCGATTTTCGTCACGATTCCCCTCTTGATTACGTCGACAAATTTCGAGACCTTGCCCGATCGATCCATTTCGAGGAAGCGCTGGCCTGTAAATTTCCGGAGCACGAATGCTCCGTCTGCCTAACGCAGTTTGAACTCAAATCAGAGGTAAACCAATTGTCGTGTGGTCATCTTTTTCACAAAATCTGCTTGCAGAAGTGGCTGGACTACTCCAATTTTACGTGCCCTCTTTGCCGGACTCCTCTAATGGCGGAAGAAGAGGCTTTCTAGATTCTTTTATTAGGAAGTTTTATGGACATGTAGTTAATTGGAAAACCGTAGCAGTGATTTCCATTGTACAGATTGTAAGCTTTCTGTTACTTTAACCATAAACATTAGTTCTTAATTTCGTACGATTTTGCTTCGGTTATGCTTAAAATGGAACAAAGTTTGAGCACAGATGGATTGAGAAAATACCCTGTTCAGCAAAAGCCACAAACTGCTGACCCTTTCACTGAATCTTGAAATCGAGGGTTGATTTCTCGACAGACTGTAGTGCAGAGCTTGAAGCTTGAAGAAATGGCGGTTCATCGGTGCAGAGTAGATCTTGTACAGTAGATAGTGCAGAGAGTCAATAGTCAAATAGGTCAAAATAGCGAACAACATTTTGCATATATGTTCCTCCATTAATGGTTTGAAAATGGTGGAGTTTTGGTGGCCGTACCAGATTGAAAAAAGGCCCTTATAGTCTAGACTCTCCCTCACAAAGTTCAAAATCATTGGATAAAGAGTTAAAATTCGTTGAAATAAATTAAAAATATCTTATTATATTAAAAATATATTGAATTTATCAGATAAATTGACGTAGACTATAAATTATTGATAGTTGAAAGATAAAATTTTAAAATATCTTAAAAAATTAGTCTAATATCTAACATTTAAATTACATTTTTTATTAAAATCTAGCACGAAAAGAAATGATGTTCATCGTGGGAAAGAGTGGAGTGCTAATATCATGATGATCATGTGTGCTAGATTTGAAATTCTAAGGAAGATAGCTCTAGGAAGGGGAAAAGCAGAATTTGAAAATGACACAAGATAGAAGGCTAATTACCCAAAAAATCCCTGTTAGGTTTTAAAATCCAACCGTTTGTTCGCTCGTGTGTAAATCCGTAACACGTGCGACGAGCGGCGCCCAGCAAAAGCCAGAGCTCTAATCGCACCACTTTCGCTTCCCTTTATCCGCACCCGCTCTTGCTCCCCTCCCGCCCCTGTTTCTGCACTTGAAGCTCATCATTGTCTTCTGCTTAAATGCGGAGACTGCCAACCCTTTCTGACCCATTTTACCAATCGAGCTCCAGCTCCAGCTCCCATGGCCTTCTTGCTTCCCTATCAATGCGAATTCCACCGCCGCGGTTTCATGGATGTTCGTGAAGCTGTTTCCTCTCATCGCCTTCTACTGCGTCATCGCAATTCCTTGTTTCGCTCTTGGCTTTTTGGTTCCGAAAGGTTTCTCTCTCTATCTCCGTAAGTTCATCTTCACTTCTGTCTCCCTCTCTCTGTATATATATCATTCACTGAACTCTGAATTCTGAAGTGGGGCATTCTCTGGCGATGATTTTTTTTTTTAATTTCGCCTGATAATAATGTTTTCACCAGTGTGCACTCATCGTTGGATTTGACCATTATATGCTGTTGTTTTTTTTTTTTTGGGAAATATTATACTGTTATGGCCAATGTTTACTCTTATTGAATACGTATGATCTCAGCAGGTATGTGTGCAGGAAAATATCATTTGTTGAAGGATCCAAATTCAGTTTCTGTTTTGCTAATTTTAATTGTATCAGAAGAACTCCAATCATGTCTAGAAAAAGAGGTAATCAATTTTCCAATAAGATTTCATTCTTGAACAAAAATCCTTTTTTGATTTATTTTATAGTTTCAACAATTCTCGTTCTCTTTACATTTCGTCCTGGCAACTTGACTTATAGCAATGAAATACTATTCTTCCCCCGCGGGTAAAATCTCTTTGATTTAGATTCAATATAACAAACTAGAAATGTCCTGCTTACCTATCAGCGAGAAATTCATTGACCTAAATTCTATAGTAACAAGAGGAAAGACAAAATTTTACATTATTTTTTTTGAATAGACAATGGATATTTGAAAGGTTGAGGCAAAATACATAGCTTTTGTTCCATGCAGGCATTGTAGTGTCACATCTTTGCATTGGTTCTAATTTGAAAGTATGTATTTATATCACTTGTGTCGTGTTCATATTAGACCAAATGGCAAAACCTTACCAGAAAATTTATTATAATCTTAAATATGCTTTGTAAATTTGATCTCATTGAAGCTTCGTGGATATTCAACTCATATTAGTTGTTTTTTATATCTTAGCTTTATTAATCACTAGTTTATCTTGCATATCATGAATAATTTCAACATATTATCATGGTTGTTTATATGAACTTAGAGAGTAATATTTCAATGTTTTGAGGGATGTGTATATTGTAACGTCTCTCAGTTTTTCTAGTACAATATTGTTCACTTTGAGCCGAAACTCGCATAGTTTTGTTTTTGAGGTTAGCCCAAAACGCGTTGTACTAGGTAAGGGGAAGAACCCTACTTATAAACCATGAATTTTTTACTCTCCCAAGCGATATAAGATTGTGCACCTCCATTGATATGGGTCCAACCTTCACATGAGTCATCATGAACTTCATAGGGTGGACTGCCACAATCTCCCTTCTTGGGGACCTAACGTCCTCGTTGGCCATACTTCTAGTTGAGATTTGACGCTGATACCATTTGTAACGTCTCCTGGTTTTCCTAGTACAAAATTGTCTGCTTTGAGCCGAAACTTGCATAGTTTTATTCTTGGAGTTAGCCTAAAACGCGTTGTACTAGGTAGGGAGGAGAACTCTACCTATAAACCATGCATTTTCCACTCTCCCAAACTATGTGAGATTGTGCACCCCCTTAGATATAGGTCGGACCCTCACATGGGTTATCCTGGTCTTTACAGGGCGGATTGCCACATATATGTTTTTAATTTTCAAGACTAATGCTTTCTATGGTGGCTGATGGACATACATCTTGTTAGCTAAAAGCATTTCCATATATTACTATTGCCAATGAATTTTTGCACTTTTAAATTTCTCAGGTACGTCATGTAATACTTCAAAAGCGTGCAAGATAGTTTGGACCATAGAAGCTGATTTGGAAGCTGGTCAGCATCTATACATAACTGGGGATCCAACTGAATTAGGCTCTTGGGAACCAGAGATAGCTGTACTCATGTGTCCAACTGAACATACAAACTTGTGGAAAGCTCAAGTGAAGGTGGTCCCTTTTCTCTATCTCTCTCTCTCTGCATAGAATTTCAAATCTTTGCCATTTTCAATCTAATTTTTTGAGATTTGTCCACACTCGTATTTTTGGCAGATAGCTTGTGGTATAAATGTTAAGTACAATTATTTCATAAAGGGAGAAGCATGGTCCTCAACTGGCATTATCTGGAAATCTGGGCCAAAGTTTTCTCTATCAATTCCCCTCTCTTCAAAACAACAGAAAAAAATTTTAGTGAGAGATTCATGGTTGAGATTTGATACCAAAAGGCCTCCAGGTATTTGTTGGGGATCATGGATAGATGACAACCATCTTCCTTCGGAATCTGAGATATCAACTTTGACCAGAGGTAATCCATCCATTTTGATTTTATTTTACTATTACATGCAATAATGTAACTTAAAATGTTTCTAAACACTTAAATACTTCCAGTTGTTTAACAGATGACGATGAGATAGTGGAAAGCCTAGAAAGTCACTTTATTGACTCCAATATACTAGCCAATGAAGTCATTTTTTATGATGAAATGTACTCTAATATGGAGGATTCACTGAGTGCCGCAATTATGGGCTCGGTATCCCAAGAATCTGTAGTTGAAACAGGTCAACCTGTCGAGGAACCATGGTTAATCCAATCATCTGTCTTGTTTCCCTGCTCAAAGAATGATATAGGAGCTGATTTATCAAAAATTGATGACGCCAAACATGACAAGGTAACACATCCTAATATTCACAATCAGCAATTGCAAGATACTGGACAACTATTTCCTGAAGGAGGAGATAAATTAGCATTAAATGAGCCAGTTTCTACAATGATACTTATAAATTCTTCTATATGTACCATGCAAAGAATCGCTATTTTTGAAGATGGAAATATAGTGGAATTGTTATTGGAACCAGTGAAAACTAATGTACAATGTGATAGTGTGTATTTAGGGGTTGTAACGAAGCTTGTCCCGCATATGGGTGGGGCACTTGTGCATATTGGAAATATGAGACCCTCTCTGATGGAAATTAAGCAAAATAGGGAACCATTCATATTCCCACCATTTCGTGAAAAGCTAAGAAAACAAGCAATCAATGGCTCTGTCTCTGGAACACCGTCAGAGTGCTGCATAGTTCGGGAAAATGAAAGTACATCTGATGACATTGAGACTATTGATGTTATAGCAGAAGTTGAATCTTTAGGTTCCCTAGTATACTCTTTGCCCAATGACTTCGAAGAAAATGAAATTGATGTTGATTTTGATATTACTGAAGTTAGTTTGGAAAACATGAATGGTAGTATTGTAGACCATGGTGAAGTCAATGCAGATTTTAAAGGCTTTTTACATGTGGAAGAGCACCATTTAGATACTGAAACGGGCAGTAGCTCCCTTCCCACTGTCAAGAACAATTCTAATGTTTCTGAAATTTCTCGTCTCCGAGACAGAAAGGCTACTAACGAGACAATGGATAATGATAATAAGTGGGTCCAAGTTCGGAAAGGCACCAAAATTATAGTACAGGTTGTCAAGGAAGGACTAGGTACAAAAGGTCCGTCGTTGACTGCTTACCCAAGATTGAGGAGCAGATTTTGGGTATATTTCTTCTTGTACATGTCCCACATTAAAATAATGATAACTTATTTATATCAAAATTTTAGGCTTTCTTTTTGTCCCATCTTTCATTAATGTTCTTTGTCTTTCAGGTACTAACCACTCGTCGTAATAGCATTGGCGTCTCTAAAAAAATTTCTGGTGTCGAGCGGACACGCTTGAAAGTTATAGCAAAGACATTGCAGCCTCAGGGTTTTGGCCTTACTGTGAGAACAGTTGCTGCGGGTCATTCTCTAGAGGAACTTCAGAAGGACTTGGAAGGTTTGATTTCGGCTTGGAAAAATATTATCGAGAATGCAAAATCTGCATCTCTTGCTGCTGATGAAGGTGTAGATGGGGCCGTTCCTGTTATTCTCCATAGGGCAATGGGCCAAACACTTTCAGTAGTACAAGATTATTTTAATGATAAGGTAAAACTGTGTAATTTTTTCATAACCTCATTTGGCTATATTATAAGCTACTTTCATTGACTCACAAGTTCAATCAATATATTGCATCATTATTTTTAACTGTAGTCACTTCCTTGTGATGGGCTTACTTTTTAAATCAGGCAGAGAGAATGGTGGTAGATTCTCCAAGGACATATCATGAGGTATAATATTAGTGGAAAACAAGGCGTCTTGGCTTTACTAGATCAGAAAGTTTTGGATTGGGTGTGTGTATGGAGGTGTAAACACTACAGATATAATGATCAACTTCACTATGTTTTATCTCAGGTAACCAATTACCTTCAGGAAATTGCTCCTGATCTTTGTGATCGTGTTGAGTTGTACGATAAAAAAATACCACTCTTTGATGAATTTAATGTTGAAGAAGAGATCAATAATATCCTTAGTAAAAGGTGAGTTTTTTATCTATACGCTGATGGTATTATATCCACTGATTGCTGCTTTTAACAAATCGACTACATCAAATAGATTCTAGTATTAGTTTCTAAAGTAATCTGGTGGTAATCTTACATGCAAGGCCTCCTACAAACAGAAATGAGTTTAAGAGTCAAAACAATTAATAAATATCAACTATTTCATAATTTTCTTATAAAAAATAAACATTGTATTTATTATTAAAAAAAATAAAGCATTAGAGGATAACGAAGAACACTCAAAAAGATCAACTAGTAGATAACTCCTTCCAACCAGAAAATGTATACTCCTCATACAATAATTAAGAAAAGGTCTACTTCCTAAACAAAAAAATCAATTTTTGTTCTATAAAACTACACAATCATGATACTTATCCTTAAAAAGCCTTGAATTAAGTTCTAGCAAAACTGTCCAAAAAGTAAAAATAATGTGGCATTGACAGATGTTTTATTTGTTTCTCCCCAAATTATATTGTAATGTATATATAGGCAATCTTGCTTGATAGTCAATGCACTTTTTTTATTGCCCTTCCATCTTTTGATTGGCAGGGTTCCACTTGCTAAGGGAGGTTCTCTTGTGATTGAACAAACAGAGGCATTAGTCTCTATTGATGTGAATGGAGGACATGGGATGTTTGGTCATGGAACATCACAGGAGAAAGCTATTCTAGAAGTCAATCTTGCAGCTGCTAGACAGGTTTGTCGACCCCACTTTCTATCTGTTGAAAGATTTTGAACGCATGATGGTCTCCCTCTGTAATTAATTTTTTTCCATGATCACTACTATGATTTTATTGATGTCATATTGTTTAAGCAACAATCTGATCATTCCAGTGCACACATATGTATATATTACTGTTGTTTAATGGTCATCATTCGTTAGATTTATATGGGCCAATTGATCAAATCTTTTCTGCCCTACTTATCCTATTTAATATAATGTATCTTAGATCGCAAGGGAGCTACGGCTTAGGGATATTGGTGGAATTATTGTGGTAGATTTTATTGACATGACAGATGAATGTAAGTTAGTCTCTCTCTCTCTCTCAGACCTTATATTTATACTTCTAGTTAACCTTTGGGGTCTGGTTGCCTGAGGGAAATTTTATCTTCAGAAGTGATACTTAAGATGGGGTTTGCTTACATTTTGCCCTTTTTAAGTGACGTAATGGATGTAATAATGAAGTATACAATCACCTATCACTTCTACAACCATTGATGATCAAGTAACTGAGGTTTGAATGGTAAAAAAATAAAAAATATGCATATGTTGTTTGCTTTTTCTGCTTCAATCTTTTAAAGGGTTTAACTGAAAATGAAATAGCATCTTTGGCACAGAACGGTAGGGTAAATGTGAAAAGCTATTTTGAAAAACTCTCATAATTGTAGTCAGCATAGAAATTACGCAATGTTATCATCACTTAAAGTTAAGTAGGATTATTTATATCTTTCTAAATTGCTCATCACGTATATGCTCTTGTCATTTCAGCACATAAAAGATTAGTCTACGAAGAAGTTAAGAGAGCCGTTGAGAGAGACAGATCAATGGTGAAAGTTTCTGAGTTGTCTAGGCATGGTCTTATGGAAATTACAAGGAAAAGAGTAATGTGGAACTACTCTATTTTATTTTTGATAAATATCATATTCGCATGGAATTTAATTATATGAAATGACTCAAAGTTGACGTATTGTTACAATACCGATTCAAAAGTAAAATAAAACCTTTTCGACCATTAAGTTAAGGTTGTATTGTTAAAGTTGCAACACCAGTACGTGTTGAACTGGTCAAAGTTATTTTTCCTATTTTCTAGGTTCGTAGAGTCATGTTCTTATTAGTCAAGTCATGGTCTGTTATTCTGCTCCTATTTTTTAGTGTTTCCTAGTTTATTAAGGTTGTGTTTTGTTGAATTATGCTGAAATAGTGGAGAAAGTGCTTGTGTATTGTATGCCTATACAAGGCTTATGATTGCATCTAATAAAATTAGAATTTTGTTCTCAACAATCTTGTATTAGAGCCAAACAACTCTTGGGCATTAAGTGAACATCATTATTAAGGTGAGTGATCTCCAAGTCATTGGCGGAGTCAAGAAGCTCAACAACCAAAACTACAATTCTTGGTCTACTTGCATGATGTCTTATATGCAAGGTCAGGATTTGTAGGAGGTGGTAAATGGAAATGATGTGAGACAACCTGAGGTTGAAGATGTGAATGAGACATTGCGGAAGTGGAAGATTAAAGCGGGCAAAGCCATGTTCATTTTGAAGACAACAATTGAAGAGGATGTGCTAAAGCATATATGAAACACTCCCAAAGAAGCGTGGGATACGTTCTCCAAACTGTTCTCTAAGAAGAATGATACTAAGCTCCAACTCTTAGAGAGTGAGTTCTTGTAAGTGACGCAACGTGACATGATGATTGCAAAATACTTCCATAAAGTGAAGTCGCTATGTCGAGAGATTTCTGAGTTGGATCGAGAAGCTCCTATCGATGATACAAGTGTGAAGCGGATCATCATCCGTGGTTTAAAACCATAATTTAGGAGTTTTGTTGCATGATATGAAGCTCCAACTCTTAGAGAGTGAGTTATTGTAAGTGACGCAACGTGACATGATGATTGCACAATACTTTCATAAAGCGAAGTCGCTATGTTGAGACATATCTGAGTTGGATCCCGAAGCTCCTATCGGTGATACAAGGGTGAAGTGGATCATCATCCATGGTTAAAAATCATAATTTAGGAGTTTTGTTGCTACAATACAAGGATGGCAAACTCAACCGTCACTTGTAGAATTCGAAAATTTACTAGCTGGTCAGGAGGCTTGAGCTAAACAAATGGGAGGAGTTTCGTTGGAAAATGAAGAAGAGGCACTCTATGTCAATAAAGGCAGGAGGAATTCCAAGCAGCACGCTGTTGGAGGATCCAAAAAGAATGATGACAAGGCCAAAAGTCATCAAGGTGAATGGAGCGTACGTGCAAAAGGAGACTATGGCAATGGTCAAAAGTTTATAGAGAAGTGTTACAACTACCAGAAGAAGGGGTCATATGGCAAAAGGTTGCTGGTCAAAGAAGAAGGTTGTGGAAAGTAATGTTGCTGCTTCCAAAAATGAAGACGAATGGAATGCTGAAGCATTTTTTGCTGTGGATGAAGATGGGTTTGCCTTTACAGCCACAACATTCAATCAAATTGATTATGAGAATGATTGAATTGTTGACTCAGACTGCTCAAATCATATGACTGGTGATAAAGAGAAGCTGCAAAACTTGTTAGAGTACAAGGGAAGTCAAGTGGTGGTAACGGCAAACAACTCCAAGTTATCGATAGCTCACATCGGTAATCCAATAGTCTCTCCCTACTATAGTGATATCAAGGTGCCGCTCCAAAATGTCTATCATTGATGCACCATAGGATCCAGTTACTCAGTCCCGAGCCAAGAAGATCATTAATCTTTTAACAAGCTATTATTTTGCATGTGGCGTCACGTTAGAAGGACTTGAAGAGGAACCTAAACATGAAGATGAGGAGATGCCAAAACACTTCCTCACTTGGAGCACTCTTGCACACACTCGGCTAACACAAAGCACCCCAGACAACCTTGAAGTCCATGTTGCCGAGGCTTAAGAAGGAACCCTAGTTGAAGATATGTTCCTTAAATGGCTTGACATGTTTATTTACTCTTTATTTTGCTGAAATATTGCTAATTGGATGTATTTAGGGTTATTTTATTGGTTGTTTGAACTTTGGACATTTTGGTGCTCGGCTAGTGTGTTAGCCGAGCACTCATGCCAAATTTGTTCCCCTTAAGGGTATTTTTGTAATCTTGGTTTTAGGACAACTCTTAAGGAAGTATTTAACCTTTCTTAAGGCTGCCCTAAAACCTAATTTGAAATTTCAACTATAGCTCATTTCATTTGAAGGATTCTCCCTCTCAAACTCTCGGCTACTTGTCTAGGTTTTTCAACCGAAGCTTGTATCCAAAAATCGCATCATCGTTCTTGACTTGGTCTTGGAGTGAGGCCCTCACACTAAACCCTCATTCATCTCTTCCAGAGGTGATCTCAAGCGTGAGGATTTAGAAGACTAAGATAAAATAAGCTGGAGTGGTTTCTTGCATAAGGAACCCATTGAAGTTAATATTGCCGGCTAGGGTGGTATTGGATTAGCTTGTAAGTTTGACCTTTTTGCTTTTAACTTGTGTTGTGATTCTGGCTCTGGAAATTTGAGATTTTGTTCTTTATTGGATTGAAACAGAGTGTATGAAATTTGAGATTAATTGGATGCGGATTGGTGATTTTGTGTCATTTTCATTATTGTGTCCGAATTTGTAATTTATTGGCACCCTTTCGGGTAGTGGAGTTTCTTCAGCATAACTTCTGCGTCTTTGCAATTTTGATTGTAATTTTTGGTGGAGCGTTTCTTCTCTGTTAGTGTGGCATCCCCTCCAAATTTGGTCTCAATTGGATCTCTGAAATGAAAGTTAAGGCATTTTCAAATCGGGTTTTTTGTTTTGTCATAAGCCACCATCCGTCTTTTACTATTGTTGCTATCTTGCACCCCTTGGTGTATCAATCATGTCCCAGGAATAAAGAAAAATCATTTCTCAGTAGCACAATTAACATCTTTTGGCCATTTGATCTGTTTGGTCCCACAATATGTGAAACTATATTATGATCTTGAGATTGTAGAAGAAACAGTGAAGAAGGGACAAAGATTAGAGTTGGTCTACATGATGTCTACAGAAACCACACATGTAAACAAGATGAAAAGGAACGAGATAGCAGATTTGTGGCACATGCGGCTAAGTCATGTTAGCTATTCCAAGATAATGTGATGATGAAGAAATCGATGTTGAAAGGACTTCCACAACTTGAAGTGAGAATAGAAACTATATGTGTGGGATATCAATATGGAAAAACACATAAGTTACCACACGAAGAATCAAAATTTACAGCAAAGGAACCATTAGAGTTAATTCACTCTGATGTGCTTGGGCCAATTAAGCAAGTCTCCATTAGTGAGATGAAGTATATGGTGACCTTCATTGATGATTTCTTGAAATATGTATGGGTTTACTTTATGAAGGAAAAATCTGAAACTCTTTTAAAGTTCTAAGAGTTCAAGAGATAGCAAAAGCGGAGGCCAATAGAAGAGTTCATTGTCTATGAACTGACAATGGGGGAGAGTACACCTCAAATGAATTCTCAAATTTTCTTCGAAAGTGCAGTATACGCCATCATTTCACATGTGCCAACACTCCGCAGCAAAATGGCATAGTAGAAAGGAAGAACAGACATTTAGCAGAAGTATGTCGAAGTATGCTTCATGCGAAGAATGTTCCAAGGCGATTTTGGGCGGAAGCAATGAAGACAACCTTTGTGATCAATAGGCTTCCTCAACAAAGGTTATGTTTTCTCTCACCTTTTGAAAAAATATGGAATGTGAAGCCTACTGTTGGTCATTTTCAAGTCTTTGGATGTGTATGCTATGTATTTATACCTGATCACTTACGTAACAAGATGGAAAAAAGGCTGTTAGTGTATCTTTGTAGGATACGATAGTCGGAGAAAAGGGTGGCGATGTTGTGATCCAAGCAATCGAGAAGCGCTACACATCTTGGAATGTGGTATTTGATGAAGCTTCCTCTTGGTGGTCCTCAAACAAAGAAGTACTACAAGATTATGATGTTTTTAAGGAAGTCTTGGGAACTTCTCAAATCCAGTTTAGCTTAGATGAAGCTAAGGTTGCAAATGATGGTGGAGATATCGAAGAAGGCATGGCTCAAAATCCTTTGCAAACAGGCGTGTACCAAAGGCCAAAGGAAGAAAGTGACCAAATTGAAGTAGATACACTCACTGCACTTGAAAGATTAGCAAGAGTCAAAAAGCCAAATTCTAAGTATGTCAATGCTGCCATAGTAGAAGAAGCAAATGCAAAAGAACCAAAGACATCTAAGGAAACATCTCAGAATGCTAAGTAGATTAAAGCTATGGAAGAGGAAATTGTTGCATTAGAACAAAATCCAACTTGGGAGCTTGTACCTAAACCAGGAGATGGGAAACCTAATTCTTGCAAATGGGTGTATAAGATAAAGTGCCGCGCAGATGGATCAATAGAAAGGCACAAGGCTCTTCTGGTGGCTCGAGGGTTCTCCCAACAATATAGACTAGACTATGATGAAACGTATAGTCCGGTAGAAAAATTTACAATTGTACAATTTCTACTAGCACTTGTAGATAACAAAAGTTGAAAATTGTCACAGATGAACGTAAATAATACATTTTTGCATGGAGAGTTGGATTGAGAAATCTACATGGACCAGCCAATAGGTTTTCAAAGTCCAAATCATTCTGAGTATGTGTGTAAGCATCGGAAGACACTTTATGGTTAAAACAAGCACCAAGGATATGGTATAGTATGATTAGCTAAATTTCTTACTCATAAGGATTATTCAGTGACGTTTGCAGATTCTAGTTTGTTCGTCAAAATTAAAGGAGGGAAGCTAGCTATTGTGCTTGTATATGTAGATGATTTAATCATCACAGGAAATTTAAAAAAAGAAATTCCCCAAACCAAGAATTATTTATCAATTTGCTTTCAAATGAAAGAACTTGGAAAACTCAAGCTTTTTCTTGGTCTGGAAGTCAATCATACTCAAGAAGGAATAGTTTTTCATCAACAAAAGTATTTTGAAGAAGTTTGGAATGCTAATGTGCAAGGCAATCTCGACGCCGATGGAGTCAAATACTAAAATGTGTGCTCATGAAGGGAAAAATTTGAGAGATGCTACAATGTATCAGCAGTTAGTGGGTAGTCTCATTTACTTAACATGAACAAGACTAAATATTTCTTTTGCAGTTGGTGGGATGAGTTGCTACATTCAAAATCCGAAGAAGGCTAATTTAGAAGCACTTAAGCAAATATTGAGACATATGAAGAAAATTGTGTTGAAACATATTAAGATAGAAGACTGTGTTGAAGCATATTAAGATAGAAGACCAAGTTGCAGATTTGTTCGCAAAAAGATTGAGTGGCAACAAGTTTGAATATTTTTGTCATCGACTTGGCATGGTGAAGAGAATGAAAGTTGGTGTTGAGGGGGAGTGTTAAAGTTGCAACACCAGTACGTGTTGAACTATTCAAAGTTACTTCTCCTATTTTCTAGGTTGGTAGAGTCATGGTTTTATTAATCAAGTCATGGTCTGTTATTCTGCTCCTATATTTTATTGTTTCCTAGTTTATTAATGTTGTGGGCTATTGAATTATGCTGAAATAGTGGAGAATGTGCTTATGTATTGTATGCCTATATGAGGCGGCTTGATTGCATCTAATAAAATTAGAATTTTGTTCGCAACATGTATATGTGTGAGTACATTTATATTTATGTCTTTGACAGGTACGACCAAGCGTAACATTTATGATTAGTGAGCCATGCACTTGTTGTCATGCTACTGGAAGAGTAGAAGCTTTAGAGACTTCCTTCTCGAAGATTGAACAAGAAATTTGTAGACTGCTTGTAAGTAAAAAATATGCTCACTTATCATCATTCATGGTACAGGAGTAACACCATGTTGTTGGAGATGTGCATGAAATAACTTTTGTAATTCTCAATATTTCTGTAGCGTTCCAGAAACTGAGTAAATAATTGAATCTCATTTACTGTTATTTATTTGTAATTGCAATAGTTCTTAATTTTTTTTCATGGTTTTTTTAATGTCAGGCAAAGATGGACGAGAAAGCTGACCCTGAAGACCCCGGGTCCTGGCCAAAATTTATTTTGAGGGTGGACCAATATATGTGTGACTATTTAACATCCGGGAAAAAGACAAGGCTTGCTATCTTAAGTAGTTCTCTCAAGGTTTGGCTTCTTTTAAAGGTAAGTTGCTTCATTAATGATATTGAAATTTCAATAGGTAAAGTTTAATAATGAAGTTTCCAATTCCAATTAAGTAATCCTTTCTAACGTGATTTCTGGAATATGAATGGATTATATGGACATAAAAAAGGGCCTTAAATTTACTCGTAGAGTCTGTGCATCAAACCATTTTCCAGTATACTGTTGAATCATCATGCTTATACTTTGCAAATTTAGTTTTAGCTGTACTTTTATATGCTCTTAAAGGGAGTCAAAGCTATTTTTGTTTTTTTCAAGCCGAAAATTAAACCAGGAAGTCATTACACTCGCATTTTATAATGATGCTTTGGAGTGGTTTTCTTAGAATCTCCATTTGTGTTATTTGCAATGACTCAGGTTGCTCGAGGTTTGACACGGGGTGGGTTTGACGTCAAACCCTTTACAGATGAAAAGGCAAACAAAAATCGGCATCAAGTCACCCTTCCAATGTTGCAACCCACAGAGGGAAGAACCAAAGATGCTGCCAAAAAAGTGACTCTTTTTCCCGTTAAAAAATGGAAGGCAAGTAGAAGATGAAAATGACCAATCTTCATTTTCTTGTTTTTGCTATTTTGAAAGAGGAGATCTTGCATTTGTCCAGAGTCCCTCACGGCAGTAATTTCTGCATTACCAGCCTTGTTTTGGAGGCAATTTTCAGTTGACTGATCAAATAATAGAAGTGGCTGTTTATGAGCAGGTGATAATGTTTTGCTTCATAATCGAGGAAGAATCTTGCTTGCTGAGCTCATCCAACAGTCTCTCTCTCTCTCTCTCTCTCTCTCTCTCTCTCTGCATAATCAAAAAAGAAACAGGAAAAGGTTCCGAGTAGAAGAAAGGAAAGTGCATTGAAGGAGCTAAAAAACACATGAGGCAACGAAACAATTACAAGTCTACCTTGGCTCATAAGATTACAACAATTTCAGAATCATACTACTTCTTTCCATAAATATTTACTTTACAGGTGAGCCAGCGGAAAGAAATACCAAAAAAAGGGCAGTGAAAATTCTTCAACGGCCTAAGTCTAACCTTCCAAAACCCCTATAGAAACCCCAATTAGGATAAAGAATGAAAGAGATGCTCATCACTCAACATTGAAACTCTACCAAAGTTCAAAACTATCAGAAATAAAATGGCAGAAAACGTGACGCTCTGCAAAGGGAAAAACCAGGTCGTGATAATAATATATAGGCAGTCACGAGATATGGAGAACCTGCACATACCTACCTTAACTAACTTAAAATGGTCAACATCAGTAGCCATTGATCTCCACTTGAGTTATATCATACCATTGGGGATATAGTACGAGCTTGCTTGGCTTTCTTCAAAACATTTACTTCAATACCTAATCAACATCTCTTTTCGATATTTTATCACTGCCATCAATTCTTGCTTGGAGTTTGCCATTAAGAAAATCCTAAAACTTGGACCTGGTTGCTGGAATTCGGCGCACAATCAGCCCTGTTTCAGTAGTTGCTTGGCCAGTTGGTCTGTGAGTGTTGAGGTTGCTGATAAACATTTCCTCCAGGACCCACCATGTCGGTGGCTCCGGCCACAGCCTGAGGCTGTTGCAGAAGTGGGTGGATACTAGCTGCTGCTTGTGCTGGGTGATAGATACTGGCAAATGTGCCATGTCCAGCCTGAGTCGGGGTAAAAGTGACGTGCTGACCCTGCGGAGGAAGGTTGTAGAAAGAATTGGTAGGCAAGCTTGACATTTCTCGGCCAGGTGCAGCAACCCACATGGCAGAACCTTCACTCTGCCAAAACAGAAACCAATTGTCAATGGAATCCTCACAATCAACAAAGTCTACGACCATTGTGCCCAAAAAAATTGATAAACTGCCAGATAGTAAGCATTTGTCTTTTTCTTAACCATTGCACAAAGAAGAAATGCCTATCACGGTGAGATTATGGTAAAGAAGCTGATTCCCTACCACATGGGCAGAGTAAGTTTGTCACTTCCTACAACCACAAGTAACACATAACCCCAAAGAATGATTCAATCTCAATTTAGTCCAATTCTTACTTCTGACTTTGTACATAATCTAATACCAATGCTAATTTTTAGTCATAGAAATGTTAAATAAAGTTGGGAAGTGAAAGGATTCAGTCAACTTTACAGTTTGCTATAAGAAACTGAGAAATAATAGTGAGGTTCCCTAGTCTTCAAATTTTATTTCTCTTAAATCTACATTTACTTTTCTTCCAAGCCTGAAAACAATACCAGAAAGAAAATTTACTTGAGAAAAGAAACAAAAAAAAACAGTAACAAATACCGACCTGTGGTCCAGCAATGTATGCATTATTTTCCTTGAAAGAGGACACACTAATGTCCTCATTGGTGATTGCATTTCCACCTGTTGAGGCAGAGTTAGGATTATATCCAGATGGGGTCGACCCATATGGTCCATAGCCACTTGGAATTCCTATATGAGGTGAGTTTCCTGAATTAGTTCCCAATTTGTACTGTGGGAGAGTATATTTAACTGTAGCAGCAGCCGCTGGCAGAGGAGTAGGATAGATACTTCCAGCCTGAGGTTGCTGAGGAAAAGCATTGTTTCCCAATAATTGGTGGTGAATGGGTGGAGGTGGAACGTAAAATGGGGAGAAATAATGACCATATGGAATGTAGTTAGGAGGGAAATGTGAAATGTGCATCCCAGTTGGGGGTCGGAAAACAGCAACTGAAGGTTGAGTCACAGCCACAGAGCTTTGCATGAGCCCAGTAGCTTGAGTTCCCAGCGCTGTTGGACCTGCCGTGGACAGGACACCACCCTACAAACAAATGATAGCACCAAACTCAGTGCTTAAGAATGTCAGGAAAAGATCAGTGATTGTTGCATGTTCTCGCTCTCCTAAAACAAAACAAATAATAATAGACTTCTTCACGATATATCATTTATGCAGAAAGCCATTTCACATATTGAACACAGATGAATCAAAAGATAATTGTTTAATTTATCAAACGAGATAATTGCAGTTTTGGAAGCAATACTTGAGAAACAACAATGTCTAGTAATCGATAACTATAAACCTAAACATACTGAACAGGGCAACCATGAATGAAAGAAATTCATATAAAACTGTACAACATCTCAATATGGCCAAATAACAGCAGCTGCTAGTTTCATTTTGATAGGACATCACCACAAATGGTTTGCCAATCATCAGTTGTTCTTATAATACAGATATGACGATAGGAAGCACTATAAACCATTTCAGATCGGAACAACAAAGTAAAAACAGAAATTTTAGCCCTTTTTTCCTTTCCTCTTCAAAATTTTAAGATTTCCATCCATAAAATAACCTTTTCACCAGCTCCATAGTTATCTAGAGAGGTGTTGCTTTCATCATTAAAATTCCTTTGGCTACACTCAATGGTAAATTCCTTTCATCATTACAATTTACCATAAAAAATTCTCTCAGCATAATTATAAACGAAGAAGCTTTGATAGAACAAACCTCCTGAGGTGATTGAGGCAACACAGCAACATTACCATTGTACTTGGTGGCAATCCCAGGTGATAGAAAGGGCGAAAGTCGACCATCACTATCAGCACCTGTGCGGTAATATTGAGCATAATAGCCTGAGGGATCAAACGGTGGTTGTACCTACAGAAAAAAGAATTAAATAGCCATTTGAGAACATTGTAATAACAAGGGGTATGAAGATTATCATCTGCCATAATCATGAATTCAGTGTAAAAAATCATATCATGAATGAAACTTAAACAATGTATTCAGATCCCAATCAATGTCATAAAACTTAGAATCTGACATATTAATCACAGGAGCATTAGTTTGGAGGCTCACTACGAAGCTTGGAACTTGAGAAGAATCCCGTGCCTGAGGATCCAAGTTTTCAAATGGTGAAAACTGGCTTCCACCTATAGGAGGTGAAAAACCGATAGTGTAGTTTTGAGAAGCATTAACCACTGAGTACTGAGGGCTTCCAGCTGTCAATCCTGTCTCCTGCTTAAAATCATTATGCTCCTGAATTACACTTGATGAGATATCACCTTCGCCAGAAAAAATTTCAGGTTCATCCGTAGGTGATTGTGATTGAGAATCATCACGATAATCTCCTTCCTCAGCAGTTTGCAATGCATTTTGATTGCTGGATTAAGAATAATAGGATAAAATTGTGAAAAGATGTACTATCAAGATAGTAAAGCAACATAGAAGCAGTAGTATGAAACAGCCATTACACTATCAGATTAGCAAACAATAGCAAAATACATCTAGACTAGAAAAAACAGTGGTCCGTACACAATAACGGAAGAGTTCACAATCACAAACCTTGAAGTCTGTTCATCTGATGTTTCTTCGATGCCCAGAGAAGTTTCAGATTCAGACTCTGGTGTAGAACTCTTGTCCCCTTCAGGAGAGCTCCCATAACTAGTAGGTAATTCAAAATCAACACCAAAACTTCCAAAACTTAACTTTATTCTTTCTGATTCAGGTACATGAATGTGGTCTGGTAGGATAACATGTTGATTTTGCGGAAGATGCAAGTCTTCAAGCTTTTCCTGCAGTTTTGTAATTTCTTTTGAATCAAGTGCCTTTGATGCAAGTTGTGACTGGGCAATCGCTTCAAAAGTACCAGCAGCAACCTCAGGTGATACAGCCTTACCAGCTGTTCCAGCACTTTGAACACCAGAAGAGTTCTTTGTTTTTGGTTTCCACTCCTTGTTAACTGTTTATAGAAAACAAAACATTTATAGAGAATTAGCCATTGTACAACAATAATATAGTGATAACNAGAAAACAAAACATTTATAGAGAATTAGCCATTGTACAACAATAATATAGTGATAACGGGTTGACTAACCCATAACAGAAATTTCAACTAATCAAAAGAATCACTACAACATTCAGGACGCAATCTGATATCAAGAAGAAAACCAATTATCCCCATTAATAGATTACTAACGAAGGCAAATATATGAACCAGAACAACTTAAATATCCAGAAGAAATTTCACACGTAAACAAATAAGATAACATTTGGGTAAAAGAGAAAATTTTCTCATTTTCTCATCTGGAACAAGGAAGAGAAAAAATGGAATTGGAGATAACTGACTTTTTCAATTAAAATCCTTTGACACAAAACATAAACCAACCCTCGGAAGTTTAACAAATTTTGAGCCCTCAATTGATGTGGTGGTAAATAAAAAATAATAAAAATAATTGAAATTCACACCTTTTTGAGAGCTAATCATTTGTTGTGACCGATTATTGTAATTAGATGAAGGCCTACTAATTGCTGACTCCCCATGAGTAGATGTTGAAGATTTTGAAAATTCAGTAATCTGATTGCCTCCAGTCCTCTGCAATTTGCTTGTTGTGTTTCCTTCGATCATAGTGTTGTTCTCCAGAACCACTGTTTAAGTGATAAAGCAAAATGAAATAATAGTGTTTCATTTTCATGAGTTAAAAGGATGAATAATAAACCAAAAGAAAAAAAAATCCAAATCCTACCAGCAGTTACAGTGTTCACCATAGGGTTTATAGCAGAAAGCTGTTCAGTACCCACATCACATTTGATTGAATTCATTACATCAGGAAACTGTGAATCTATGACCGGAACTGGTATAGAATCTGAAGAAGAAATGTTGGCGACTGATGAAGATACTGGTGCCATTGATACCGAATAATTACCAGAGTCTGATGGGTTCCGCTCTTGAGAGTCCCTCTTTGAAGATAAACTTGTTGGCTTCTTTATTGCAACAAAAGAGGGCAATTTAGCCTCCTTGTTATTAAGTCCAATCAAAGATGAGTTTATTTGAGTAGAATTTTCAGAAGCTGAACTCGTGGGGCCAGTATCAGTGACAGGTAAGGTGCTGCAGACAGCAATTAGTCAACATACTATGAAACTCAGTCTTGTAAATAATTGAAAACACCCTTGATAAGACAACGATAAAGGAGGTGATTTGAGAAATTTAATCACCTTTTTACCAGACTTCTTTCCTTATTTTTTACATCATGGAAACCACTCTTCTCAACAACTTGATTTACTCTGTTCTCTTTTCCAGAAAATGAGTTTCGGCCACCAATAGCATCTGATCAGAAAGACACATGAATTGAACCCATTCAAGCAACTTCAATTAAAAGAGTTATTTGTAACCGTGTATTTTTCACATAACTTCATATAGCAAACCACTGGATATGGCAATAAATAAATCAAAATGTAGAAATCATACGAATAGAAAAGAATCAACAAAAAAGTGTAATTAAATACATCAAATATAGCTAAGCATCAGAGAGAGAGTCAAATAAGCTAACCATTTGATGTGTGTCGAGGAGATATATTCAAGGAACCACCCTTTCCCCCACGCCCATGAGCTGAAGCTTTCCATCGCGAATCCACTGATTCTCTACTGTTTGCGTTCTGTAATGTATGCACAGAAAGGTAATTGACTAACAAAGTGAAGTAGAGAGATGTGTGATCCATTTAGGTGAGAAAAGCATGGTTAAATATCTCCACTCTAGGAGAAGATCAAACTTGCAAAAAAAGAAAGAAACAAAGAGAGAAATTGGGAAACTATTTTCCAACTTTTAAAGCAACAATAAAGAAGTATCCTATCCCCCACCCAAAATACTCAGCAAAATTCTATCAAAGTCGTACAACAGAGCAAGCTTCTAATAAATTTGCAAGCAACAATGTTATTGGAAAATTGAGACATAATGTCAATCAATGATGCAAACCAAAAAATTTCAGAACAATAGACTGCTACAAAATTTCATTACCTCCTTCCTTCTTTCACGTTTGCTTTTCACTTCATGGAATGTATCTGTGGAGGAACAAGAAAACGAATCATCTTGGTTAAAGAAAATGAAGCGCTAAAAATAAAAATAAAGTCTGTGATGCAATGGGTAACATCACGGCATAAAAAAAACTTTAAGTTTGTATTCTCCAAATGTCTAAGAATAGAGATAAACGCAGCACAGAACTGCCATAAAGTCTCATACTAAAACAACAACAATTACTATGCAAGCCTCTCATTAAGCGCTTAAACAAATTACCCAAATGCAGTACCCCTGAATAGTTTTCCTATATCATTCCGTAACAAAAGAGGAAATCTGAAGTTGGAGCAAGGCTACATATCTACCACATACCATTGTAATACACTCCTAACAGGTTCTTAGAAAGATTTATTAAAACCAACAAAATTACATTTTGGCACAGGCGAACATCAAGTAACTACAATCCGACAAAAAATGCTCCTACGTAGGACTTAAGAAATGTGATCACGAAAATGGAGGTGTATGAATGTAGCAAGAGATAATACCCAAAAAAAAATCTAAGAGTGAACACCAATAACAGAATTTAGCAAAGCCCTACTCGAATTCCACTAACGAGAGCCAGACTAAACCAAAAATCGAATTCAATCAAACCTCAATACCTAGAAAATACTACATCAATACGGATCACGAAGAAACACCCCAATCAGAACAAGACCCAAAACCACAAAAACCAAAGTCAAAAAAGAAACTAAAATCACAAGAAAAACATCCGAACCCTGAAAGGAAAGCTTCTCAATAGTCTCGTCTGGATCCATAGAACATTCCAGGAGCATTGCATAAATCTCCTCATCACTGTGATTCACCGTGATCTCCTTAATGGTTGCAATCATCTTTCTCTCACTTTGAGGGATTGAAACTCTAAATCCCCCGCCACTCATCTTCACAACCCCCACGACAGAAAATTCGAACACTATGTGCACAAGGCTGTGAATATGGAGGGGAGGATGAGGATGAAAGTGAAGAAGAAACAAAAATACTGAAAAGGGATTGTCAGAGAAGGATATGGCGTTGAGATTGTAGGTCGAAATGGTTTGTCCAGATGATCTAGATGAAGTGAACGGAAAAGGAAAAATTGAAAAGAGGTGGAGGAAGAAGAAGAAGAAGAAGAAGAAGAGAGACGGGTGGGACAGAGAAGCTATGTACGAAGAGCCAGACCTTTTGGAGTATAGGGCTTCTTTGGGTTTTGCCCAGAAAAAAACATCAAAAAATAAAATTATTTTTACAAATAATATATTTAAAAACTAGGGGGAATGACAAATCAACCATCATCCTTTATTATTGGTGACAATGGACAAACTAACCACTAATATTTTTTTCCTGACAAATTAACCAATGACCTATGAAAAACTGTCAAATCCAATGTCGCTATCACATTTTCCGTTAAACGTGATGATGTGGCGTCGCGGTGATTTGTCGACAAACAGCTGCGGCTTCATAGTTTTTAAAAACTATGCGAAGACTTGTCATGAACCGCAGCGATGTGTCAAGACACCATTGCAGTTTGATATGAAGCCACTGCGGTGTCTTCACACACCCTTGCGGTGTCTCATAAACCACAGCGGTTTACTGAGACATCGTTGCGGCGTCTGCCTAAACCGCAGCTGTTTGCTGAGAATTGTATAGATACACCGAGGACTCCTCACGATTTTCTTAGACAATTTGTCAGCGATTAGCAAACCCTAGAGAATTTTGAGAGCTGAAGTGAACCGCATTTTGCGAATTTGAAGAATTTGTTGAAAAGCAAATGGCGTCTTGGAGTGTCGAGGAATCTGTTATTAACCGTAAAGTTGAAGTGGGGCTCACAACCACATTTTTGGCCAATCAGGTGGATATGAAGCTGCAATAGTGTTGCACTCCGTCTCAACAAATCTACACGAGGAGGATGAGAAGGACCTCCGTTCATTATACTATTCCACTAATGACGAAGATATGGACATGATCGAGAGTAGGCCTAGACGCCTAATACAAGCAGAAGGTAGCTTCGCTGGTATGGGCCTTGGCAAAAAGTATAGTTCACTAAAGGAAATTAGAGAAGAAATTGTCGATCATTCGTTGAAGAATGGATGACGCACATCGGTTGAGGGCTGCATGCCAGGAAGGATGCAAGTGGCGGCTGCACGCCTAAAAAATGCAAGGTGAAATGACGTTTCAAATAAAGTTCTACAACGACATTCACACTTGCTTGAGAAAGATGAAAAGCTGCCATACCTCTACCAAATGGGTGGCAGCGCATTACTTGGACAGATTTAGAAGTCAGGCCGACTGGACCTTTCTTCCATAATTGAGACAGTCATGAAGAACTTCAACGTCAACATCACACCCAGCCTTGCTAGAAGGGCAAGAAATGCAGCCAAAAAAATTAACGAAGAAGATGACAATGAGCAATACAAGCTCATATGGTCTTATGCCGAGGAGATTCGGAGGTCTAATCCTAGAAGTTCGGTGCGTGTTGTGACCTAAAGATGAGTGCATTTAAAAGGATGTACCTGTGTTTGGCTGTATGCAAAATGGTCGTGCAAAACTGTGGTAGACTGATTATTTGTTTGGACGGTTGCCACTTGAAAGGAACGACTCCGGGCCAACTGCTCACTGCTGTCAATATCGACGGGAACGATGGAATGTATCCGATTACTGTAGCAATGGTTGAAGCAGAAAATAGGGCTTCTTGGAGATGGTTTCTGGAATTGTTGCTCGACGATCTAAACACCTCATCTGGCCATGGATGGACAATCATTTCTGACCGACAAAATGTGCGGTTGATTGCTTTTGCCTTTTGTGTTTATGTTATGCATTTTGTACCAATGTCTAACTCATATTATGAATCTTTGTAGGGGCTAGTGCTAGCTGTCAGAGAGGTGGCAGGGCAAGCAGATCATCGGTTTTGCATCCGACATCTATATGACAATTTTCAAAAACAATTTAAAGGCAGGTTATTCAAGGATGCAATATGGGCCGCATCTAGTGTAACACCCCGACTTTTTAAGTTGGATAATTATTTTTATCGAGGTATTACGAAGGATGCATTCGTAAGAATTCCATTTATTGAGATTAAATAGAATTTACTGTAATTAAAATAAATATTAATTTAACAAATTTAAATAATAATATTTGGGATTTATTATAATTGTTGCACGTTAAGGATTAAGTTAATTGTAACATTAATGAATTTATTAAGATTAATTGGGATTAATAAGATTTATTGGAATTAAAATGTAGGAGAATAGTTAAATGAGGATTTAATGAATAATTAAAAATAATGAAAATTAATAGGAGTGGTTTGGGATTTGGCTGAACCGGTTAATTTTGAACCGGTCCAACATATTGAGAGGAGAATGGTCGAAGGCCAAGAGACCAGACGAGAGGGAAAGAGAGAGATGCGAGAGGGAGATCGGGACCGTGGGTGAAGGGTGAACAACGAACGGAGTGGGTGAGCTCTGGCGGTGTCCGACGATCGATTTCTGGCGTGCGGCTGCTACGGCGAACGGTGGCGGCATCTAGGGCTCGGGTTGTTGCTGCTCGCGGGATGGATCGTCGAAGCTCCGAGTCGAGGTGAGTTGTGATGGTGAATGTTCCGTCGATTTTGATTATCCAGTGATGTTTGGCAGCAACTGACAGCAAAGAATGGCGACGACGATCGACGATGGCAGAAACGGCTTGGGCAGGGCTTCAGTTCGCGATGGCCAGCTTTGATGGTCCAGTTTGCTCGCGGTTCAATTCATCCTGTCCATCCTCTAATTTCTTGCCTGGCAATTTAGTTGGAAGTTGAGAGGCAGAGGCGTGGAGAGTCCGATTCGAAGAATCAGCATCCATCGCTGATATCATGGGATAAGTTATGCGTTTCAAATTTAGTCATCTGTGTATTTATTCTGTGTGAGAGAAATGGCAGAAGGGGAGGTGTTCTGGTGATGGAAATCCTCTCGAGTGGAAGAGAGCTAGATAGATTGGCTTAGGTGTTTCTCTCCTAGAGGCTGAGGGTGTCTTGGAGCTAGGATTCTGCTGGAGCCAGAGAGTTGTCCGTGTATGGTTTTTTTCAAAGGGTAAGATTTGGGTGTGTCTTGGCCAGGTGGAGGCCCTACATCGCAAGTGTGTGTGTGAGTGCATCCTTTGAGTTGATAGTGTAAAATGCTAGATTTTTATGATGCTCTGTGATATCTCCTCTGTTGGTGCTTTGGCCGTTCCTTAGTTGTTATGTCTGTATGTTTTTACGTTGAATATTCTTTTGTTGGTATACCTATGTGTTTTCTAAACTTGTTTGCTGTATGTTTTAAATGTTGTGTGCTTTAGTTCTCTGTAACCTACCTCTGTTGTATTTGCAGTAGTATGATTATTTTGTATGCTAACGTAAGTTTCCTCTGGCTTAATTTCTCTGTTGGATATCTTATCTTGGTGGTTGTTTCTTGCATATCTACCGTTAGTTCACTTCAATGTTGGATTTACTTTCATGGAGGATTTGTCTACTTTGTTGATATGTTGCTTTGCATAATTCCTGTTGTGAATAAATCCCTTGAGCATGCTATCTAATTTGAACGATTATAACTAGTGTAAATAACAAACTTTTGACCATGTTAATTATCTAATCAAGTATGTTTAATTTATAGGATCTTGTTTTGATGCATGTTTAATACGTTAATTAACTATTAGTCTTCAAGCACGTTAATCCAAGCATGTTAGATAAATTAGAATCCCGAATATGTTAATTAGCCAAACATGTAAACGATTTAATTAATATAAGCGTGTAAGTGAATGTATGCTGTAAACTTTCCAAGCATGTTATTGTTCTTTAATCTTGTCGTGCATTGTGTGTCAATTATGGTTGCTATATGAATTCTATTGTGTATGTTGTATGTACTTTTAGTCTTAGGTCTCATAACGGTAGAAACAATTAGGAGCCCCACCATGAGGTGGCCACACGCCTTGAATGAGGAAAAGAACTAATCTTTCCCATATCAGGATCTCAAGATCAATTAACATAATTAATTAGAAACCATAAGATTTCCCTAATCTATGCTCCATATACGAGCTATTCCTAAAATATGTAACTATTCATAATATACGTAACTAAAAGGTTGGTTTGGGGTGGACCCATTCCAAAGAATTAAAGAGCGGCATCTCATATGCATAAACTCATTCTCTTACTGGGCCTTTAGGCTCACATCTTACTTGCGGTGTAGGTACACGTACGCGCAGAGTTTCTCGAGCAAGGAGGAAGCAGTTGATGAGAATTTCGTACGCGCAAAGCTTGTGGTGGCCAGGCTACGAAGAGTTGAATTGCAATTTCATTAAGTTTCTTTCCAAAAATGTGTTCTAAATTGTAATTTGTAATTAAATGGTTTAATTTATTTCCTTTAAATTATTACGCTTCCACAAATGTTTTACTTCCGAAATGTTTTAAGTGTTCCTAACAGCCCCGGCTTGCACTCTGATATGTTTCTCTCAAAATTTAATGCATTTTTAAATGTATGAAAATCCGGGTCGTTATATCTAGACCCACAACAGTGAGGCAGTTTGAGAGAGAGATGACGAAGTTATTTTTGCTTGACCCAGCAACCCACAATTATCTACGAGGACTAGATGTGAGATGTTGGGCCAAACATGCCTTCTGCTCCATCTCCAAATGCGACCTAAGCCTCAACAACCTCATGATGTGGCCCGAGTTCCGGCAACTTGAGCCCGAGCCAAGGGCTCTTTTATTCTCTAACTTTTTTTTATTTATTTTGCAGGTTTTTAAATCAAATAAACATCATTGGAGTTGACATTTGGGCTAATGGAGATTTTACAATCTTTGGGGAAAAATTGTGAGCTGTTTTTCCGCCTAGATTCTGACTTCTGACAGTTCAAGTGGATTTTTGACAATTGCAATGATGTCTTTTCAACTTTGGTCCTTCATACCAAATGTAGCCAACATCCAGAGGTTTCGAACGAGCTATTGGTCATTGTATTTGGGCTCCATTTGGTATGTCAAATGTCTTTGTTTCAGAGAGCAAAACTCAGACTCGGATTTTAGTTTTGTTGTTTTAATTAAGGGTTTGTTTAGTCATTTGCTTCCTAGGGATATTTTAGTCCTTTTATGTTTTTATTGTAAAACCTTAGGGTTTAATACCCCTTTTGGCTGGATGGAAGTTCAGTTTTGAAGAATTAGAAAATAACCATTATTGAAGGTGTGTGCCCGCGGGAATCTCCCTCCTCTCGGCCCTCTCCATTTTCACCTGAACTTGCTTCTCTTGTAACGATTTCTTGAGCAAGTTGAAAGGGTTGCTGTCTCTTCCAAAGCATCATCTTTGGTGGTGTTCTTGTAGTGTGGAGATAGGAGAATCGCTAGATACCTTGGAGAGCGCTTAATCCGTGATTAAGTCGATTACTTCGATCCTCTCAAGTTAGGAGGTAAAATCGAACTCCACGGTTCCCTTTGTAATTTCGAAGATTATTGCTGGTAAGATTTGGTTGTTCTGGTCCTATTCCCTTCATATTTGGTGGTTAACAATTGTGTATTGAGATAAAGGCGTCGTTCCTTATGAATATGGAGTTTTGCTGGATATTTTGTTAATAGCAGAATCTGTTTTTCTGTGCAATCTGTTTACTGCATTGGATTGTTGGCCTGTTTCGAAACCCTTGCGTGGGTTTTCTTAATTTTATTTCTTCTGGAGATTTATTCTTTGTTGAGTGACGAAGCTACCTGTAGATTTTAGGAATTATTGGAGTTATATGGAGTGAGTTCTCACTGTTGTATTTCTGGTCGTCAAAACTGTTTGGAAGAAGCTCGGTATTTGGTGATATCTTATTTTGGCTAAAACTAGAGATTCAGAATGAGTTTTTATCTGAAATTTTGATACAACTTACTTGATTGTGTTAATTAAGTGTCCTCCAAAATTGAGCCAAAGTTCACGTTTGAATTTGAAGAATTACTCTGATTATTGTTGCTGATCCAGTTTAATTTACAGTTTATTGGCCGATTTCTAATTTAAGCTCTTGTCGCCCTTGGAGCTTATCACCTCAGTGAGTCCTTCAACGCTTGCATACTACCAGCCCGGGACAAACCGATTCTAAGTATGTTCGAGATCATACAAAAGGGCATTATAGGTAGGATCGTGAAAAAAAATGAAAAGATGGCTCGCTCGACAGACCTTTTGTGTTCGTAGATCAGCAACCGGCTCGCCAAAATACAACTTGCTGGTCAAAATTGGAGCGTCCAATTTTCAGGAGCTACCCAGTTTGAGGTCAGCAACGGTAACGAATAGTACTCTGTCGATTTGGATAGGCGTACTTGTACCTGTTATCGGTGGGAGTTGACCGGCATCCCGTGTGTCCATGTAGTCCCGTGCATTCACTTCACGAGGAGGTCTCTTGAGGAATTTGTGCATGTGTGCTATCACTAGGAAACATACATGGCGATGTACTCCCACTTTGTCCTCCCCATCATTGGACAAATCTAGTGGCCTCCTGTGACGCATCTTGATACAATTATCTCACCACCATTTAAAAGGCTTCAAGAACGACAGCAAAAACATAGAATACAGGATGTGGACGAGGCCCCAAGTCGGACAGTGCGGCATAGAAGACATACGAACATGACCTGTGCCCAGTGTGGGGGTGTGGGGCACAATTCCTGCACGTGCGAAAGTGGAGGCGAGTCCAGTGCAGGGGCCGACAGAGGTGACAGAGCCAGAGCCAGAGCTAGAGCCAGAGGAGGCAGAGGAAGGTCGGAAGACACATTTATGAGTTTCAGAGTCCCCGAGATAGCCCTCGAGACAATTCTTTCCATAGTCCCCGAGACAGTCCTCGAGAGAGTTGCTGAGACAGTTTCGGATATAGTTCCTAAGACACAAGTGAGCCCATGATCATGTTTACATTATCAAGTGTTATTTGAACTATGCTAATGTCATTTGCAATGTGTTTTGCAGGAGGATGATGCACAAGGTCCACAAACACAAATATACACAAATGTAGACCTTAACCTTCCTTGAAACATTGGTTTGATAAAGTAGGTTTGATATATATATATATATATGTATATGCGATTGTAATGGACATTATCGTTGTAAAATTTGAATTGCTTTGATAAATTGGAAATAATATATTGGTTCCATACATTTGGTTGTTGAGGGTGAATGGAAATTGATTAGTATGCTAATGTCTAGGTACCAACTGTTAAGTTGAATCTGTTTTTCAGAGCCATGGTGAGCCGCTGCGGTTTTTTTGAAACGCCGCAGCGGCTTGCTAACAAACTACGGCGGCGTGTCTGCAAAGCCGCGGCGGCATGCTAACAAACCGCGGTGGCCTATCCGCAAAGCCGCAGCGGCTTTATGACGTGCCACAGCGGCTTATCAACAAAGTCACAGTGGCTCGTCAGAAACCGCTGCGGTGTGTCCAAAGATTAAAAATTTTCATTTTCACTCTAAAATGATTAAAAATTCTCATGCTTACTTGGTTGTTCATGATGAATGGAATTGATTGAGTCATTTTTACTCTAAAAGGATTAAAAATTTTGCAAGAGTTTCACTTTTTTTTAAGTCTATCCCCCTTGCAACATGAACTACAACATATATGCATTTCCCAACCAGACCAGACATTATCCAAACTAACTATAAACAGAAAAAGCAAACATGTGAAGCGTCAAAAACAGTTTTCTATAAAAATTTATATTTTTCTATCAAAACGGCAATGTAAATGTAAACATAAATTACAACAAAGTCTACTTAACATATATATTCCTACGCCGCCTTCTTTCTGGTCCGTTTCGGCCACAAATTCTTGATTGTAAAAGACAATTGCGTGTTAACAAATATGTTCGATGCTGTGTCGAACAACAGACCCTCAAAGGTTTGATCGTCGTGCTCGTGGAATTGTACCTTATTAGTGCACTGTCGGATCTCCCTCATCCCCTCACTCATACACCGCAAGATGCCGTACGGGCTGCAATGCAAAGGGAACAATTGCCGGTAAAATATGCGGAAAGCAATATTATGAATTTACATAAGGGAAAATACATACCGCTCTTTGTCAATGGGAGCTACGATGATGGAGATTGCTTTCGGCATCAATTGCTGGTAAGCATATTGAGTGTGGAGGTCAACGAAGGACATAAAACAATTTTACTTTGGGTGTGTCTGCAATGTAAACAATGTATTAGATGATCTCAGTGAACATGAATAACAACCTGGAGAAGCGAGATAGTTACTTACGTGAATCCACCATAATGTGAGTAGACCTCGCTCCTGTTGAAACGCGAATACGTCTTCGTCGTTGACTGCATAACACTACATATAAGTTTGGATGAGTACTAAGATAAAATCTTATACACTAAGATACAAAGAAGGCTTCTCACCGTGTTTGGCGTCCCGACTTGATCCGAGAAGATGATATGAGGGATGATGTAATCACCGTCGAGCAACTTTCCCCAAAGAATTGCGCACATCTCTACGTTCTTCCAGGTATTTGGCACAACATACTTCTTGAAGACGTCATCAAATCCCGAGACTGCAACAAAAAAGGCAAAAGGCCGTCAGACTAATAAAGCATGAATAAGTGCAGACACACATATATAACCAAATCAAAGACGTACCACACGCACAGTTTTAAGGGCCTGGGCCTATGACTCACTTGTCTCCTGCACCTCAGCAAGCACGGCTGGAGGAGCAGGTTGGCGTCTTATGGAAATGGTGGTGCAAATCAACATGTTATTACGTCAAACACAAATAAGGTAAAGACTGGACTTTCCGTACAAATTAAATAACTTACAAGCGTTCTATGCTTTCTGTTGCTTCGAAGGACGATGGGGAGGCTGCTGTATGGGCTGCTTGCTTCTCTATTCTCTAAAGTATTGCCAACAGCTCACGAGGCCACTCTTCTGCTCGCTGATGCCTCTCTTCTGCTCTCTCCTCCACTTTCTTTATTTGGACCTGTGCCATTTGAAGGTGTGCCTCCATCATTTGTATTCTGGTAAGCGCCATATAATGGAGCTCCTCCATCTTGCTCATCCAGCTAGACGTCTCCTCAGGCATCAAAGTAAAATGCGATGTCTGAGGAGGGGGTGAACACATCGGCTGCGGAGCATCATCCTCCATGTGCTGTAGAGGCGATGCTAGAGTCTGTTCTGCCGAAGGCTAAGCCACCGAGGGGGCTAAAGGTGCTTGCGGCTGGGACATTGAATGTGGCTGCTTCAGGGTCTTGTGTACCCAAGTCCCTCCAACTTTGCTTACCCCATTCAGTCCACTTTTGATTTGTTGTACATGTCTGTGGCCGTCTCTTCGACTCTTAGCTCATCCTCCGAGATGGGTACCCCAAAGTGTTCAGCAATCCTCTGGATGAGCTAGTTGAATGGCAGACTTTTGGCTGGGTTGTTGAGGACTTCATGCATGTGACTCAGGATGACATATCTAATGTCCACCTTTTTCCTAGTGAACACTTTCCTCAACAAATAGAGATCCATGCAGCTAACATGGTCTCGATGTCCATCCCGAGCCAAAATCGTGTATGTCGTCATGAGATGGATCACTCGGGCTATGGCTTTCAACTCATTGCCCTTTGGCTTCTTATACTCGGCAATCTTGGGATCCCAGTGCAACAATCTAAGCACCGCTAGCCCTTCTCCTTTGGCTGATGAATGGTGGATCCCACGAAATGTGATAATATTGATCTTTTGGCCCATCCAGTACACATCCAGGCATTGTATTCGGCTCGTTGGGAGTCAACCTCAACTTCCGTCCAAAGATATACGTTCGCAGCTCTAATGGATAGGTGGACAGTTTCAAATTTGAATAAAATAGTCTGACAATCCTCTCGCAATAACTTCCCCCTATCCGACACAACTTGCCTAATCCAGCATCCTCAACCAATTGTTCAATTCCCATTCCAGCCAATGACTCCAAATCTACTCTTTTAGAAACAATAATTGAACGGTGTTGTATATCATCTTCATACCATTCTCTGCAGTTCACTGTCCTGAATAGTTGGGACTGGAAACCCGTTGTAACGGCTGGTAGTTGTTCAAGCTCTGGTTGAGATTGAGAATGTGCCACTGTTTCTCAAGCCTCCCCGGTTTCTGCATGTTGCACTGCCACAGTTTGGACCACTTGCACTGCCGCGGTTTGGACAACTTGCACTACGGCGGGTGCTCCTTCTTGTACAGTTCCTGGATTAGCAGACTCCGGCATCTCTGGTATCAATTGCGATGGCCCACCTCTTCTCTTCGTCGCCATTTTCTTTGCTCGGGAATACATTGTCGTTGTTTGTCTGACCTTGGTGTTCGCCGAGCCTAGGTTTTCCTTCTTTGTTTTTGGGTGAAATGGTCGGAGCCCTCGATCAAGTATGTATAACGACAGTGGATCAAAGACTGAGGTACTACAAACCGCTGCGGTTTTGGATGACGCCGCAGCGGTGTCTCAGTAAACCGCTGCAGTTTTGTCCTATGCCGCAGCGGTGTCTTGGTAAACCGATGCAGTTTTATAAGACGCCGCAACGGTGTGTCACGACACCGCGACAACTTCATACTGAACCGCAGTGGTGTGTCATGACAAGTCTTCGCATGGTTTTTAAAAACTATGGAGCCGCAACGGTTTGTTGACGAACCGCCGCGGCGCCACATAATCACGTTTAACAGCAAACATGACAGCAATGTTGGATTTGACAGTTTCCCATAGGTCAGTGGTTAATTTGTTAGAAAAAAAATGTTAGTGGTTGGTTTGCCACCAACAGTAAAGGATGATGGTTGATTTGTCATTTTCCCTAAAAAATAGTAAATAAAAGGGTTATTATCATCTGACACCTCCAACTATGGGTACCCTTTTATCCAACACCTTATGCTTTTAATTTTTTTATTGAACACCTTATACTATCTAGCGTTTTCATCAGGCACCTTCCATCTAACTGCTGTTAAGCAGATCCTCAGAAGAGTGCAACACTTCTCCTCTGCAGCAAGCTCTTCTCTCCGAAGCTTGCTCTTTTCTTCTCTCCGAAGCATGAAGGCGAAGACGACGATGAAGACTTGAAGGCGAAGGTGCTGACGAAGGCAAAGCCCAACTATGCGAAGCAACCTCCAGCTAGGCGAAGACAAACCCTACTCTACGAAGGGTTCCTCAGGGTCGGCGAAAGCGACCCTGTCTCTGCGAAGACGAAGGCAAAGCCCCTTACACCTCGATTAGGGGATGTTCATTCAGTTCTTTGTATTTTGTCTCCTTGAACATTTTCCCCTCGGTCAAATTTAGGATTACCAAAGGTAAGAGTTTTACTTTAAGATGGTGTGGACTAGTTGTGGAACCCATTTGTTGCTGCGAGGTTTTTTGGTTAGCAGTGTGAGCGTTCATTTTTCTTAATTGTTGCCCTGTTTCCGTTTAGGTGATGCAGTGGCCATCGGTTTTGTGTGATCTTCAACAACACCACTGTTCAGGTAAGGGAATAACTGGGCATTAGGATGTTGATGAAAATCGGATGTAGTGAAAGAGAATCTGTTACTTGCTTATTTGGGGAAATTATATTCTGTGATTGGATTGGAGTTGTCATATGCTTAATTATATGCTGGAAATTTAAATATTATGTATGAGTGAAAATCGAATGTAGTGAAAGAGAAATGAAAGATCGGTTATTGCTCTATGATTGCACTATTGAAATTCTGTTTTGGATGTTGATGTTAATAGAATCAATTTCGTTTGATTGGTTTTTTTTTAATACAAACTGAAATAGTTGATTGTTTAATTATACTCTATTAAGTTAGAATTTTGCACCTGGATACTTGTTGTATGTTGGAAGATGATGTGCATGCAATGTTAGATAATTTCAATTAAGTAATTAGATTTATGGGAGTAGAGAATGTCTCGTGTTTCTACCACTAGTAGCGGTATTCATCAAGGTCTTTTTTGTTAATATTACATATTAGTCAATATTTTTTTGTCTAATTTTTTGTTCCATGTGTGTGTTTTATGTAGATGTTTCAGAAGTTGTTTCAGATGTTACTTGCTTTTGTAACATTAGAGCTGCCATATGTATGTCTTGGACACGAGCAAATCCTAGACAAAGATTTTTCAGTTGCCAAAATTATGAGGTATAAATTATACTTTGGGAATGTGGCATGTAGTAAGCTTTTATACTGCACTAAACAATTTCTTTTTAATCATGTTTGGAGAGGAAGTGGAGGATGCAACTTCTTTGCATGGCATGATGTAGTAACAGGCGTGTGACAAAAGAAGATTGTTAATCATCTACATTTAGAGGCCGTTAATAAGAAGCTTACAAGAAAGTGTTGAACTTATTTATGTGTATTGTAGATTGTAAATATTATTCGGTTTCTAGTCTTTTATGCATTTTGTGTTTATTCTAAAAGTTGAATTTTGATTGGTTGTTTATGAGAAACTTGGTTGTAACATACTATGATTTGCGATCGAAGTTTTATTATTGTGATAAATACGATTGTAATTGTGGTAAATCACACGAAAAAACTTTATAATCTCAAATGGATGTTGTACAATAACACAAGAACATCATCGATTCGACTACACCACAAAATACTAAGATAGATGTTGTACAATTCATCGATTTTCGTTTACATGAATCTGGTTAATCCTCACTTCTCCATTCATCGCTAATCAATATACTTAATCAAAATTTGGTTCATTTTTTATGTTAAGAAATTGATTATAGCCTTTTTTTTTTTTTGCGATATACTCCTTTTTTTTCTTACAAGGAAGTCTGTTGGATTTACGACATTTCCTTCCTTTGTAATTATTGCGATTTGGTTCCTGTTATTTTGGCTATTCTTATTTTTTTTTTTATGTCTCTACTATTGTTGTTGTCGAAGAGAGCCTTAAGCGAGGGACGTGCCTCAAAGGTTGAGGGACGTCCCTCATAGTTTGTTGCTATGGAAGTTTTGCCAAACACTCTATTTTCTTTAAGCGAGGGACGTCCCTCATAGGTCGTCTTACAGATGGCAGATGAAGCCAATGCCGAGGTGAAATCATCATTGTTCTCTTCTAGAAAGCTCATGTCATGTTTTATGGGAAAATCAAGAAGAAGCTGAAGCACACTTTCAGAAGAATCCTCTAAATCATTAGAGCTTGAAGAATTTGATTTGATCAAATAATCCTCAGCGATGGATTTGCATGTTTTATATTCGATTTCTTGATTGCTTTCTTGGGTCGACGAAACAGCTTAGTTGGGGCTAACGTCTCTAGTAAGAACAGCCGATGAAAACATCAGAGAAATAGAGCTCAGACATGTTGATAAATCTACTTCTTTTAAAGTTTTTGCCAAACACTCTCTTTTCTTTATTGTGCAAATATATCTATTACAAAGACAAAGTCCTTTAAGCGAGGGATGTTCCTCAACCTATGATGAATGTCCCTTGCTTAAAATTGACATCCCTTAATCTATGACGGACGTCCCTTGTTTAAAATTCAGAAATACGATATTGTTCCAGACTTAAAATGGATGTTCCTTAGCTAACAATGGTTGTCTCTCACGTTAAACGGACAAAGATGACGTCGTTTCAGCTTAAAATGAATGTCCCTAATTTTAAAACAGACGTCTCTCACTTTAAAAGGAATGTCTCTTAACCTATGAGGGACGTCCCTCGCTTAAGGGACATCCCTCCCTTAAAGAAAAGAGAGTGTTTGGTAAAATCTTCCATATTAGCAAGGCTCTCTTTGACAACAGCAATAGCAGAGACATACAAAAAATAAGAATAGCCCGAATAACAGGAACCAAATCGCAGCAATTATAAAGAAAGGAGCTACCGTAAATATAACAAACTTCCTTGCAAGAAAAAAAGGAGTAAATCGCAAAAAATAGGTTATAATCAATTTCTTAACAGATAAAAAATGAATTGAACTTTGATTAAGCATATTGATTAGCGATGAATGGAGAAGTGAGGAATAACTAGATTCTTGCAAACGAAAATCGATGAGAAAGAATCATTTCCTCCCAAACGTGACTGCGAGAAAGAGAAAGAGATCTGCGGCATTTGCGTCAATGGATTTTGGTGGAAAACGTGACTGCGAGGTCACTGATGTTCTTTTTCCATAGTTCAAGGTTTTAGTTATGTGCGAAATTTTTTCAGGGTTTGATTTGTTATTGAGCATAAACTATAAGGTCTGTGATGTTAATTTCCCTAAATAATATATGAAAAATATTAGTGAAATCAATCCTCTAGATCTTTTAGGCTTTCCATTAGTGATTTTTTTTTTTGTTATTTATTTTATTTTAGTTTCCAAAAATCAAAATTTTAATTATCTAGATAAAGTTAGAATTATTAGAGCAGTACTTAGAAAAATTAATAAGTTACATATTCTCTGTAGATTCGACAACCCTATTTATCATTATACTATAAAATTTGACACTGTACACTTGCAGTCTTTTATCACGAAAATCTTCGTTCAAGTTTTTGGACGTTTGTCGTTAGAAATTGATGTTCAAGATAAGATTATTGAAAGACGACGTCATTTAGCATTGAGAGACATTAGTGGATTCTATGGGACATCCATTAATGTTGAGAGACGAAGTCATTTAGTATTGAGGGACGTCCCTCAACTTACAACGGACGTCCCTTAATACTAAAAGACGATGTCATTTAGCATTGAGAGACGTCTGTGGATGCTGTGAGACATCCATTGATGTTGAGAGACGATGTCGTTTAGTATTGAGAATCATTTCTCAACCTTCCACAGATGTCCCTCAATACTAAACGACGACATCGTTGAGCATTGAGAGATGTTTGTGGATGCTGGGGCATCCATTAATGTTGAGAGACGACGTCATTTAGTATTGAGGGACATCCCTCAATACTAAATGACGACGTTAAGCGACCTTCAACTCCATCTATACACGCAATAAGGATGTCCTCTGCGAGAGCAAATGACAACCCTAAATCCTTGAACACCATCGAAAAGCGAAAAAACATATCAGAAATGGAAATGAAGCCTATTTTCGCAGTCCAAGCAAATGAACAATGTGTGTTCGATCACGAAGCTGTTATAGGGGTGTATTCAATCTAGACATTTCTAGACGATGAGCTTCGTTCATTATGCGACTTAGAAGATGATGATTGAGCGAAGAGTAAACCTCTTTAAGTGGAAAGAGAGCTATATTATATTGAGGAGGAGTTATGAGAAAGTGGCTCAACAAAGAAGTGATGTTCTATTGCTAAAGGATCTGTTGAAACCTATTATTACCCCTAAAGACTTGCAGCAACAACCCCGATCAATCTCCAGGTTTTAACACCTCTTGACGTTAAAATCCTTTTCTTGTTTTTTTTAAATACATAATAAAAATCATGTCTTTAAAACTATACACAACTAATAAATAAATTATTTAAACTAAAATCCAACTGATAAAAAACATAATTAAAATATAAAGTCTTTCTTTTTCTTTTATTTTCTTCAAATCTTCACCCATAGGTAAACTTCGCTTGGACAACGCTTTAGCTTCGCACATGAGAATTCCTCTTCAAACGTGCCATCAATTCTTTCTATCATCATGTTCCCCAATAATTCCTTCATTACCTACATCACAAAGTTTAAACTATGAGTCTAATGCTCAGGAAGAGATGCACAATATAATATGAGTATGAAATGTAATTTTGTAAAAATAAGTCTTTTCGTTTCTTTCTTTCTTTTTCTTTTCTTTCATTTAACAACCTTACAACCTTTGTCAAAATTCTTACGAAAAAAGTAGACATAACTATGTGAAACATACCACTGTGTCTCGTGAACTTTGGCGAGACAGTTCCCCTTACCATGACCTCTGTTAGTGTTGTACACTCAATGCACAACTACTTGGTGAACTTCGACCAAGCCCCCACATAACTGGACTAACGGCCTTATCTCCCATAGGACCAACCTTTGGGACAACCTTTCCTCAACCTTTCATAATCTTTGCTATGTATCTTAAATTCTATTTTTGTCTTTCTTACATAAAAATATATGCATGAAAACCATTTTTGTTATTTTCTTGAAAAACATGATGCATGGAACATACATGATAACAGTCTAACGTGCATGATCATATAGCATAACAATAGTAGTTATATCCTCAAATCAATGAGATGTGACATATTATCCAATAGTATATCAAACATGCATGAAAACAGTCAAAACATCTCTAAGGTCATCACCTTGTATCCTAACGTCACATGTCTGAAATAAAGAAATCCTATTATCAGTATAAAAAAAACATCCTCGAAACACAACCCGTAGGCTTCAAGACTACCTTACCTTAGCACTTTGTGATGCAACTAAAGGCCAAACATGAACAAAACATCTTTTACCTTAAGTTCTTAGTGAATGTCTGACTATTCAACTTTTCTTCAACACGTTTTTCCTCCTTTCAAATTAAACAAAAACATATAAATAAGAAAAGAAGAACTTTAAAACCTTCACAGTTCATTGTTCACTATTGTCTTATAAAGATCTTAACTGTGAAAAGTCCTAACTTGAGAAGCTTGAAGAAAGGCTCACCCAAGAGCTAGAGAGAATTCCCTTCGACTTTGGGGTTCTAGGGTGATTATGGTTTCAATCGAAACCCTAATATTTATAGACCCATAAATAGATAACTTTGTTGGAGAAAATCTCATAAAATAATTTCTTAATTTGATCTTTTCATAAAATATCTAAAGATCGAATCGTAGCTCAAAAGAATATGAAAAAACTAACTTATTTAAAACCTGCCTGAGCTCCATCGGGCACTCGAATAGTTGTTGGGGACGTCTGCAATAGCCTACTGGTCTTATGGCCAACAACTACATCACCCCTAAAATTTACATTCGCAGTCGCCAAAGCAACTATAGATGCCAACACTTTTGCGGAAGCTAATGCTCCCGCAGAAAATCCAATCTGTAGGTTCGTCCATCAATCACCGTCTGCCACGTGTACTTATCCATTGTAAAAAAATCTCATCCGTGGACGCTAATGCTCTTGTGGAACCAGCGTCATCAGGTATTCATTAAATCCAACGATGATGTTTCACTTCGTCTAAAATCTGCCGCAGACACCATCCCTATCCATGGAAGCAAATGCTTCCACTCTAACACTATTAACCGAGGGTTACAAATCCAAATGACATTGTTCTCTCACCTAAATTCGTTGCCGCATATACGAACGTAGTTGCAGAAACACGCTAAAATGTAAAACAACGACATTCCTATTTACTTAACTTATATGAACGACATCTTTCCTTTCTGTGAAAGAATTTTTTCCTAATCCTATGATTCACACTTCTTCCGCTAATCTAAATACAACAATCCAATACTCATTTGCGTTGAACACTTTCACGGAATAATCTTTTCCTAATCCAATGATCCCCATTCTTTCCACTAATCTAATCCTATGGTCCAACGACCTTCTACATTCAAATGGCATCAAACACTCCAACAAAAGCATTTTTCTCGTTTCTAGATTGATCACAGTCATTCCTAAACCTCATCCAATAGTTCATATTGCACCCGGTCTTCCTACACTATATTTCCTTAATAACCCAACACTTAAATCTTTTCTATTTCGTGGATTATTACACATTATTTCTTTACTAATTCTAATACACTCGACTTTCCTAATTCCTCAATAATTCCTATTTTATTTTATTATTTATGAAATAAAATCATTTATTTTAACTTTCCTAATTCCAATACTTTATTTAATAATTCTAATATTTTAAATCCTTCATTAAAATTCGTAAATCGTGATGTTAATTAATCTATGTAAACTATAAATTGTCGCATTATAATTGATCGTGCAAAATTTTGGGTATTACATTCCTTCCCCCTTAAATAAATTTTGCCCTCAAAATTTGTTCTACAAAAAAGTCTCGAATATTCTAACTCTATAATCTAAATAAACAGTTCCTCCTAGAATAACTCCCAAACATACAACAACTATAAATTACCTGACACATCAACAGACTACACAAGATCATCATCCATGACAAGAGAAAAGACTCGAGGTGCAACCCCCTTCTAATCCCCAGTTGAAGTTTGGCAATTCTTGGCTATATGACCCAACTTATTACACTTGAAGCACAACCCAAATCCAGCTCTATACTTGCCTGTATGACTCCTCTTGCACTTGGAGCATTGAACAACTTGAGGCATCGTAGTTCCAACCTTGTTATCCACTGGTCATCCTATGACACACTTTTCTTTTCCTTGTAGTTCTCCATCAGTAAGGGCATCTTCGCACTTCTAGCATCGGGTTGGCCTACCTTTTTCTATTGGTTCTCATTCAATAACTTCTTTCTCGCTTCCAAATGTTTCGAAACTTGCAGTTTAACCTCTTTTACCTCCAATGCCTTAGTCACGATCATCAAATAGGGTATTCCTTGAGTGCCAAATGTCTTCACGTCTCTATAAATCGCCACCTTCAAACCCTGAACAAATTGACACACTTAAAGCTCATTAGTGGCCACTAGGTGTGGTGCAAATCATGACAAAGCCTCAAAATTCTGCTCATAGTCTAAAACAGATCAAGTCTGGTGAAGCTAAGTAAACTCTACTAACATTTGTGTCATAGCCGTGTGGTTGAAATACTTACTATAAAATATCTCCTTGAATGTCCCCCATGTCATTACCTTCACGTCATGGATTGTCTTAATTGTGTTCCACCAAAACCTTTGTGTCTCGAGTGAGTAGATATACCATGCATGAAACTTTTTCTCCCTCATCAATCATCACATAATCAAACATGTTCTCAAGGGCCTGGATCTATTCTTCGGTTGTGGTTGGATCAAAAAAACTTCCATCAAAACAAGGTGGCTTCAACTGACGAAACTTCTCTCATCCAACCTCGACTTGAATAGGTTGCATCCTTCCTTGCTTCTCTCTTTCTGCCATACGCTCCATGTATTGGAACTGTCATTCCACTAACTCAGACAATTGACCGATTGCCTCATTTTTAGTGTTCATATTATTCCTAGCCTCTGTCACCATACTTTCTTCCTAAAAACCCTAATACTAGCACATAAAAAATAAATTGGTAAAAAAATTATCATCTAAAGTAAGCATACTTATAGTTGAGGAAGCATTCTCATGATGATGCTTGCGTTGTTAAGTAGTTTGCAAAAACAACTTTAACCCGGGTACTCTGATACCATTTTGTAATGCCCCTTGATGTTAAAACTCTTTTCTTGGTATTTTTTTTAAGTACACCATAAAAATCATGTCTTTAAAACCATACACAACAGAAGTCGTTAAAATAAATCCCATTAAAATCCATCGTAGTAAAATCCAGTAAATTAAGTATAACTAATAAATAAATGATTTAAACTAAAATCCAACCGATCAAAAACAAATTAAAATATAAAGTCTTTCTTTTTCTTCTGTTTTCTTCAAATCTTCACCTATGGGTAAACTTCACTTCGACAACGCTTTAGCTTCGCCCATGAGAATTCCTCTTCAACCATGCCATCAATTCTTTCTATCATCATGTTCCCTAATAATTCCTTCATTACCTACATCACAAAGTTTAAACTATGAGCCTAATACTCAGTAAGAGATGTACAATATAATATGAGTATGAAATGTAATTTTGTAAAAATATGTCTTTTCGTTTCTTTCTTTATTTTTCTTTTCTTTCATTTAACGACCTCGCAACCTTTGTTGAGATTCTTATGGGGAGAGTAGGCACGACTATGGGAAACACACCAGTGCGTCTCGTAAACTTTGGTGAAACAGTCCACCTTACTAGGACATTTGTTAGTGCTGTACACTCAATGCACAACTACTTGCTGAACTTCGACCAAACCCCGGCATAATCGGACTAACAAGCTTATCCACCTTAGGACTAACCTTTGGGACAGCCTTTCCTCAACCTTCCATATTTTTCTTATATATCTTAAATTCTGTTTCTATCTTTCTTACATAAAAATATAGGCATGAAAACCGTTTTCATTTTTTTCCTGAAAAACATGATGCATGGAACGGACGTGATAACAGTCTAACTTGCATGATCATATAGCATAACAAAAGTAGGTATATCCTCGAATCAATAAGATGTAACATATTATCCAACATTATATCAAACATGCATGAAAGCAGTCAAAACATCTCCAAAATCATCACCTTTTATCCTAACATAACATGTCTCAAATAAAGAAACCACATTATCAATCAATAAAAACATATCTTCGAAACATAGCCCATAGACATCAAGACTACATTACCCTAGCACTTTGTGATGCAGCCAAGACCAAACACAAACAAAATATCTCTTACCTGAAGTTCTTAATGAAGGTCTAACTATTCAACTTTTTTCAATACGTTTTTCCTCCTTACATATTAAATAGAAATAGATTATTAAGAAAAGAAGAACTTTAAGACCTTCACAGTTCCATTGTTCACTATTGCCTTATAAAGTTCTTCACTGTGAAAAGTCCTACCTTGAGAACTTAAAGAAAGGCCCACCCGAGAGTAGAGAGAATTCCCTTCGACTTTGGAGTTTTCGGGTGATTAGGGTTTCAACCTAAACCCTAATATTTATAGACTCATAAACAGAGAACTTTGCGGGAGAAAATCTCATAAAATCATATTTTAGTTTTATCTTTTCCTAAACAATCTAAAGATCGAATTGTAGCTCGCAAGAATCTGGAAAAATTAACTTATTTAAAACTGTTGAACCGATATGTGCCTAAGGAGAGGGGATTGAATTAGGTGAGCTAAACTTTTTCGTACGATTTGATTATCTATTCCTTAAGTGATTTATCTATAATAAATATGCAAGCAATCATAAACAATAAGAAAGAGTTAAGCGATAGAGAAATTGCAAACCAAATTTATTTACGCGGTTCGGCAACTTTGGCTTACGTTCGTGCTCCAAATTTCCTACTTAGAGATCCTTAATTACCCAATCTCCCAAGTTGGTTATGATTGACTTCACAGGTGTCAATCAAACCTTTATAAGTTGACTCTTTCTGAGGGCGTCATCCTTTCCCCTTGACTATTACTGAGTGTCACCCTTTTGTTCGCAATTTACAAATATTGCAAAAATAGAAAATACAACTTTAGAACTTAACTCTCTAATATGAAATCTCAAGTTGAGGATGGAGAGAGTTAAGTCTACGCACTCATTTGATTGGTGAGAATACGAGTATAAAATTTGGTAGAGCTTCGCTATGATTCTCACCTCATTAAATTGAGCTTCGGAGTGTCTTCTATATATTGATAAAGCTTGAGTGATCGACCACCTCTGTTTCATTCGACCTCCTCTTGAGCATTGGAATGTTATCGTTAGTTTTTGGTCATCCAATTTTTTCTTTGGTCTATCAAACCGATCGACCGCTTCTAGAAATCTCAAAANAACAATCTCCCCCTTTTTTATTATGACAAAATATTATAAGTTGTTTATTCTTAAGTCTAAGCATGTACATATAGTATTACATAATTTGATCTCTCCCCCTTAGTTTATAAAATATATCCAACTCTTAATTTCAAGCAAATATACTATACAACTTATATAAATCTCTCCCCCTTTGTCAAAATAAAAAAGAAACCAATGGGATGGATTAACATAAATTCAGAAAAAGATTTCTCTCTTTTGTCATTATTCAAAACATAGAAACTATTGGAGAGAAAACAATTTAAGAAAATAATACCAATTGTAATAAGATTTATCTTCCCTTTTATCAATATACCAAATCAAGTCATTGGGGATAACCAAAGCATCAAAACAAAATCGTTTAATCAAATTAATTTTTCCCCTTTGACATTAAGCAAACATAATAATTGAGGGTTCAACCTTCAAAACAAAACAATTATATTTCTCCCCCGTAGAAAAACAATTGTTGGGAGAAAACAACTAAGTCAATACCATGAGAAAGAAAAATGATTCAATTTACTAATTGTAATAAAGAAAACATTTAAACTTTGATAAAAAGAATATTCAAGTTAAAACTCTTTTCTCCCCCTATTTCAATAAACAATTTCAATTCAATGGGGAGCTACAAAGACATTAAATTCAAACACCAACAATAATTCAATATATACACAATTTAAGATACCAATTGTTGGATGAACAAAATTTAAAACCAAAGATATCAATTGAAGAATTAAAAATAAATTGAAGGATTTAAAAATATATAAACCAATGAAACCAAAAAAAATGCAACTAATAGAATCAAATCAAGAGTATATGCGATTCATTAAGCATTTTCATCAACCAAATATGTAAACTCTTGATTCACTATACAAATAGTAGGACAAACAAACAAATTTTCATAATTTTTTTTCTTTGCAAATGGTTGATAGTCAATTCATGCTTTATCAAATGTTACCATTTGCTTTCCTAAAACCATGCTCAAATTTTTACTACCATTAGTGAATTTCAAAATAATAGAGTCCAAATCATTATTATTCACTTTCAATTCACTAATATCATTCTCAAGAGATTTAATATCACTATCCAAATCACTAGATGAATTGTGTACTTTGTCCTCCTTGGCCATGAAGCAAAAATTGGAGACTTCTTCAATCTCGGAAGAAGAATTCTCATCGCTATCATCCCATGTGGCCTTGAATGCTTTCTTCCTTGAGAATTTTGATTTCCTATTTGCTTAGGGACAATCGGTTGTGGTGTGTCTGGGTTTCCTGCATCCAAAGCAAACTATTATCTTCTGCCCTTTTTCTTTCTTTCATTGAAGGTATTTGTTGAACTTCCAGGTTATGTATTTGATATCTTCATCTTCTTCCCTGGAATCCACTTGTGTACTTGAAGAGGCTTTGAGGGCAATATTGTAATACCTCAAAAATAAGTTTGGTAATCGTAATAAGATTGATATAATTAGTGATGATTATTGAAGATTTATTCGATGCTTTAGAGTCAATGGGGATGGTATTAGAAGTGGTTAACTGAGAATTTTGGTTAAGGATTAAAGTATAAATTGTTAATGAAATTGGTAAAGTAGTGCAGTGGCGAAGCATGAAGGAATTGGTCGATCAAGAGATCGACCGCAGAAATGGCAGAGGCAACACAAGGTTTGTCGACATTGGAATAGGTCAATCTTGAGATCAACCACAGAAATGGTAGTGGCTAAGATGAAGGCAAGCTACGTTGGTCCAGTCGATCAAGTGATCGACTGGGAAGTTTGGATGGCGGTCGATCATGGGATCCACCAGCCACACTGTAAATTGCCAGAAATTGGTTTTAACGTTGTTCCGGTCGATTGGTGATCGACCGAGACCCTCGGCTTGTGGTTGATCGTGTGATCGAACAGCTCCACTAGATTTTCGGAGATTGTATTTGCAAACGTTGTTCCGGTTGATCATGGCTTGTGAAGGTTGATCAACCGGAACCGATGGAAAATGTGAATCCCGAGTCAATGTTTTCTGGGATTCTCTATGTCCTCCCTTATAGATGATAGTATAGATGAGAAGTTAGATGAGATATTTTGGGGAGAGGTGAAGCATATGAGGGACGCTTCTTCTGAGAAGATAGAAAAGAGAGAGTGAGAGTGCTCTCTGGAGAAAGCCGAGAGGAAAAGAGAGAAAGAGAGAAGGAGAGTGAATGACCGAGAGAAAGTGAGAGAGAAGGAAAAGGGGAGTTGCTAGGTTTCTGATAAAGTAATGAAGAAGAAGCAGAGGAAGAGAAGAAGGTGAGGATGATCTTCAGAGGAGAAGTTCTCTTGGGTCTTCTCGGGTGTGCTTGAGGTATTCAGCTTTCTTCCTGGTTTTTATGGATTTATGAAAAGATATTGTTAAAAGTAGAAGATAAAGGAGTGAAGAATATAAATCGGTTAGTTGGGTTTGTTCTTGTATGCTTGCTTTGATTTATGGATTTTAGGATAAAGCTATGTTAAAGGTATTTGAAGGATGATATGGTTAAGGCTCTCTGTTTATTGTTGCTCGATAAAATGTGTTAGGAAATGGTTATCTGTTTATTTATAGCTTTGATAAATATGTTTTGTTGGTTGGAGGCTTTATGCTGTCTGTCATGTACGAATATGATAATCAGCGAAGTTAAAAAAAAATGTTGAGTTTCAGGTTCTGTAAGTTAAGGTTGCTCTTTTATTGGTTATAGTGTTGGTGAAGATAAAAGGATGGAAACTATTAAGTGTTATGATTTATGGAACTTCATGAATGGTTGTTAAGGAAATGAAGCTAATGATTTAGTGTTATTGATTTTGAAGGTATTGAAGAGGAAGAACTTATGTGCTAAAACGCTTTAAGGATGTCAAGTAAGTGATATTGTTTGTGTTTGGTCTTTGGGGCCTAAATCGCAAGAGTAAGGGTTTGTATGTTGACTGCATTTACTAGATATAATAGGTTGTGTATAACATCCCGTAACTTTTTCCATATAAAAATTTTCTTTCTTTTAAAAACACTCATGAGCGAAAACCAGAGTAACAAATAGCGGAAGTCTTTTACATTAAAATACCACAAACCAGTAATTTAAAGCTATTAAATAAACACAAGTAAAACATTAATTTAAAACAGTTTGAAGTCATTAAACACTTGAATATTTTTAAAGCATTTAAATACAATTATTTCATTTTCGTAAGCCATAACCCAAGGTCAATGTCACCAACAGCACAAACTCCCAACCAGACAATACTCTATCTACTACATCCTTTATCAACTTTATCTAATCATCGATTGCTTACCTACAACAATGGGACCTATCTATGAGCAAAAAAGTCAGTAAGCGGTATAAACGTAAAACATGAATACACATATAATTTTTGTAACATCGTATACAGTTTTCAGTTTTGCTTTTCTACTACTGTTCATGTCTTTTACTGTTATTTACTATTTTTCTTATATAGTCTTCTATTTCGCTTATCTGTTACTGTTTCTGTCATTTACTGTTATTTATTCCGTTTCTACATCGAACCACAAAAACTACTATTTATTTATTTTTGGTTTCTGTGCCGGGTGTATCTAACAGGACCACAAAAATAATTGTTTACGTATATTCAATTTTATTCTGTTACTGTTCTCTTTTCATTTAGTTCCAGTTATCCATCCAAGTGTTAGAGATGTCAACTTGACAAGGTAGAGCGGTTTATGCATAAGGCGACGATTCCGTGGCACACACCTAGGCGACCAACTCAAGAACCCACATCTCTAACCACCGATTTATGTTTATTAATTTTCGTATACTTTAGGATTCCAAGTCTTAACGTTGTCGTGCACATACAAACCTATCTAACGTGTTACTCGATCATATCCTTAAAACATGATTCGTCCTAACTAAGGAACTGAACATAAATCTAATAAACATACAATTCATAACAAGCAATTAAACAAACAATAAACACCCCTTAATTCCTATGATATAGGCCCTTTTGGACAAAACACATGCAGTACCACTTACCTGAAGTTCTTAGCTTTAATGAGTTACCACTTAGAGTTTCTTCTCAAAACCTAGTTATCAATAACATGAAATTATCAATAAAAATTCTCTAATAATCAACCCTAACTACCAGCAATTCATTGCTTAACAGATCTCCTCGACTCAATAGCTTATTCCTTATGATAATCAAATCGGAATTCAAACTAATATTTCCAATACTTACTAAAATCTAGAATATTCATTCAATAGTATCCCACTAAACAACCACAATATAACCAAAGTTTGTACCTAAGCCATTTCAAAATAGTAGCATAATTTCATTCATGCTTATTATTACTTAATTTCCAACAACGACAAACCTCAATCCAATAACTACCTTCTCCAATAATTCCACATGATAAAACCCATTAATCATTTATGCCACAGTCCAATAATTCCCCACGGTAAAACCCATTAATCATTTATGCCACAAATAACTTGCAAACCACTATATCATCAGACAATAATCCATAATAAAATTCCAATAAAATATTTCTCTAACAAAATACAACCTTGTCACTCAGTAGAAACAAATATCATGAATACTTCTCCATGTAGAAACTAACTGAAGATAAACAACAACAATTCATGCTCTCCAAGCAATAATCAAAATGAAGAACACATACTTCCAGAATAATTCCTCATGATTTCTTTCTCAATATCACAGAACCTCACAGCCTCACTTTCTCTTTCACTGCTTCTATAAAACTCACAACAACAGAACAATTCCTCCTTCCTCACTGCTCCTCTTCTCTCTACGGTTTCACCTCTCTGTAAACCTTCAAGATTTCCTTCTCTCAAAACTACATAACTTCAGAGACCTCACACCTCAGCCTTACAGTTTTTCTCAACATTTCGACAGAGGTTCCCCATAGATTTCTTCTCTGTGAAACCCTGTTGCCATCCTTCTCTATATATAGGCCATTTTCAATGCCTCTTCATCAGCCAAGTGAAGACAAAAGTCCAAAAGATGGCACCCCTCAACGTCCAGACATGTACAACGTCGATCCAGAAGCTTCCAGTGATGGCGTTTTCCATTCCAAGCGACTCTTTAGTTTGGTGGTCGATTGTTTCTCCTTCGGACAATCAACCGCCAATCTCAATCGATTAGCTGCAACAACCTTATTTTCTAAATCACTAGTTGATTATGGCGGTCGATCCAATCCTTTGAACAATCGATCGCCAATCACCCAAAATATTGTTTCTTCAAAAATGCAGGTCGCTTGATTCTTCTAGTGGGTGATCGACCGCCATTTCATTTTTCTGCCACTTATCGAATTACAGGTTGATCACAAATCCTTTGGGTGATCAACCACCACACCAAATCAATCATCCACCACAATATTTCTTCACCAAAAAAATTACAGGTTGATCACAATCCTTTGGATGATCAACCTATATGATCAACCTCCACTTCAACCCATCATCTGTCATTATTTCTTCCATTATATATTCATATATATTCCAACAATGCTTAAGAATGCATATTTTATATATATATTTAATAAATCACTTTTTCAAACTATTCAAACCTAAATTTTCAAATTATCCAAATTAATTCCAATAAATCATAAATCATCCTCCTAAGCTTAATATAAACATAATTCAGGATAATATAATTCACTTCTTCCAAATATGTTTATTTTGACCAATACCTTAATTGTCCATTATAGCTCCAAGTACCTCAAAATTATCACAGAAGTTGTATGCTTAGCATCACGAAAATTCAGGATATTACATTATGATCATGTCTTAAGGATGTATTGCTGCTTGTTATTTGATGATGTGTTTATTAGAAATTGATTCTCTAAGTTAAAGATATTGATCATGCTTTGAGGATTAAATTGAGGTTATAAAACTGTATGCATTCATATGCATTCATGTATCATGGTTTTTAAAATGTTACGAAAATGGTTTTAAGCATGGTTTTTGAAAAAGGAAATGAAAATAGATATGAAATGTGAATAAACGTAAATAAGTGTGATGAGATGTGGGTTTTTGAGTTGGCCACTCTCCCCGTCAAGTTTTGACATCTCTAATGCTTGTAAAGTTAAGTTAACAGTAAAGTTAAGTCAAGATAACGATAAAGGAAAACGAAAACAGAAAATTATATACGAATTTTAAAAGCTGCATAGTATGTGCATTGCATATTTCACAATGCTTATTGAGCCTTAGGCTCATAGTTAAGTCTTGTGTGTAGGAACATGCGAGAACAGGTTAAGGAGTAGTTAATGAAAGATTTGCACGCGTGAACCTTGTGGCTGGCTAGGCTAAAGATCAAAAGAAAATGTAAAAGGTTTGTAAAGCATTGTTAAATGTATAAAGTGATTTCTATTTCAAGTTAAGCAAAGTTTCCAAGTTATAAAGGGTTTTAAGAAATAGATTTTATTTGTTGTCTTTTATGAATGAAAAGACTTCCGGCGTAAAAGTCTTTAAGTGGTTTTAAGAATGAAAAGTCTTCCGCTACACAAAAGCTTTAATTTTACGTGAGATTTTCAAAGCTAAACGCTTTTTAAAATGCCACGTTTTAAGAAAGGAAAACCAAGTCTTACAAATATCCTTTCTTTTGGAGACTTCTTTCTCCTTCTTCTCCTCTTTCTCATTGGCCTCCATCGTGATCTCATGTGTCATTAGAGATCCAATGAGCTCCTCCATCTTCAAGGATTTTAGATTCATCGCTTCTTGAATAGCGGTAACCTTTGGTAGCCATGCCTTTGGTAGACACCTAAGAATTTTCCTAACCAACTATTCGTTGTGATAAATTCTACCGAGCACTTTCAAATTATTAGTAATATTAGTAAAACGAGTAAACATACAACTAATGGTTTCATTCTTTTCAATGGAAAACAACTCATATTCATGAATAAACATACTTAATTTACTTTCTTTTACTTGATTAGTGTTTTCCTGCGTAATTTCAAGCAATTTCCAAATTTCAAAGGCACTATCGCATGCTTGTACTCTATTAAACTCATCCATAGTCAATGCACAAAATAGTAAATTTATAGCTTTAGCATTCATGCTTAATTTACGTTAATCTATATCATTGAATTTAAAAGGTAATTTTGGAACATTTATTCCATTTTCGATTTTAACCGGTATAAAGGGACCATTTTTTATTATTTGCCACAAGTCAAAATCTAAATATTGTATAAAAATTATCATCCTAGACTTCCAATACACATAATCACTACCATCAAAATATAGAGGTCTAACTAAAGATTGTCCTTCAACACGAGTATTGAAATTCATGATAATTTTATACACCCAAAGAGTTCAATCAAATTTATCCAAATAATTTTCAATAAATAAAATAACCAAAAAGATGCAAATCAAAAAAATTTAATCAATATGCACAATATCACACAAAAAGTTTTAGTTAACCCTGCTTTGATACCAATTTTTGGACCGATTTGATTATCTATTCCCTAAGTTATTTATCTATAATAAATATGCAAGTAATCAAAAGCAATAATAATGAGTTAAGGGATAGAGAAATTGCATACTGAATATATTCACGCTGTTCAGCAATTTTGGCCTTTGTCCGCAATCCAAGTTTCCTACTTGGAGATTCTTAATCATCCAACCTCCCTGGTTGGTGATGATTGACTTCACGGGTGTCAGCCGAACCTTTACAAGTTGACTCTTTCTAAGGGCGTCACCCTTTCTACTTGACTATTACAGGGCATCACCCTTTTGTTCCCGGTTTACAAATATTGCGGAAATAGAAAATACAACCTTAGAACTTAACTCTCTAATATGAAATATCAAGTTGAGGATTGAGAGAGTCAAGTCTATGCACTCATTTGATTAGTGAGAATATGAGTATGAAATTTAGCAGAACTTCGCTACAATTCTCACCTCGTTAAATTGAGCTTCAGAGTTCTTTCTATATATAGTCAACCACCTCCCGAGCATAAGAATATTACCATTAGCTTTTGGTCGTCCAATTTTTGCTCTGGTCTGTCAAACCGGTCGACCGCTGCTACACATCTCAAAAACTGGCTCGAATATGTCTTATTGGGCGGTCGACCATTTCTTCATCAATCGATCGCTTTCTAGCATTCTTGAATTCTTGAGCAATCTACCATTTTGGCCGATCTACCACCTTCAAACTGGTCGACCACCTCCTCTATGTTTTAGTCGACCTCTTCTTCCTTTTCTACATTTCTTGAGTTCTCTAAGTTCCAAAGATCATACTACAAGCTACATGGACTTAGGTAAACATATTAGAATATATAAATACCCTTGTTAAGGGGTAATTCCAATGGAGATCAATATAATTATAAAGATAAAACATTAAACATAATCAAACTATAAACAACTTATAATTTCAATTAAAACATTCATATTCAAAACAAATAAGCCTAATGACACTTAGGCTAACAAAAACCTGCCTGAGCTACAACGGACGCGCGAACAACTACTGGGGACGTCTGCTATAGCCCTCTTGTCTAATGGCCAACAACCACGTTACCCCTAAAACTTACATTCATGGTCACCAAAGCAACTGCAGATGACAACACTTCCACGAAAGCCAACTCTCCAGCAGAAACTCCAATTCGCAGGTTCATCCTTCATTCGTTGTTTGCCACGTGTACGTATCCATTGCAAAAAAATCCCATCTGCATACAGTAATGCTTTCGCAAACGCCAACGTTGCCACAGATTCACTAAATCTAATGACGATGTTTCACTTCGTCCAAAACCTACCTCAGACACCTTCCCTATCTGTGGAAGTGAACGCTTCCGCTCTAACACTATCAACCAAGACTTACTAGGCTCTTCGTGACAATAGAATATGCTCGGTTGGTAGTTGCTAATCACCAACACACCTACTGGATCTGAGAGTTGAAATATAACGTGTGAGCTAAAATTAGAAGGAGAAATTAGTATGTAATTTAAAAGCACAATGAATATAGCACAATGTAAGAAAATATTCCAATTTTTATGTAACACCATTTTTTGCAAAACTCTTAATTTTTTTTCAACAACACAAATAAAATAGTACTAAAAATAACTATCAAACCACGTATAAATAAAGCATGTACAACGAAAACTTCAGCTAATTTAAAACATGTGTTTTAAAAGTCCTCTATAATTCATATAAAATCCAATACTTGAAAAAAAAAACCCATCATCATAAAAGAAACCAATTTAAAAAGAAGTCATCATATCTCAAGCCACAACCTACAATCAAAAGTCTCAATAACACCAAGTCCTCGTCATAGATAAGCTTCCTTAATTTGTATTTCTTCTATAGCTATTTCCTTTAAATCTTCCTCACCTACAACAAAAGGTTCATCTATAAGCCTAAGACTTAGCAAATAGTGTATAGAACCATGAACATATAAAATATGCGTATGCGACTTGGAGAAATAAATATGCACAGTTTGATTTTGTGTTCTTTATCGTTCAATTCATTCGTTTCGTTTGTTGTTTCTTTACCATTGGGATTTGGCACCAAAGCTTTAGTGGGAAAATTAAACTCCCAAAGCTACATGGATACCGAATACCCAAAACTGCTTTCATTTTCTGTTCCTTTTGTTACCATTAGGATTCAACACTAAGCTAAAAAATCCATTGGGGAACTTGTCCCCCAAAGCTCTATTGGGGAAATTAAACCCCCAAAGCTACGTGGATACCAAATCACCAAAGCTACTTTCATTTTTCTTTTCATCATTTCATTCGTTTCTTTTGTAAGCATTAGGATTCGGCCCTAGGCTAAATCACCAAAGCTATTTTCATTCCTTTATTTCATTCATTCATTTCGTTTTATCATTACATATGCATGAGAAATTCCTTTTTCGTTACATCTTAAAAAACAATTTTGTTATGCATGGGAAGGCTCATGAACATGCAACCACAACCAACAATATACATTCCAAGTAGTCAAAAGAGATCATCTACATACCAACATACTGTCCAGACCACAACATCATTATCATTGCTAAACTCATACATGACATATAATAGTTCCTCATAGCATACTTCTCAAACCAAAAAAAGAGAGAGTATCATTAACTAAGCATATCCTTGTCTAGAAAACAATGGTCTACGTTATTCTCTAAGAGAGTTTATACCTAGCAATAAGGAGTCATTAATAACCTCAGATCATCACAGTTTAACAGTCACCAAAAATAGAAATATATATATATATATATATATATGAATAACCCCCTGTTACAGTCACTCCACTTAGTACCTTGTGTTGTAGGACTCGAAGGCCATGCACACACTACACTACTTACCTCGAACTCTTTAATGGAAGAAAAATGCTTCTCGCAGCTACACTCCTTGTAAAATGCTTCTACACTCCTTGCAAAAATTTTGGGTCTCTCATAATGTTCCTTTTTATACCAGCGGCTAAGGCTTGGATGGACGCTTCTTGCAGATGTGTTGCTACTATGAACACCTACACCTCCATGATGTTCATTATTTTCTGTTAATACCCAATCCAAATGTCAACATTTCCTTGGTTTCACGGCTGTATTCCTTTCCGCGGATAAGTACGCTTCTGCGCCACTCACTTTTCTTAGAGGAACCTTAACCCTAAAGGACATCATTTCCTTAGTTTCACGGTTGTGTTCCTTTGTGCTGACAGGTAAGCTTCCACACCACTCACTTTTCTTTGCAAACCCTTAACCCTAAACTACAATGTTTTCTTGGTTTCGCGGCTGCGTTCCTTTATATGGATAGCTATGCTTCTGCAACTTTTGCTTTTCTTTGCATATTATTCTTTCGAAACGACAACATTTCGTGCTTCACTATTTTTCGTGGAAGCATTCGCTTCCATGGATATTCGCACCCCGCATATTCTAATGAAAATGACAACATTTCACGCATTTCACTATTCACCACAAACGTGTTCCCTTCTACAGACGCTCTTTTTTTTGCGTATTTTGAACCCAAATGATGACATTTGTGGTCACTTACTTTTTCGCATTGAAATCTTTTTCTTACTCCGAGAGTATCTTCCCTTTCTGCTCTTTTCATCCAACAATTGATCTTTCATCTGTGCTTTCCATCTAACTGTCATTATTTTATCTGTTCTCTTCGTCCCTTCCATGGACACATTCTTTTCCATGCTAGCATCTTCCTTTCCACTCTTTTGATCTAGCGGTCAATCTTTCATCTGCACTTACCATCCAATGGTCATTATTTTATCTGCCTTTTTCCTCCCCTCCGTGGACACATTCTTTTCTGCTGAAGCATCTTCCCTTTCCATTTTTCTCATCCAAAGGTCGATCTTTCCTCCACACTTCCCATCTAACGATCAATATTTTATTCGCTCTTTTCCTCCCTTTCGCAGACATGTTCCTTTATGTGGTCTTCATCTGACGGGTAATGCTTCGTCCACTTTTCCCATCCAATGACCATCCTTTTCTCCCAATGTGTCTTTACTTAAAAGAGCGTTGTGCATTTGTTTCTAGAGACAGACGTCCTTAGCTCCTGAACCAATGACTATCATTACACCCGATCAGCCCCTTGACCAAACAACATCATTCTCATTCCATTGGATGTCCTTGTCCTAGAACAAACATCCATTCTCTTTTAACGACATCATTTTATTTCTTCTCTTACCTGCTGTGGAATGCATTTTCTTTCTGCGCCTAAGTTCCATCTCCCCTTTTGTACTCCCTTCCACTATTCCTAAACCAAACAAAATATTTTGAACCATTAATCAACCCAACCGGCCATAAGATATCCTAAATCATTAACTCAATTCTATAAGCTGTAAAATCTTAAATCACTATTTCAATCCAATAAACCATGAAATAACATATCTCACCAATACAAAAACTAATAAAATTCATTGCATTGCATGACATAAATATTTACAAGCCTTTACTAGAGAAAATTTGGTCATTACATTTTATTTGTAGGGGATATGACAATTGCAATTGCCTCAGGTAACATCACCTGGTAGCCATAATGGGTATGCAGGTTAACAGATGACATGAAATATCTTTGCCTTGAGTGTGACTAAAATTAAAATCATATATTATAAGTAGTTTACCAAGGAGAAAAATATTGCATGAAGGAATAAAAGTGACTTACATGGATCCAACCAAGACTTATAAATGAGTTCCTCAGTTATACGTCAAGTACCTCTTCCTCCTTCAAAGTGTCGCACTACATAAAAGAAAACATTCAAAAGATTTATTTTACATAACAACTTCTTAAACATTGATTACACATTCTTAAGAAGTTATCCTCCTTGATTCAGATGTTGACCTCTACTTTGGAATGATGAGGGTTGTTATCATGAAAACATCCTGCTTCGTGTCATTCTTCTAAAAAAACAACATAAAGCAAGATGTCTTAAATATACAATCAAAATTGAGAATAACATTGAAATGATATAATTTCTTCCCCTAATGCTGGTAAGAATAACACATGTCTCCAACTTCCTATGGGTATTTACATGCGACAATTTCATGAACTTCTCCATCAATTTCACATGTTGCAATGATCAATTTAAGCACTACCCTCAAACTACTAAGTGTAAATTCGATACATTGCACAAAACCAAATTGAAGACACAACATGTGCAAATTTAGCTATGAAACAGGCCCTGGAATTGCTTCTTTCGATGGAGGACCCATTGCCAATATCTTCTAAACTTTGGCAAAGGTTAGAGGAAGAGATAGTTGCCTGATAATAAGAGATATGCACAGTTGTAACACATTGTTATATGTAATTCAAAGAGCCTCAACCACAATACTAATGCATATATGGAAAGTGCATATAAACTAAAAGACTTATTGGCATTCATTCGGTTCAACGTTGAAAGATGGAAAGGCTACTGGCGAGGTTGCTAGAATAGCTATTGGTGGGGCTGCTAGAGAAATTGTTAGGGTGGTTGCTGGTTGGGCTGCTAGAGGAGCTGTTAGAGGGGCTACTGAAGGATCCACACACCTCTTCAGCTCATCCATGAGCGACTATTGAGTGGCGTGAAGCTCTTCCATTCATCTGCCCAGTTCTTCAATTTGGTTGTCATATCTCTCCAAACAACGTACAATCTAGTTCCACTTCTCCTTAGTCATCGACATAGAGTGAGAGGACTAAGGAGCTGACTAAATAGTATCGTCCCAGCAACAGTGGTAAAACCCATAAATATATCTCGTAAGGTTCCTCATCTGCCACTGCCACTTCTACCTCTGACCTTGTCGCTGCCAGTTGCCTTGCCAATGGCTCAGCCTCCACTTTAAAAAAAAGTAGGTATTGTGGCCTACACCCCGACACTAGCTACATGTCATGGGGACATTTCTCTTGCTTAAGACTGTCTGGTTATGAGGCTCATCTACATCCCTCACTCTTTGTTTTTTAGGCCTCCCTGGGCATCGCTTAATTGGCGGTTGTAGAATTGGATCCTGGTCTATTTTAGGCCACATGTGTTGATCACTAATGGGTAGGACAAAGTGAAAGTACATCCTCATGTATATTTCCCACTGATACCATACATGAACATAAGCCTCAACTGACAACCTCAGAAAATGCATACATGGGATGACATGCACGGACGAGATTCTAGTTAGCACCCACCGGTAACAATTACAAGTATGTCTATCCAAATCGACTACGTACTATTTGTTATTATCACTGACCTCAAACCAACCAGCTCCTGTAAATGTTGGACACCAATTTCAAGCCGCATGTTGTTGCTTGGCAAACTACTTTTTGTGTAAGGACACAATAGGTCTGTCGGCTTGCCATCTTTTCATGTATCTTAATATTCCTACACATGATGCCCATTGTAATAATCTCAAACATAATTAGGATTAGTTTTCCTCCAGCTAGTAGGAGGCAGGCATTGTAGGAATCACTCAAATTGTTGAGACTTATGTCGCACTTTAAGATGAAACTGAAAGTATGTTTTGCCCAAAACCTTAGGTTGATGTTTCATAGACATGTGTGTGTTGTCTGGTCAACCACAAATAGTTTCTTCATGTCTTTCTCAAAGGGCACTAATGTTGTGGCCCTATCTGCGTTCCACATCCCCTCCTTGTACAACTTGCCTCGAAATTATTTTTTGAAATTGACATACAAATTTCTGAGGAAGAAATGATATTTAGCTGATGGTGCAAACTGTTTGATAGCATGCACTACTTTCAATTTAAAACAAATGTCCATTCCTTGCCCAAATGTAATACCCCGATTTCCCGTAATGGAATTAGGTAAAGACAATTGAAAAAATTAATTGGTGTAATGGGGTATTTAGAGCTAAGTTGAATGATAATGGCATTAGCGTAATTATTATATATTGAGGGAATTAATAATAAATGGAGAAATAAGGATTTGTTGACTGGAAAATGTCTCTTGGGAAGAGACGGGTGTCCAAAATAGAGAAAAAATGAGAATGACGGACGTCCCTTGTAGAGGGACGGATGTCCTTTATAGTAAGAGGGTCGACGGATGCCTTTGGGAAAGGCAGACGTCGCTAAGGAAAGACATGTGTTTAGTATGATAAGGGTTACGACGTCATTTGGAACGAGGAAGGAAATAGGAAGGAAGGAACATTCTTTATGGACAAAGGATGTCCGAAATAAGAGAAAAGGGAACAACGTTAAGGGTTAAGTGAGACGACGTTGTTTATAGTGAAGAGGTTGAAAGACGTCTCTAGGAATGACAGACATTTAAAATATGAAGACAACGGATGTCCTTTATTGAGGAATGGACATCCCCCATGGCAAAGAAATTAACGGCGTTAAGGTTTAAGTGGGACGACGTCATTTGGAGGGGAAACAGACGTCTCTTGTTGAAGGTGAATGCTTAGCGTAATAATGTGAACATCGTCATTTTAGGAAGCGAGGGGCATCCCTAATGGAAAGTGGGACATCCAAAATGAAAGAATAGAAGACGGCGTTAAGATTTAAGTGGGACGGCTTCATTTGGAACGAATAGGAAAGACTTTTAAGAAGGAACAGACGTCCCTCATTGCGAAGATGGAAGAAGCACGGCGTGGTTTGTTAAGAGTAAGTAGAAAACAACATCGTTTTGATGCGAAGGACGTCCCTAATGGAAAATGGATGTTGCAACATAGAGGAATTAAAAGAATATGGCGTCATTTTGGTTATGATGGACGTCCCTCTTGGGGAAATTGGACGTTCTGTAAAGTGAAAGTCTTTAGTGGGAACGTCGAAATATCGCCTAAAAAATCAGTATCCATTGCTTGGATATATGGGATACTTGAATAAAGACTGTAAAATTTAAATGGATGTTTACGCGTGACAACCCTAGCCTTTTTTGTAAAAATATAGGGAGAGTGAGAGTGTCGTTGCAAGAGAGAGACAAAGGAAAATAGGATTTACAGAGAGCAAAACTGTGAGGAACGGAGGAGTCTTTGGAGTTTTTACTGGCGAAGCTGGGGGGGACTATGAAGTGGACGGTTGTACAGAGTTTTCTCCAGCAACAATGCGAGGTAAGGGTTCCCGATGTGTATTTGGCTTCTCGGTCTCCACTGCTGAGAATTAAGAATTGTTTGGCTTTGTCTTTGGATGGTGAATTCAGCTCTGATAGTGGGATTTGTTGTCAAGTTGCTCTTTGGCTGGTGTTAATGGGAAGCAGTGGCAAAAAATTGGTAATGGTGAAGAAGCCATGGGAACTCTCTGGTCTTCTTGGGTTTCGGCTATGCTTCAAGTAATGCCAAAATCCCCTTCTTGGTTTTAAAGGCTTATAATTGAGGAAGATAATGATGAGTTCCTATCTGTTTGGTTTACTACTGTTTGGTTTTGTGAAGTGAGAATATTATGTATGTCGGTTGGATGTAGGCTTGGTTTATGCTCTGTTGGTGGAGGGCTTTAGTGCCGTTGATTGTGTGTGAAATTCATAATATGTGAATTAAGGAATAATATGGGTGAAACTGTTAAGACTTAGGAGCTATTGAAATAAGGTTTTGAGGTCTTGATGGTTTGATGTTATGAATTTGTGAAGGTATGATGAAGGCTAAATTGGAGTGTTAGATGCTTTACGGAAATGAGGTAAGTGATACATATGTACTTTGGTCTTCAAACCCTACATCACAAGAATTAGGGTTGTACGCAGACTGTTTATTAGAAATAGGTTCTTTTAAGTTATAGATTTAATATGATAAAGTTATACTTAAGGATTAAAGGATTTGATAGAAATCATGTTTTGATAATTGTATTGATGTTTGTTGCGTGTTTATTAGAAATAGATTCTTTTAATGACATGTTTATTAGTTTTGAGTTGAAGATAGTGATAATTAGATTAAGCATGTTTTGAGGCCCACATAGAGGAGATAGATACTATATGCATTCACGAGCATCATGCATCATGGTTTTTAAAATAATATGCAAATAGTTTTCATGCATGGTTTTGAAAAGGAAAAGGAAAATGATAATGAAAATGAAATGTGAATAAACGTAAATAAACGTTGGAGATCGGAGGGTTTAGTGATAGTGATGTTTAGGAGAACCAAGAGATGATGTATCTCATCTCTGTCAGAATTGAGTGACGGTTCTGCTCAAGTGCCGTGAATTTGGTGTCTGGGAGAGCTACGAAATGATGTATCTAAATTTCCGTCGAGATGGGTGACGGTTCTGCTCAAACTAGATCCCTAGGATGTATCTATTCTCATATGATGATATCTCCAATGTTCTAGACTATAATGAGATTGTGAATAAACGTAAATGAATGCGTTTCTATGTGAGTTTAGATATTGAAGAGGTTGCTCTCACGTGGGAACAAGGCTGTGAGGTTGGTCCGCAAGCGAGAGCCCAACAACTGAACAAATAATGTAAACAGAAAAGATACTGAAACAGAAACAGAAAACGAAAATGGATTTTAAAAGCTGCATGACATGTGCATTTCAAATTTTATGTTATATCACTTACTGAGCGTGAGACTCATAGTTTAAGTCTTGTTGATGTAGGTATGTGCGATATCAGGAGAACAAGTTAAGAAGCACGCGCAGATCTTGTGGCTGGCTACTCTAAAGGCATTTAAAGGAAAATGATTGTAAAAGATTTATGCATTGTATTTTAAATTAATTGTTTTATGCTTTCGCTACGTTTTCCAAAAGATTTTAAGAAAAAATATTTTTTATAACGAAAAGTCTTTCGTTGTTTTTATAAAAAAAAAAAGATGTTTTCAAAAGTGTTAAATTTCACTCGATTTTAAATGTAAGAAAAACTGGATCATTATACCGAATCATTGTCTACATCTATAAGCAAGTAATTCAAAAACTAGAACCAAGAGTTTTTGCATTCTGATTCAACAACTGTTACAATAATTGGATAAATTCCATCATTGCCATCAATGTTGAGGGCTATGAGCAACTAGCTTAGACTCGACCCTTTCAAGTGACAACTATCCAAGCAAACGACAAGTTTACCACACTCTAACTAGCCTCTCTTGCACATAGTCAATTACATGTACATCTTTTAAAATATTGGATATGGCATAAGATCCTTCCTATCTATGCTAACCACCAATGTGCTGCCAAGATTGGATCTCTGAATCTCTGCTTTGTACTCCCATAGTTGCTTATATTGTTCATCACTATTCCCTTTGTTTAGTTTTCTAACTACGTTCTTTGCCCTTCTGGCTAGACTCGAGGTAATTTTGATAATAAAATCCTTCCTTATTGTCTCAATGATGGAAGGAATGTCCCATATGGCTTGACTTTCGAACCTATCCAAATATTGGTTTGCCATCAATTTAGCATAAGCGTGTTAACTTTCCATCTATCATGCACATGTGTGAACCTCGTCTTAGCTCTTTATTTGAAATGTAAGTTCACCTTTCATTTTTTAAGCATGAATCCACCAATTACATCCATCCTTGCGCACGACAGTGAACTAATGAAATTTGCTTTTGAAGAACTTTAGCCTATGATCATTATTCAATGCATAATCAACGACTTCTTCTCTAGTTCCATTCAAAAAATTATACTTCTTCCCCAAATAGAGATTCGAGGAAGAATATTCCAATTGAGGAGGCCTACTCTCTGCCTAATCATCATCTTCTAAGTCCCATATTGAATGAAGTTCATCGTCTAGAGATGCTGATATTGAATGTAAATCTATAACAACTTTGTGATCGAATGCACGTTGTTCATCGTCTTGGACTACTAAAATATGATCCACCACCATTCCACAGTTAATGAATTCTTCATCACTGGATGGTGCAACACTCTTTGACAACATTTTGATGTTCAACACTCAAACACTTCAATTTCTAATACTTTTTTGCTCTTGAATGGTGTTTAGGGATTTATGGTTGTTGTCTGCTCTCGCAAAGGAAATCCTTTCCATTTATATAGATGGAGTTGAAGGTTACTCAATGTCGTTGTTTAGTACTGAGGGATGTCCATGGCATTGAGGGATGTCTGTGGTGAGTTGAGAGATATCACTCAATACTAAACGACATCGTCTCTCAACATTAATGGATGTCCCCTAGCATCCACAAACGTCTCTTAATGCTAAATGATGTCGTCTTTTAGTATTGAGGGATGTCCATGGCATTAAGGGACGTCTGTTGTAAGTTGAGGGATGTCCCTCAATACTAAACAACATTGTATCTCAACATCAGTGGACATCTCATAGCATCCACGAATGTCCCTCAATAGTAAACGACGTCATTTTCAATAATTTCATCCTGAACGTCCATTTCTAGTGACAGACATCCTTCATCTCTAAAGGATGTCTGAACCCTTTGTCCAACAACCAACAACCTTTGTCTGTTCTCATTTAAAAAAGCATGTGTCTTGTATGTAACCCCCTTCAACATAACGTTTGCCAGCACCTTTGCAGGATGCCCATCCTCCATCCTTGTCGTTCATCCACATTTATGGACATTCGTCTCTTCATCCAATGGTAAAAACCTTCGTCCGCCAGTGCCTTTGGAGAATGTCCATCCTCCATCTTGGTCATCCAACCTAAATGAAGAATGTCCGTGTAACGACCCGATTTTTATTACCTTTAAAAATCGTGTGAAATTTAAAACTTTTATTTTCTTTTATAAAAATAGCGGAAATCTTTATTAAAACCTTCTAAGTTAAAAATCAGAGTTTTTTTTTCTTAAAACTTGATCGTTAAAAATCTTTTTCTTAAACTCGTTACTTAAATTATTATAAACATCGAAAAACTTAAATTATAAAATCCTTTTTCTTAAATTACAGCATAAGCATAAATAGTTCATTTAAAAGACAATAAGTAAACTATTACTTTATATTTACAAAACTCTTTTCCCTTTAATCCATTAGCCTAGCCAGCCACAAGACCCGTGCAAATCATTCATCACCTACTTCTTAATAGGTTCATCATTTTCTCGTGCTTCTACTTACATCGCAAGACATAAACTAATGAGCCTAACGCTCAATAAGTGATATAAATAAATAACTGGATGCACATGTCATGCTGCTTTTAAAACTCATATGCAGTTTTAGTCTTCGTTCCTCTTTTATCTCTTATCTTTTACGTTTTTGTTTTTTAATCTAATGCACGTGACCCCGATGCCTTCGGCGTAGCAGCAATGGATAATTCGAAAGCCCTCTAGCCGTGGACCGATCCTGGCAATGCATCCGACCTGACGCCTCTGGTAGCAGCAATGGAAAATCTGAAAGCCCTCTAACCATTGGCCGATCCCGCAACCGGCATGAGCAGCGCTAGCGACAATGGATAATCTGAAAGCCCAACTAGCGATCGTGCCCACCAAGGACTGAAACGGTCTCATATCATACCGTTTCCTTTTCTTTACTTTACTTTTTATCATTTAACATTCTTGATCATCTATTTCGCTTTCCATGGTAAAATGGATATTCCTATAGCCAAAATTATGGTAGTCCACTTTTGGTGATCAGCCCTCGAGAACACTGTACACTTAGTATGTGTGAGCATCCATTAAACCATCTTTAAAACCATGCATGTAAAACTATCTTTCGTATCGTTTTAAAACCATGATGCATGATGCTCGTGAATGCATATAATATCTATCATATAATTAAAGAAATCTAATAAAACATCCAACATACAATGCACAGGTCATGTTTGGTAAAATGGTAGACATGCTAATTAAAACGGTAGACATGCATATAAAACAATGGACATGCTTACAAAATTGTAGACATGCTATTAAAACAGTAGGCATGCTCGTAATGATGTAGACATGATTATAAAATAATAGACATGCTCTATAATATACTAATCTAATAAAGCGGTAAACAATTAAACATGCATATCATATTCTTGCGATGTAGGGCCCCAAAGACCAAAGCACACACATATCACTTACCTCGTTTCCTTAAAGCGTTCAACACTTAAACGTTATCCTTTCTTTCCCTTTTTAGTACCTTTACAATTAAAACATTTAATTATTAATAATAATCCCTCCAATATCCATTTACAAAGTTCCATAACCCACAACAATATTCCTTAACAACAATCTATCATTGATAGTATTCTCGAACCTATTTCTTTAAACTATTTCCAAATGGAATATAACTTCGACAGAATATATAACCAGGATTATTAGACCGACATATCCATTAAGCATAATGCAGTCCTAAAATCCCCAATATTTATAAAAAGCAATAAGACTTTCGAACATGAAGCATGACTTCCAATTAAATCAATAACAAGGTATGTAGCAATATTCATCGAGGCTGTAAACCCACATAGACTCATTTCTCTGCCACAGAACACATCCATATTTACCAATATCCAACAATAATATCCAAATAGAGTTGACAGATTATCAACTACATGGTAGGACATCACCAAGCCTAAATAGAGTATAGACCCAAGCTTTAATCCAACATACATCATACTTTCACTTCACCAACTAAGTAGTAAACGCAAAGAGCATTAACAAAGCATGCATCACACCACAAACCAAGAAGCCGAAACCAATAGAGGCATAATTCATCAACATAATATACATATATACAAGCCAAACCCAAACAGAGAACCATTCCATCGACATAGCATACTTCTAAAATCCATAAAAACCATAGATGAGAAGAAATCATCTTACCAGAAAACACCCGAGAATCAGCTTCACATTTTCTCTACTTCTGCTCAATTATTTCCTCTCCTCTTTTCCTCTCTACCTCTCGGCCATTCATTTCCTCCATAGAGCAATTTTTTCTTTCCTTCACCTGCAACTCTCTCTGTCTTTCATCTTTGCACACACGATTTTTATTCCCCTTGAGAACCCCTTATCCTCTTCACACATCTCAACACGCCAAACACCCCAGGAGCACCCATCTAGAAAGGGAAACCAACGTGAAGGATTTACAAAGAATAAACCATCGGGATCCACATTTCTCCACAGGTCGAGCAAACCAAGTGGAACCAAAACCCATGTGGAGCCCATGGGTCAATCGCACGGGCAAACACAACTAATTCCACGCTTCTTCACCACTACCAATTTCACGCCACAACCAAAACGCAGAACAACCAACAATGGAGCACGATTCTGCGACAATTCCCCTCAACAGGAACAAACACAACAGAGAAGAAATGCATTACCGAACAAAACTCGACACCCAAAATAAAACCCAGGAAATCAAAAACACTCGGCAATAGAGATCGAGAAACCAACGCATAGGGAACTTACATCACATTGGCACCGGAGAAACACCGCCCCTGCCATCCTCTGTTCTCTGCCTTAATTCCACATTCTGTACATACGGGCAAGGGCAAATGCTTATCGTTCACACCACCTGACTAGTCGCATCAGCCATTGTCAGACCGCAACTCATCTGTCGCACTCCTCCATCGTGGAGAGCTTGTGCTCGGAGCTCGCTCCCCCCGTCGCTCCCGAACTCACTCTTCTTCCTCTCTTTTGTCTCCCTCTCTTTTTGGCCTTCAAAAACCGTGGGCCAATTTTTCATTTCCCCCTTTTGATTCTCCTTTTAGCTAACAACCGGGCCAGCCCGAACCGGTTCACCTGCTTAACCGGTCCAGCCCTTTCCCCCCAATTCTTTTCCTTTGTTTTAATTTCTAATTAATCCCTCTTTAATTCAGTTCTTCTTCTTTTTAATTAATCCATTGATTTTATTTCTTTATTTAATTTAATTTAATTTATTTTTAATTTCTCTTTCCATTTTAATTTCATCACTCTTATTTTATTTTAAGGGAAAATGACAATTCAACCATCGTCGTTTGTGATCAATGACAAATCAACTACTGTGGTATGTTTTCTAACAATTTAAGCACCCTTGTATGCTAAAATGATAAATCCACCATCGTTGTCTGCAAAAAAAACTGAGGGTTCTGCCATTTTTTGCCAGGCCGCTTTTTGCCTGGAAGCCGCGGCGTCCAGGCCATTTTTGCCTAGAAGCCGCGGTGTCCGGGCAAAATAATGCCTAGACACTTCGAATTCAATTTTTTGACCTATGCACCTTCAAACGAACATAACTTTTGCTACGAGTATTAGAATTGATCGTATAAGATATTAAATCGAAACTCTCTCAGAAATCTATCCTTTTTTATGGAGTTTACCCCATGACACCCACTTTCTTGGCCTCTAAATCAATCGTTTAAGCCCTCAAAACAATATTTGATCTGAAAAAATGTTGGATCTTGCTCAATTTTGTTTCGATCGGAATCAAACCGAATCAATATTATAATATTTATATATATTATTAATTTTAATTTTAAAAATTACAAAAAACAAATCAAATCTGCTTAAACCAACTATAACTGAGTCCAAACTTAAAAAAATAAAATATTGAATTGGAACTAATTTCAAAGTTTAAGGTTCATTTTATTCAAAATAAAAGTTTAGAGTTAAACATACCCCTAAAGTTTAGGGTTTAATTTATATTTTATGCCTCTTATTACTACTATTATTTGTTTCATAGAAATAAATACAAGTATTTCAAAATTAATTTTGATTGATGAAAACCACTTTTGCAAAAAATAAATGAAAATTTAAAAAACTAAAATTAAACAATAATGTAATTAACAAGTACCTTTCATAAAAAAAAAAAATCTACTTCCACTTACATAATTGGATAAAATACAATATTCAATTATCATAGTTTATTTTGTTTTAATTTCACCTTCATAATTTTATTTTTTAAGGGTGAGTACAAATTAAACTCTGAATTTTAAGATTCGTCCAACTTAAATTTCTTTCTATTTGGGCTCTATTGAAGTAGTTTGGACTTGTATTTGGGTTGGTTTTAGATGATTTTGGGTAAGTTTTAGTCAGTCTCGGTTTAGTTATGTTATTTGTAATTTTTAAAATTAAAATAAAAAATATATAAATATTATAATGGTAGGTCAATTTGGTTTCGGTTGGAGCAAAAATGAGCAGAATTTAATTTTAATAACATGGTCTACTTTGTTTACCTATGACACAAAGTTTGAAATTTATTTTATTAAAAAAATAATGTAGGATTTAAGTTGAACAGACTTTAAAGTTCATTTTGTTAAAAAAAAAAAAGTAAGAAATTTAAATCCTAATAGAGATTCATAAATTCATAACTGTTAATGAACATGAATTAAGGAAGTTTCATAAAAGTTTTTAAAATTCATAACTATTTATTAATGTGTGTAAATTAATAAGATTTCACTAGTAAAATAAACTCAAAGCCAAAGGGGTCTAAAATCAAAGCCACAAGTTAATATGAGCGAATTAATGAGATTTCTTAAAGAGTTTTAAAATTCATTATCCATAACGATTTGCAAATTTAGCTTTGTTTTTCCAAAATTGAAAAGTTAGGTTTGATTAAGACGTCCTAACACAAAATATGTGAAATCTAGAAAATATCAAATCATTTATTAAGTGAAAAAAAATAATCTAATAATTATTAAAAAGTGTCTATGCAATTTATTTTTAATTAATCATTAAATAACTTCATTTAATAAAGGAAAATTAACAAAACAAATCCCATAGTTGAGGATAAAGAACACGGCAAACCTTCAAGAGTTTTTGTAAACAACTAAAACCTCAAATTATGGAAAATGTCCGACACAAGTCTTCCTGTCATGTTTTCCATCTAAAATTACATAAATAAATAGTGCAACCATTTTGTAATTTTATTTTGTCTTTTAATGGCAGACTTCGTCCCTACAATGGCGCAACTCCATTTCTTCTTTGCAATTATGGTTTCTCTCTAAACCGCCATTTTTTCTCTACAACCCATAAGTTCGGTTCAATGAATATCTAATTCCCATGCAAAGCTACATTAATTTCTACAAACATAGTTTCTACAAACATAGGCGAGGGACGTCCCTTATACGCAGAGGGACGTCCCTTACCTCTGCAATCCACTATGATATATAAGGGTGGATTGCAAAAACAAGGAACATCCCTCAACCTATAAAGGACTTCCCTCAGTATATAAGGGATGTCCTTCAACCTATAAAGGACATTCCTCTGCAATTTTGGAAGGAAAACATGACAGGAAGGTTTGTGTCAATCATTTTTTTATAGTTTGAGGTTTTAGTTGTTTACAAAAATTCTTGAAGGTTTGTCCTGTTTCTTATCCTCAACTATAGGGTTTGTTTTGTTAATTTTCCTTTAATAAAATACAACTATCAACAATAAAGTTAAAATAATTAATAAAGTTAAATTTTTTTTAACAAAATGAAATGTGAAACAAGTATCAAAACTTTATTAATTAAAACATTAAAACATAATTTATTCAATTGCTAACAAATTTAAATATGTAGTATATTTTAAATGGTAAAATATTAAATATGATTTATTTATTAAAACTAAACAAGAAATTAGATTTATTCTCCTAACATGACTTCACTCTCTTCTGTATGTTCACCCGCCTCTAAAAGATTCTCGATCAGTGTCAGTTATTTTTCAAATCAAAATTCACCTACACGATGAAACTACTAATGAGAAATAATCTCAGTAGTCAAAACATGTGCATATATGAATTAACTACATACATTACCAAGTTTCATACTCGAAAAAACTACAAACTGATTGGAACTCATTTTCTAACCATACCATGCGTTCAAACTTTTAAAGAATTACTAGTTTTTTACCCTTATAAGGTTTCATCAACCATATCATATTTACCATGCCTTCTGGCTTTCAAATAACTAGTAGTTTGTTAGCCTCATAAGGTTACATCAGTAATATCATATTATACTTTCCGTCAATTTTATTAGATTTATGCATTCATACTTTCATACATTATATTCTACAAATTTTATTTTTCTAATTTCCTATATCAATATCTAACAATGCGTGTCCAAGTAAAATATTAGAATTAAATAATAAAATAAGTATAAAAATAATTTAAATATAAGTTTTGTAATATAGGGTCTATGGTTAAAACGTTGTAAAACTGGCGTTTTACTTGTATTATAAGGAAGTAGATGTCACGACCCAGAGACGGGCCGAACAGAACCGCAGGGTCAGGCGACTCGATCCTCAAAGAGAACCCGATCACCCAGCCCAAGGCGTGGATTAATCTGCGGAAGACTTTCATAAATTGTGCAGCCCATAGATATGGGTCTAAGTCTGAGTATGGATCACGAGACAATAACGGTGCATAAATTAAAATGAAATTCAAGTACTGTGGGACAAATCCAAACCAACAGTATTAAGGTTTATAGACCAAATGTAAATATCCTCACCAAGTAACAATAATCAATCAAATAGAAATAACAAACACTTCAGCTTCTGGTCCTTAGTTGCACTTGCCTTTACCAGAAGTTTTGGGGAATGAATCGCTGGGGTGAGTGACTAATTCAGTAAAGCATAGCTATACTAGATGCACCTCATGTAAAACTGGTTTTTCTCTATTTTCGAAAACATGGTCATGTTTCTCATTTTTACCATACATGAATTTTTAACTGAAATCTCTTATCATGTTATAAATCTAGCTCAAGACTATCGATGAGGCTTTTATCGAAAACTTGTTGTTTACATAGACAGTTATGCCTCGTAAAATAGGTAATCATCGTTTTCCAATCGGAAAACATCATCAGTGAAAAGGGGTTGTAACACCTCACGTTAAATTCAAATCTTTTTCCTTTATAAATTTCTGTGTAAAAATTTTCCTTTTTATTTAATTAAAACATAAGAGAGAAATGATTTTAAAATGAGCGAGATAAAATAAATGCCTAAAATAAATCAGAGTAAATGCGGAAACATAATAAAATTTAAATACGTTTTTTAAGATTTAAAACATGAGTTAATAATTTTACAAACTTTATTTGATCTCAAACCATTTTAAAACAATGTTTTGCTTCAGGCAAGCCATAACCCTCTCAGGTCGATTTAGTTGGGTAACCCAAATGCTCAACCGGTAATGCCTCCTCCTCTACTCCAAAAATGCTAACCTCCTGACAATCACCTACACCACAAGCAAACTGTGAGCCTAAGGCCCATCAAGAAATGAGAATGCAATCTGATATATGTCTGTAACTGATTATGTCAAAATGGAATCCACCCAAACTGTTCTTTACTCACTGTTACATACATTAACTCATACATTAAGCTGGGACATTGGATGTTCCATCGTAGAGAGGGTGGCCGCTAGTCGGCATCTAACCCTCTGGTAGACAGGCTCTTGCGACCCGAAAGGGAAGGGTATAATCTCAAGTCTCTCGTTAGGGCAGACAGGCTCTCGCTTCCCGCCGAGAGAAGAGTATAATCTCGAGTCTACCTGATTATGATTCGAACCACCTCCCCAACCTCCTCTAAATTCATTTCTTTTTATCCATTTTCCTAACATAAATGAATACCAACCCAATTGTGGTATTTCCTAGGATTTCTATTATCATGATGCATGTCAATACTTATATGATATAAATGAAAATCACAATATAATACATACAATTGGGCAAGAAACAAATATAAAGAATAATACTTGCAATACCTGACTGCAACAAATATCGTCACCTATATGCTATAGTTTTCAAACACATGATATATGGTCCTTGTAGTGTAGAAAATCCTATAAATATTTGTATGAATAAAGAAGGTAGATGTAAAAATTATTATTCAAAACCCTTTTTTCCAATTATAGAGCATGAGAAGAATTCTTATACTCGATATCACCATTGACCAGACAATAGATTTGCGATAGGTGGAGGTGTAGTACTTGATAACTGTAGGGTGATTCCTTACAACCTTATCTTCTTGCATTGTTTGATTGTCATTTAAATGATTTATTCAACCATTAAAGTAGTCAAATACTAATATAAGTACATACATAAAGAACATGATCACATCGCATTTAAGATAAATGACAATGATGAAATCCAAGACTATAAAAAAACTCGTTGGATTTCTCCGTTAGAGATGATGTGACATATTTATGGATTTTCCTTAAATGAAATTTCTCCTCCTATTTGTACTCCCCAACTACACTTCGAACACCAGCAATCTGTCACTTTTGCAGAGTTGTCCTCTCTTCATAATTTGACGTGTGGTTTGTGAAGGATCAATATGCACCTATAGAGGGAGGGGGATGAATTAGGCATTCTAAACTTTTTTGTGCGATAATTGATTCTCTAAACCCTAAGTGATTTATCACAAATAAAGCATACAAATAATAATAATAATAATAATAAAGAGTTTAAGGGATAGAGAGTACAAACGATATTATTCACACGGTTCAGCAATCCCGCCCTACGTCTGTGTTCCAAGTTCACAACTTGGAGATCCTTAATCACCCAACCTCCCTGATTGGTGATGATTAACTTCACGAGTGTCAATCAAACCATTACAGACTGTTCTTAGGGTGTCACCTTCTAGATTGATCTTCACGGGCATCAATCTAGCATTTCAACGATTAGGAACAAGAAAATTGAAACTAAAATTCCTAACTCTCTCAAATGTAAAATCTTAAGTTTGGGGATTGGAGAGTTAGAATTACACTCTTGAATGAATTGGAATCGAATATGAAATTTGGCAGAAATTTGCTTCGATTCTCACTTGGTTACTTTGAGCTTCAGAGAGTCTTCTATATATAGACTATGTGTAATCGGTCAATCATTTCCAATTTGGTCAACCACCTTTCGACTATTTGAGTTAGTCGTTGCATTGTGCAGAGATGTCATTCGACTGCCTTCTTCATTTTGGTTGATCGCTTTCTGTATGTTTTAGTCCTTCGCCGAATCTGTCCATTTCACGGTCGATCAGCTCGTCCGATGCTAGAGCACTTCCTCAATCGCAGATTTAACAGGTAATCCGTCTTAATTTACGGTCAACCATTTCTTAATTGGTCGACTGATTCTTTAGCAAGATGAATTCTCGGACAATCTGCCATTTTTGCGATCGATCAACCAGTCGACCATTTCCTTCACTGCTGAACATTTTGGTCGACCTTTTCCTTGTTTAGTTGACCTCTTTTTCCTTCTTTGCTTTTCTTGAATCTTCTAAGTCTCAATAATCAATCTATATGCTACATGGATTTAGGCAAATATGTTAGAAAACATTAATACCTATATTAAGAGTATTTCCAATAAAAATTAATAACATATTTATATAATTCAATCACAATATAATAAACAACTTAATTACACAATTAAAATCATCATTGTCAAAATAAATAGCCTAATGTCAAATAGACCAACAGTTTGTTTGCGAAGACTATGCTGACATAGTATTTTCTCATAAATCGGTAGATCTTTTGTAAGAACTATATTATACGAGCAATTTCCAAAGTATTTTATATGGAATAGATGCGATCAAATGTGGCAATCTAGGAAGAAAGGAAAGTCCATAGGAATAATCATTTCAGTGAGTCATGTGCAAGGAGAACGCCATTATTTGCATTTGCTTTTTAAACCACATTATAGGTTCAACTTCTTTTGAGAACTTGAATAATTGTGCATGAATCTTTGGTCAGTACATTTTGAGAATTAGCACTATTGCATGGTTTATTACAAGATGACGAATTATATAACTTATTCTATGCAAGAGGTGCTAGGATTTCGAATGCCTTATATTTTGTTGAGGCTTTTTGCTGCTATTCTCGTTTATTGCCAACCAAAAAATCTCTAGAATACTAACAAAAAAAAATTATCTAAAGACTATGTTGCTTCCAATTTACCTTCAAATGTAATCACATCCAAAGTATTGAATCATATCGATTGTGTTCTTAGAGTATGGGAAAGTAATGATCATAGTCGTGTTTCTTGGACATTTAGGACATATTTATATTACAAAGACAATTGTGAAATAAATGAAGAAATGAAAGTGCAATAGATGAAATTAATTTTGCTCGAATACCATTGCTAAATGATGTTAAAAAAAAGGCATATGTTCTCATCCTAAAAAAAGTACTAGATAATGAATCAGACGCATTCTTTATTGATAGTCTTGGAGAGAGTGGTAAAATTTGTTTATATAGAGCATTACTTGCTAACACACTCGAAAGGCCTTATAGCATTGGCAACAGCTTCCTCGAGTGTAGTAGCATCGATATTTCTAAGGGCATACTGCACATTCTCGATTCATGGTGTTGACAACTTGCTCTATCAGCAAACAATCTAACATTGGAAAATTATTGCGTTTGGCCAGACTTATAATCTAGAATTGGTATGAAACCCCAATGTGTTGAACAAAAAACATTTGAGGCTGTCAATAACGTGCTGCAAGATGTTAGTGGAAATAAAGTATTATTTGAAGGTAAAGTAATAGTATTGGGAGGATACCTTCAAAAAAAATTCTACTTGTGTTTCCAAAAGGCTCAAGAAATGCCATTATAGACGTTTATTTAAGGGAAAATGACAAATCAACCATCGTGGTTTCCGGTCAATAACAAGTCAACCACTATGATATATTTGCTAACAAGTTAACCACTAACGTATGAGAAATTGACAAATCCAACATCACACTCAAGTTAACCCAGGCAAAACTGCCTGGACACCGCAAACAAGTGCCTGGACGCCGCCCAGGCAAAACTGCTTGGACGCCGCAAACAAGCGGCGTCCAGGCAAAGAAGCCTGGACGTGCGGTGTCCAGGAAAAGAAGCAAGCCTGGACGCGTGGCGTCTTGGGAGCTCTGTATTTGTCATGCATGGTGTTCTCGATCAATTGTGTTTCATGGTTACTTCGAATTCGTTATGTATATGTTTTACGAATGCAATGTTTTTATTGGTTTTTTGACCTTTGCACCTTCAAAGTAGCATAACTTTTGCTACGGATGTCGGAATTGGGCGCAGAAGGTATCAAATCAAAGCTCACTCAGAGCTCTATAATCATTATAGGGCACACCCTATGCCCGCCTTTCTCAGCCCCAAAATCAATCGTTTAAGCCCTCAAATTTGCGATCAAACATTTGCTTAGTCTGGAAAAATGTTTGATCACAAATTTGAGGGCTTAAACGATTGATTTTGTAGCTGAGAAAGGCAGTGACGATTATAGGGCTCTGAGAGAGCTTCGATTTGATACCTTCTGCGCCCAATTCCGACATTCGTAGCAAAAGTTATGCTACTTTGAAGGTGCAAAGGTCAAAAAACCAATAAAAACATTGCATTCGTAAAACATATACATAACGAATTTAAAGTAACCATAAAACACAATTGATCGAGAACGCCATGCATGACAAATACAGAGCTCCAAAGTCGCCGCGCGTCCAGGCTTCTTTGCCTGGGCGGCGTCCAGGTATTTGTTTGTGGTGTCCAGGCAGTTTTGCCTGGGTTAACTTGAGTGTGATATTGGATTTGTCAATTTCTCATACGTTAATGGTTAACTTGTTAGCAAATATACCACAGTGGTTGACTTGTCATTGATCAGAAACCACGATGGTTGATTTGTCATTTTTCCTTTATTTAACGAAGTTATTCTTGCAGTAAAATTTTACTAAGTTGCATTCGACAACAAACGTGCAAGCTTTCGATGACCTTGATTTTGCAAAATTGTTATTTTACAGCAGTGATAGGACAAAGCCCTCTCACAAAAATAGTTATATTTCTCTACGTGTGGAAATTATCATTTCATATGTTGATGATATTAACTTAGTATCTGCGTTGTAAAAGTATTGTCTTTTCTCACTTTGATGCTTATTCACAACTGGGTTGGTCTCCAGCGTTAGCAGATAAGGTTCTTTCCGAGTTTCCCTCCCCCTATCTCTCAGCGTAGCCATGGCTGAAGTTGCGAGAAACTTCTATAGTACGATGATACCACACTTCTCTCCTCTACCTAAGACGCCCTCATCTCAATCGCACCTGCCGACGCATCGTACGTGTTCTATCATCTGCTCAGTCTCTGCAAGCGATACCGCAAAAGCTACAGTGGCTCAAAAAATCCCTTGGGGATGTGACATCGATTCTTTGGAGAATGCTTCGAATTTGCAGTCATGGTTGTCCGATTCCGGGCTTCCTCCTCAGAAAATGGCCATTCAGAAAGTGGACGTGGGAGAGAGGGGACTCGTGGCTTCGAAGAACATAAGAAAAGGAGAGAAGTTGCTCTTTGTGCCCCCTTATCTCTTCATAACCGCAGATTCAGTAAGAAATTTTATGGAAATGTTGAGACAATGTTTGCTAATTGATAGTGCAAAGGCTTCTTAAACGTTATTGTCTAATTCTGCTGCAATAACACAATATTAAAATTTTCTACTCCAATGTGATTTTCGCTCTGTGTTTCTTTTGCAGACATGGACTGAACCAGAGGCCGGGGAAGTGCTAAAGCAAAATTCAGTGCCAGATTGGCCATTGCTTGCGACCTACCTGATTAGTGAAGCAAGTTTTATGGAGTCATCAAGATGGAGCAATTATATTTCGGCCTTACCTCGTCAACCTTATTCACTTTTGTATTGGTATGTGGCGTTCTTCTCTCATTTTACCAGCCATGTTTGGATAACATGTCCTACCCTCTCAGATGTTCCCCAACAAATTTTCTTTATTTTTTCAGGACTAGAGAAGAACTGGATCGATATCTCGAGGCCTCACTGATTAGAGAAAGGGCGATTGAGAGGATTACAAATGTCATTGGAACGTACGGAAGATTTTTCATCTTTCATCTTATCTTTTTGGCGGTGGGAGATTCATCTGCCTGCCAAGTGTTTTTTTTTCTAATAATCTCAATTTGAAGTAAATAATATTAAGTTTATGATGGGTCAAATCCACCACATGATTGTCTTTTTCTGATTTTTGCCCAGATATAATGATTTGAGACTCAGGGTATTTTCAAAGCATCCCCACTTATTTCCGGAAGAGGTATTTATCTGAACTGTTTTCCAAGAATATCACTAAGATTGTGGACAAAATTTTTCTTCATGTCCTGCTTGTATTCTAGATCCTTCCGCATGCCATGATTATTAACAACGTGCTATGTGATTGCTCATCTAAAAAAGCTATAGATTCCTTTTTTAGTTGGTAGTGATATTTTGGGTAGATCTGTACACCTGTTGATGCTGTTGACACATTTTAGATCTCCTTCAGATTGTTCCTTCGCTACTTTTCTCATATTTGTGTAGATCATTTTTTAAGTTGGGATACAATTTTCTCTGAAAACTGTTTTTGATTCATTACTCATTTTGAAAATCATGCGAAAACATTGTTATACGTGTATCAAATGCATGAATGAAGTGCTCAATCGTATATTTACAGGTGTTCAACTTGGAATCTTTCAAGTGGTCATTTGGAATTCTTTTCTCACGATTGGTGAGTGAGTTAGCTTCAAATTTATACTTCTATATGTCATGCGGTTACTTATATAAATCTATATCATACTACTTGGTCAAAATACATGTGTATCTTATAATAACTTGCTTGAACTGTAATTAAACTAATTCAAATTGAACCACCATTGAAATGATATACCTGAAACTTTGATACCTTCAATATATTTCATATTTTATCTACTTTCTCGAGGGTTTAAATTTAGTATGATATGAACGAAACGTGCACATTTGAATGTGACAAAAGAAGTGTCAAAAAGGGCATGCTTCTTTTGCAAGTGGAGTCTAATTATACAATCTGGCTCTTCTGCACAGACCTCCAGATTGATTCTACGTTCATTCCTTAACTTTGAAAACGAGCTTGAAATAGTTAATTGAGCTTCATTCTTCTCTTAAGCACAGGTCCGTCTGCCCTCACTGGACGGAAAAGTTGCGTTGGTTCCCTGGGCAGATATGCTAAATCACAGCTGTGAGGTTTGTACATATCCTTTTTGGAAGGAATATGACATATTTCTGTACCGTTGAACTCTGAATAAAAATATTTGTAATTGATTGGATTAGGTGGAGACATTCTTGGACTATGATAAATCCTCCGAGGGAGTTGTCTTTACGACAGATCGGCCATATCAGCCAGGTGAGCAGGTAAATGAGAGTTCAAGTATTTCATCATCAACAAACAATAAGTACCGAGCCCTAGAAACTTGGCACGTTTGATCAACTTGTATCAAAAAATTGATTGATGCCAAACTTGGATTTCAATTTCCATTTATTAGTGAACTAAAGAAAGAGAGTTTGTTTCAAATCTATCAAGATAATGGTAGCTGTGTTAAATTGTTCTTTAGTTTCCCGTCCTTGATTTTATTTCTTTATTTTGGTGATGCAGGTGTTCATTTCTTACGGCAAGAAATCTAACGGAGAGTTATTGCTATCATATGGCTTTGTTCCAAGGGAGGGAAGCAACCCCACTGACTCCGTCCAGTTGCAAGTGTCACTAAATAAATCTGATAAATGTTATAAAGAGAAGTTAGCAGCTCTTAGAGAGCAAGGATTAACTGGGTCAGTATTAACAAATCTAAAAATATATTCTCTTTTCAGTTCACACAATTGTCCAGTCTTTTTTTTTTGTGAATTTTTCTCTTCTCTGAAACGATAGGAGTCCATTAAAGACTATCCCATGTTTCCAAGTTCAGAAATCGAGTTATGGCTATGAGGAAATGCAATTTTTATTGGTTCAAATTTCACTAGTTAAATGCAAAAGTTTGATTTCGAATTTAATTTGGCAGGTCTGAATGTTTTCCTCTGCAAGTTACTGGCTGGCCATTGGAGTTGATGGCATATGCTTATTTGGTTGTGTCTCCACCAAGTATGAGCAAACAGTTTAAAGAGGTCTGATTGATGATCTTATCTGCTGTGAATGGATATTTTCTTCTGTCTAATTGCGTTTTTCATTCAGATGGCAGCTGCGACATCAAATAAATCAAACACGAAAAAGAACATAAATTACTCGGAGATCGAAGAAGAAGCATTACAGTTCATATTGGATTGTTGTGAATCCAGCATATCAAAGTATAACAATTTTCTGCAGGTGAAATGCCATCTAAATTACATTTAAGAATCTCATCTTTTCTAAGTAGATTCTAGTTATACCATGTAAGACATTTTTGTCAGATTTGCAAATTATTGATTCAAATTTTCCTTTAGGCGAGTGGATCAATCGATTTGGATGTAACATCGCCAAAGCAACTCAATCGGAGAGTGTTTCTCAAGCAGTTAGCTGTAGACCTCTGTACGAGCGAGCGGAGAATACTATTCCGTAGCCAATATGTAAGAACCATACCCTTCTCCTTGTGAAAATTTTTTCTTCCCACTCTGACTATCTAATGGGCATTCAAAGCACTACAAGTACATATTGATGATTTGGGTTTGCAAACAAATGATGAATGACTGGTTCTCCGTCACTTAAACATTATTACACAAATGATTTCAGATACTTAGAAGACGACTGAGGGACATAAGAAGTGGAGAATTGAAAGCTCTAAGAATTTTTGAAGGGTTTAGGAAACTTTTCAAAGCGAGATAAGTGGGCAGGCAACACAAGCAAATGAGATGATGAATCTTCAGGTAGATGACTACTGTCAGAACTCGAAGCTAGCCGACCGAGATGTCAAAACTCAAAAGGGTGTCCAGCCGTGTTAAAAAAACAACCAGATGTGTATTTTGTTAGTAGTTCAAATTCTAGAGGTATTTGAATGATTGGTCGAGCTGAGCTTTATTAGTGGACTTGAACATAGTAATGATTGATCTTCAAGCTTGGCAATCTCCCTCAAACACACTTGAAATATGCATAATTAGTAATGTATAGAGCAATTTACAAGCAGGCCTGACAATCAAGATCGCCAGGGCAATTGACTTTTATGGGAAAGTATTTGCATAATGATGCTCTTGCAAGTGAAAAATCAGCACCTATTCAGACTTACTGATGTGCATATATTAGGATCATATAAGGTAATGCTTATATTTGAAAGTAATTCTCTTAAAAAGATGGTAATTATGAGATTTCCAAGAAAGCAACTTATTTTAATTTTATATAATAATTTTATTTTATTTTTCAAATAGGAAAATTAACAAATCAACCATTGTAATTTGTGATCGATAACAAGTCAATCACTCAACAATTTTTTATAATAATTTAATCACTGAACTATGAGAAATAGACGTCATAAACATTGTTGTCACGTTTAGCGTTAAATATTTTAATTTTCGTTATGCGACAGAACAGTACACGTTCTTCCACGGAACGTCAATGCTAAATATGAAGATTTTAATACTAACGTTGTACGGTAGAAAGTTTGACATTCTGCGAAAGAACGTGAAATGTTCTGTCATGGAATGAAAATTAAAACACTTAACAGAAAACGTGACAACGGTGTTTGCGACGTCTATTTTTTATAGTTCAATGGTTAAGTTGTTAATAAAAATATTTTAGTAATTGATTTGTCATAGGAATGGAAATCGGTTTGGTTCGAACCGAATAATTGAACTGAACCAAATTATTTTACTCGGTTCGGTTCGATTTGAAAAGGCAAAAAAACCGAATTTAAAATCGAATCAAATATAACACGATTCTCGTTTTTAATGAAGAAGAACCGAGTAAAACCAAACCGAATTGAAATAAATCTAAACCAACCTATTTAGCCTAATTCCAAGAATCAAATATTTACTATTATAATTTACAATTTCTTTTTACAAATTTTTCTTAAATAATAAAATTATAATCTAATTATTTAGATTTTACGTCATATCAATATATCATTTCAATTTATTATAATTTAATATAAATATTTAAAATAATAAATTATATGAATTAATAAATGAATGACACATAAACGTCATACTAAATATTGTCTATACTATTTGAAAACCAAAAAACTAAGAAAATCTTTTTTTTTTTGTTTTTTCAAAAACCGAACAAAAAAAACCGAAAATTGAACCGAGAAAAACCAAAAACCGAGGTTCGATTTTTTATCGATTTTCCAATGAATTCGGTTCGGTTTCGGTTTTTTATTTTCAAAATCGAATTAAGTCAATTCAGTTTCAATTAACTATAAAACAAAACCAAACCAAACCGATTCTACCCCTAATTTGTCATTTATCATAAAATAATTGTTAATTTTCCTTTCAAATATAACATTTCAAATAATAAAATTAAATTATAAAGGGTAAATGATAAATCAACCATCGTGGTTTGTGGTCAATGACAAGTCAACCACTAGGGTATTTTTTCTAACAAGTTAACCACTGACGTATGGGAAAATAACAAATTAAACATCGCGGTTAAGTTTTTCGTTCTCCGTTAACAAGTTAAAAACGTGGTGTGTGGTCAAGACACCACGTAAAACGCGGTGTCACCGCATTTTTACACGAGGCACCGCGTTTTAACGCGAGGCACCTTGTTTTTACGGGGTGTCACCGCGTTTTTACGCGGTGTCACCGCCTTTAAATTGCATCTACACAGATCGAGCAGATCCAAAGGGACGTTTTGAGCTCAAGGTTTTTCACTAGCCCCCGTCTCCTCCACGGCCATGGTCTAAGAAGAAGGCGTCGTGATTTAGTTGAAATAGTTCTGTTGTCGTTTATGTTTAGTTTAGTTTAAGTTGTCTACATTTGCTTTGTTATTCGGTGTAGTTTCCGGTGTAATTTAATATCTGTACATTTGCGTTGTAATTGATCTATAGTTCAATGATGTCCGTTGTAGTTTATACTTGATAAAAAATGTTTGTGAAGATATTGGATGTATGAGAATTGCGTTGGGGGAGTAAAGTAACAGAGGAGATTCTGCCCAAAATTTTGTAGAAATTGTATATTTTTCCATTCTTAATGCTTAATGTTTACAATCAGCACACATAGAAACATTTTCATACTAACACATCTTACACTTAACTAATCTAACCTTACAATAGCCTACCAGGACCACACTCATACGTAGAAATTACATAACATAAAACTTACCAATCACCTTAAACTCAACCCAATCAACATCAGTGCATTATTATTCACCGTAATATCATTACAAGTAGACAAGTATTAAATAACATGCAACTATCCATCAACTGAAATTGTAAAACAATTGTGTTCCCTCTGTGTCACGGAAGGTTAAGGTCCACGTTTGTGTACGATTGTATGTGTGGACCTTGCGCATCAGACTCATGCACAACACAATGCAAATGGAATTAGCATATTTCAAACATCAATTGAAAACGAAAATGTGATAATGGGCTCACCTGCGTGTCAGGAACTCTGTCGGGAGCTGTCTCAGGAACTAGGTTAGGAATTGTCTCGGGGGCTGTCTCAGGAACTCTGAACCCCATAAATGTTCCCTCTGACCTGCCTCTGCCACCCCTGCCTCTGCCTTGCCCTCTGCAAGCCCCGGCACTTGACTCACCTCCACCATCGCACGTGCGAGAATTGTGCCCAACACACCCACACCGACCACAAGTGACGTTCAAATTTCTTCTGCTCAGCACTGTCCGGCTTGGAGCCTTGTCCACATCCCGTATTCTACGTTTGCGCGATCTTCCTGGAAGCCTTTTAAATGGCGGTGGGATAATAGGATCAAGATTCGTCACCGGAGGCCACTCGATCGGTTCATTGACGGGCCGGATAAAGTGGGAGTACATCGCCATATATGTTTCCCGATAATAGCACGTATGCACAAACTCCTCAGGGGATCTCCTCATGAAGTGAATGCACGGGACTGCATGGACACATGGGATGCCGGTCAACTCCCACCGGTAACATGTACAAGTACACCTGTCCAAATTGACTACGTACTGTTCGTCACCATTGCTGACCTCAAACTGGGCAGCTCCTGCAAACTGGGGGCTCCAATTTCGCCCGGCAAGTTGTAGTTTGGCGAGCCGAGTGCTGATCTTTGGACACAAAAGGTCCGTCGAGCGAGCCATCTTTTCATTTTTTTTTCACAATCCTACCCATGATGCCCTTCCGGATGATCTCGAACATACTAAGAATTGGTTTGTCCCGGGCTGGTAGGAGGCAGGCGTTGAATGACTCACTCAGATTGTTAAGGCTTATGTCGCACTTTAGGATGGAGCAGAAGGCATGTTTGGCCCAGGATGTCACAACTATTCCACGTAAGTATTCGTGGGCCGCCTGGTCAATCATAAATAACTTACCCATCTCTCTCTCAAATTGTCTCTCAGTAGTGGCTCGAGATGCGGCCCACATTGCATCCTTTAACAACCTGCCTTTCAATTGTTTTTGGAAATTGGCATACAGGTGTCGGATGCAAAATCGATGGTCAGCTTGCCCTGCCACCGCGCTCACAGCTGGCACTAGACCCTGTAAACATTCATAATATTATTCATATTCCTACAAAATGCATAACTTTTACACATAAGGCAAAAGCAATGAACCGCACCTTTTGACGGTCGGAAATGATTGTCCATCCATTGCCAGATGGAGTGTTTAGATCATCGAGCAACAATTCTAGAAACCAGCTCCATGAATTCCTATTTTCTATTTCGACCACTGCTACAGCAATTGGATACATGCCATCGTTCCCGTCGATGGTCACAGCAGTGAGCAACTGGCCTGGAGTGGCTCCCTTCAAATGGCAACCGTCCAAACAAATAAGTCGTCTACCACAAGTTAGCACAGCCGTCTTGCATGCAGCCAAACACATGTACATTCTTTTAAATACACTCATATCGAGGTCCACACGCACGGAGCTTCTAGGATTAGACTGCCGAATCTCCTCTACATACGACCATATGAGTTTATATTGCTCATTTCCATCGCCTTCGTTAATTTTTTTGGCTGCATTTCTTGCCCTTCTAGCAAAACTGGGTGAGATGTTGACATTAAAGTCCTTCCGCACTGTCTCAATTATGGAAGGAACCTCCCAATCTGCTTGACTTTTAAATCTATCTAAGTAATGAGTTGCAACCCATTTGGCAGTAGCATGCCGACTGTCCATCTGTCTGGAGCATGTGTGAATGTCATTATAACATTTTATTTGAAAGGTAATTTCACCTTTTATTTGTGAGGCGTGCAACCGCCAGGGGCAGCCTTCCTGGCAAGCAGCCCTCAGTCGATGCGCATCACTATGGGGGAATTTTATTCCATACCCGTTCGTCAATGCATGCTCAACAATTTCTTCTCTAATCTTCTTCAATGAACTGTACTTTTTACCTAGGCCCAATCCAGGGAATCTGTCTTCTACTTGTGTTGGACATCTAGGCCTACTCTCGGTCATGTCCATGTCTTCATCACTAGTTGATTCACATAAAGAACGGAGGTCGTCATTGTCCTCCTCATTTAGAGTTACTGATACGGAATGCAAAACAATCGTAGCTTCATTTCCAATTTGACGTACCTCATTTTCATTGAGCACACAAGTGCTTGTGGGTCCCACTTCAAGTTGACGGTTGATAACAGATTCTTCACTCGCCATTTGCTTCTGAACAAATTCTTCACCTTCACTAATCGCTCTCTGAAGCTCTCGAGAATTTTTAGGGTTACTTAATAGACTGCGAAATGCGTTCGAATATGCCAATGTGTCTGGAGAAGACAGAGTTAAACAGAGTAGAGTAGGTGTCTTCAGAGAAGACACCGCGTAAGAACACGGTGTCTCGCAAGACACAGCGTTCTACAACGCGGTGTCTTGCGAGACACTGCCAAAAACGCGGTGTCTCGAACGCGAGACACTGCCAAAAACGCGGTGTCTCGAACGCGAGACACTGCCAAAAATGCGGTGTCTTGAACGTGAGACACCGCGTTCTTAGCGGTGTCTTGCAAGTAGATCGCATTTTTGCGCGACCTCTTGCGAGCGAGGGTGAATTTCGTGACGTTATTTCTGTAATGAGAGAGTTTATTTCGTGAAGTTATTTCTGTGTCATGAGTGTTTATATGCAAGGTGTCCGAAAAATTTTTTGCCAGAACCTCCTCTATTACTTTACTCCCACAACGCCATTTTCATACATCCTGCACAAAACTCCACAACAATTCCAGTATCGTCTCAGACATTATTTATCCAGTATATAAACTACAACAAAAATCATTGAACTACACATCAGGCAGAACGCACGCAAATGTACAAACATTAAAGTAAATATAATCAACCACAGAAATCCTTAAACTACAGATAATTTACAACGAAAACGAAAATGTACACAAATTAAACTAAACATAAACTACAACAGTACTGAATTAACTAAATTATGGCGCCTTCTTTCTGGACCGTGGCGGTGGCCGTGGCTGGGGCGGCCGCAAATCCTCTAAAAGACAACTTCCGTGCGGGTCCAATAGAACCCCGTCTGCAGCACCGTACAACTCACCCTTATACTTAAAGATTGCATGGTCGTGCTCGTGGAATTGTTCTTCAATTCTGCAGCTGGACAGCACCAACATCCCTTCTTCTGACGAATGTTGTACGGCCTGCAATGCAAAGGTAATAATTGTTTGTCAGTGATGTGGAAAGCAAGATTAAGAATTTACACAAGAGACAGTATATACATCTTTTTGTCTGATGGAGTTACAATGATAGAGATGGACTCCCACAACAATTTCTGGTACCCATATTGGGTGTACAAGTCCACGGAGGACATAAACAACCCTTGCTTTGGGTGTGTCTGCAATGTAAACAAGTCAGAAGATCATCTCAAGAGAACATGCACGATAACTCGGAGAAACGAGATGGTGACTTACGTGAATCCACCCTAATTGCAATAGATTCTTTGACTGATGAAACGCCAATATGGCTTCTTCATTGCTCGCAATACACTACATATAAGTTAGGATGAGTAGTAAGATAATAGATTATACACTAACATACAAAGATGGGTTCGCACTGTATTTGGCGTCCCTTCTTGTTCTGGAAAGATGAGATGTGAGACCACGTAATGCTCGCCCTCCAACTTTCCCCCAAGAATTGCGCACGTCTCCTTGTTGGTACGGGTATTTGTTTGGACATATATCTTGAACGAGGACATGACCGACACAGGCTGCAAACAACGCCGAGATCCTAACATTTGCATGAACATGATTGAACACACATATAACGAAATGAAAGACGTACCACGCGCACAACTCTTATGGGCAGAGGTTGGAGCGCCCCAGCTCCAGGTGCTCCTTGGCGGAGTGTCACGGTCCTACTTTCAAGAGACTTAAGAGAGACCGTGCGGCACTCGTTGTTAGGGGGAACAACGAGTCAGCCTTCGAAGTGCGCCTACGGCACCAATTGCCCACGACGTTAGAACGAGCTTTGTGTCTAACGAGCGAGCAGCGAGCGAGCGAGATTAATCGAAAAGAGCGTCATTGAGCATAGTGAGCATAGTGAGCATAGTTTGTATGTAAAAAGCTTGATCATTGATTGTGAGCAAATTACATTGGGTAGGGGGGTCTACGTGCAGTCATGCCTCTCCCCCTAAAGAGCATTCTGGACCATCTCCACTATAGCAGGAGTGAACATGCTATAGTGGCGAGGAGTCACTTGCCCAAATTGGAAATAAAAGAAATACAAGAAAATCAACATAAATGGAAATAAATCTAACTAAGCAGTAGGGGCGGCCATGGACAACAAGTCCTGGACAAGCCCGGATTGTTACACGGAGCCTGACAGGGTCATTGCAAATCAACAACTCATCATCACGTGAAACAAAAATAAAATAAAAACCTGGACTTTGCATAAAACATAAATAACTTACAGGCGGAATGTGGCATCAGATGCGTCATGGGGCGACGACGAGGATGATGATCGGGCTAATTGCCTCCCACGTCTCTTGAGTGCGGCCAACACCTCATGGTGTCACTCCTCTTCTCGAACATGTCGCTCCTCTTCTCGAACATGCCACTGTTCGGATTGGCGATACCTCTCTACTGCGAGGTCCGCCTCTTGAAGCTGCCACTGTTAAGCTTCTCTATGCCTCGCTTCAGCGAGCTCCGCCTCTTGCAGACGCCACTGCTCTGCGGCGCGTCTGCTCTCTGATGCTTCCACCTGCCACTGTTGGGCAATGGCCCACCTCTCTGTTGCGAGCTCGTTAGCTCTTTGTAGCTCGATTTGTTGCCTTTGCACGTGCTCCTCCATCAATTGCATTCTGCTCATCGACGCATGATGGAGCTCCTCCATTCTGCTCATCTAGGCAGACGACTCCTCAAGCATCGCAGTAAAGTGTGATGATTGTGGAGGAGGTGGCATTTCATATGAGGGGGCTACATACGCATACTCAGGCTCTGAGTGGGGAGGAGGCGGCATATCATAAGAGGTGTCTGCATACTGAGGCTCTGTACCGGGTGGAGGTGCTGCCTTATGTTTGGACTTGCGGAACCATCCGCCTTCAACTTGGGTGATGCCCAATCGATCCAAGTTGGCTCTTTTGTAGGTGTCAGTGGTCGTCGCTTCAATTCTTGGCTCATTCGCAGAGATGGGAACCCCAAACTGCTCAACTATAGTCTGGATAAGCCAATTGTACGGTAGGCTCATTGATGGGTTGTTGACGACCTCTTCCATGTGCTTCGCTATGATATATCCAATGTTCACTTTTTTTTTCCTGAACACCTTCTCTAAAATATACAGATCCATGCTTGTAACATGGTCTCGATGCCCAATCCTAGGCAAAATTGTGTACGTCAATATCATGTGGATCACTCGGGCCATTACATTCAACTCATTAGCCTTTGGCCTCTTGTAATGGGCAATCTCAGGATCCTGGTGCAACAATCTAAGAACGGCTAGCCCATCTCCTTCCTTGATAAATGGTGGCTTCGTCTTAGCTATGCCATAATATTCCTCGCTTGCCCCATAACATTCAAGTATTGTGTTGATATCGTCCGGAGTGAATCTCAACTCCCGTCCAAAAGTATACGTTTGCACCTCAACTGGCTCCTCGGAAAGTTGGAAATTTGCGTAAAACATCTTAATGACTCTCTCGCAATAAGTGCCCCCCATCCGACACAACCCAAGTAATCCAGCATTTTCCAACATATGTTGAATGCCCATTTCCGTGAAAGAGTCAAAATCGACTACTTTGGAAACAATAATGCCACGGTGTTCAACATCTTCTTCATACCGTCTTCTGGCATCGTCTGTGCTGAATAATAACTATGTGTCTGCCACCGTCGTTGCTTGTTCAACTTCTTCAACCGCCTCGGGTTGAACATATTCACCCCACGCGGCTTCCACCGCCTCGATTGCTCGTCTTTCACTAGCCTCCCCCCTTCTCCTCCCACGCTTCTGCATGAATTTCCTAGCTTGGTCCATTGTGCTCCCTGAGTAATTCGCCAACCTGCAGTATAATAACCCAACGAAATGTCACAACTTGATTGCCAAGAAAAAAAACAAAACTAGAGAAGAGATTCTTTCTTCAATTCAGTACATATACTCTTTAATAAGTCTTCAAAGATAACACAATCAACAAAAGCAACACAAATCTATACATTGCATTCCAGATTGCAATCTGGAAATTGCATTACAGATTGCAATTGCATTCCATATTGCACTCTGTAAAGTGCAATTGCATTACAGATTGCAATCTGTAAATTGCAATTGCATTACAGATTGTAATCTGTAAATCTGTAAATTGCATTACAGATTGCAATTGCATTACAGATTGCAATTGCAATCTGTAAATAAATCTGTAAATTGCATTACAGATTGCAATCTGTAAATTGCATTACAGATTGCTCTGCAACCAAAAATATTTCACCGACATTGCTGAGTATCTCATCTTAAGTTAATCAAAGCAATGAAACTATCTGTAATGCAAATCGGAACAGGGGAGCAAATCTGTAATGCAAATCAATGAAACTATCTGTACCACAATCTTTGTAATGCAAATCTGTAATGCAAAGCAACGAAACTAATGAAACTATTTGTACCACAATTAGAAATTGAAACTACTGAAACCAAACTTGGAAATCGGAACAGGGGAGCAAAGCAATGAAACTATATCGGAATCAGTTGAGAAATTGCACTCGCCAACTCGTCGTCGCAAATCGCAGTCACACTCGCCAACTCGTCGTCTCCAACCCGTCGCGTCGCACTGCCAACTCGGCGTCGCCAACCCGTCGCGTCGCAGTCGCCAACCCGTCGTCGTCGCCAACCCGTCGGTCGCAGTCGCCAAGCCGTTGTCGTCGCGGATCTCGCAGATCGCCAGATCCATATTTGGATCTGCTCGATCTGTGTAGATGCAATTTAAAGGCGATGACACCGCGTAAAAATGCGGTGACACTGCGTAAAAAGGCGGTGACACCGCGTAAAAACGCGATGACCCCGTAAAAACGCGGTGACACCGCGTAAAAACGCGGTGACACCCCGTAAAAACAAGGCGCCTCGTGTAAAAACGCGGTGACACTGCGTTTTATGTGGTGTCTTGACCACACACCGCATTTTTAACTTGTTAACGGAGAACGGAAAACTTAACCGCGATGTTTAATTTGTTATTTTTCCATACGTCAGTGGTTAACTTGTTAAAAAAAATACTTTAGTGATTAACTTGTCATTGATTACAAACTACGATGATTGATTTGTCATTTACCCAATTATAAATTTGGAAAAAGGAGCAAATAATGGACGGGAAGAAGGAACACGTTTGAGAGATAGAGAGAGGTTGAAAGTCAAGTTGGGTAGGTGGCTGTAGGGGCAATTTAGATCTTTACTGTTTCTCCTGAATCTTGTAGTGATTAGGTAAGGTTTGGTTATTTTACGAAGAAAATACGGTGTCAAAAACAATAACCCGCAATTTGAGAGTTAAGGTTTACCTGAAACTCGATCCAGAGGGTAAAGAATGGAGGGTCTGGTTACGGTGAGAACAATTCCAAAGGTTGTCTTCCATCCCATTACATCTTTTGCTCAAAAATCTAGATTCTCCGTCAGAAGGTTGAGTCCAGGGTCGCCATTTGACCTGTCTTCTTCGAATTCGCTCCCTCTTTCTTCTTCTCCTCCTCCTCAACATTATCGCCATTCGTTGTCTCCTATTGCTACTCGAGCTCAGCAGGTTTCCTCCTATTTTTTATTTTTATTTTTTAACTTGTCTGTGGAGTTCTTTCATCTTCTTCTATTCCGAGCTGTCATTGGCCATACCGATGTTCTTTTAGTTTGGGTTTCTGTCAATGTTCTCACTCTTATTCTGGACTCACATTGTTTCTGAGGCATATAACCATTAGCTTAGACGAACTTTAGTATTATTTACAATTATCAATTGTATCAGTGCTCCTAATATTCCAGTGTGAATGATATGTATGCCTGATGGTTATTTTGAGTATAAATCAATGAAATATGTTAGTGATAAATTACCTATTATCCAAAAAGCTTAAGTTTGCCTGATGGTTATTTTATGCATGCTTTCACATTTATGTTGCTACTGAACATAGACTTGAGGGGTGCTTGATTTGCTTCATGGATAGTATGGTGGTTCTGACATTATCTCAAGAACATGAAAAATATAGTCTCAGTTTTTCAATTTCTATTTGAAAAATTGATAAATGACGAGATTTTTTTAAATAGGTACATCTCTGTTGGAACTGTGCCAGTCTTACTTATATGTTGATTTTTCATATAGACAGAATCATCGGATAAGACAGCCACAAGTTCCACAGTTAAGGAATCTGATGATCAGGCTCTAAAAGTCAAGGAGTGGGAAGTTGAAATGCTTCAAGATGAAGTAGCTGCAAGCCAGGGTATAAGAATTAGAAGGAGGCCACTAACCGGACCTCCATTGCATTATGTAGGGCCATTTGAGTTTCGATTGCAGAATGAAGGAAATACCCCCCGGAACATTTTAGAGGAGATCATTTGGAATAAGGACAAGGAAGTTTCACTAGTAATTTTCTGGCTTAACATAATGATACATTCTTGTTTCAAAACTGAAGTTAGCATCTAGTTCTCATTTTAGAATTGCTTGGATGCTGATTATTCTTTCTTTCAGCTAAAAGGAAGAAAGCCTCTCTCAACGCTGAAGAAAGATATTGACAAAGCTCCCCCTGCTAGAGATTTTCTTGGAGCTCTTAAGGCAGCTTACTCAAGAACTGACCTACCTGCTTTGATTGCTGAAGTAAAAAAGGCATCTCCTAGTAGAGGAGTATTGAGGGAGAATTTTGATCCAGTTAGTAAAACTCATTTACCAGTCTCTTAGTAGATTGAAATTTATGTTCTATTACTGTCCTAATTGGATATAATTGCTTTCATTAAAGTGACGAGCTGTGCTACCCTTTTTTAGCTTTAACTTTTTTTTTTGTTTTTTTTTTTTCATATCTTGATGATAGGTTGAAATTGCTCAAGCTTATGAGAAGGGTGGAGCTGCATGTCTTAGTGTTCTAACAGATGAAAAATATTTTCAGGTTTGGATTTTTGTTAATGTCCTCCCTATCTTTGTTTTTATGGCTTGTTGGTTGATTCTCTAATCTCTGGCAATATTGAAGCTATACTGATTTTCTTAGTGCCTCTAACTTGCTATCCGGCAGGGAAGTTTTGAAAATCTGGAGAAAATAAGGAATGCAGGAGTAAAGGTTAGTCTGTTTTTTGATAATCACTACAAGCTGATACAACTTAATTTTTTTTATGGGTAAAGTAAATTGTATTAAAGCATGAAATGTGCATAGAGTGCAGAGATTTACAAAATACAACTTTATATATTTTGCCTCTAATGTGTGTAAACATTGCAGTGCCCTCTGTTGTGCAAAGAGTTTGTGATAGATGCCTGGCAGATCTATTATGCTCGGATTAAAGGTGCAGATGCCATTCTTTTGATAGCTGCTGTTTTACCTGATCTTGACATCAAATATATGGTTAAAATCTGCAAGATTCTCGGTTTGACTGCTCTTGTAGAGGTATGGATATTGATTTATTTTCTCATTGAGATTTTGAAAGGAATCCTCAAGATCGATTCTATTTTCATTTGGTGAAAAATGTTTGTCTATGAAAATCTATCTGTCATCATAAGGTGCACAACGAGATGGAAATGGATCGCATGCTTGGCGTAGAGGGTGTTGACCTTATTGGCATCAACAATCGAAATCTTGGTATTTTCAACCTTCGTCAATGTCCTCTGGTGTCTCTAAGTCTATATAGACCTTTATTGAAATGCCATCCTCTCTGTTAAGACTAAATGATGAAGGCAGTTTTTGATATTCCTGTTCTGCTGCAGAAACATTTGAGGTTGATATTAGTAATACAAAAAAGCTTCTGGAGGGAGAGCGAGGGAAAAAGATACGCGAAAAAGACATAACGGTAAGTTGCTATGACATTGGGAGCAATTTCAAGGCTATGAAGAAGAAGTCTTCTTTTTTCTCCCATTCTCCCTCAATGGTTTGCAGTGTTGCTCATAATTGTTTTGAATTTGCAGATAGTGGGGGAATCAGGACTATTCACTCCAGATGATATTGCGTATGTTCAGAAGGCCGGTGTGAGAGCAGTAAGTTGTAAAAAGCCTTGCATTATGGCATTCTGGAAGTAATAATAGATGTGATTACCCAATAATATAACATGGAATCCATAGATAAAACTGTGAACTTCCGTTTGCAGGTACTGGTTGGAGAGTCAATAGTTAAACAAAGTGACCCTGAGAAGGGAATTTCTGGACTTTTTGGGACAGATATTTCGATAGGAAGCTAAATAAAGGTTATCCTGTTTTAATTGGCAATAATAGTTTTCGTCATCTTTTGCCGAGCCACGACTGCATTTTTGCTGCTCTAAATTCCTAATGGAACTTGAAATAATTATGCTTTGTGTGCATGTAATATAATTATGTAGCCCCTATTCTCTCATGTATGCAAAAATATTATGAATAATTCAATATTTTGTTTATTTTTTCTTAGTTGTTGCCTTGTTTCCTATTTTACTTAATTTTTTTTTTATTTTTAAGTTGGCGATGAGTATTAATTTTTTAAAAGTTTATTTATTTTCGGTGAAATTAATTGCTAATTTAATTGTTTTTATTTTATAATTAATAAATGCAAGAGTATTTCAAAATTAATTTAATTTAATTAATATTTTGTTGAAAATACGGTTTTTATTGCATAAAATAAGTTTTTCTTATGGAGGATACATGTTTTACTGCAGAAGATATCCTCCTTTTCGTTGTGAAATACATTATTTTTTTTATTATAAAAAATTAAATTTTTAATAAAATACACGATGATAAAGTTTGTGTTATTTTTTTTTTATAGTTAAAAGTATTTTGTTTAATAAAAAATAATAATTATCAATATGACTAGTTTTTCCAACAATTTCTCTAAATATCAAATTTTGAATTATGACACTGTTTTGAGGGTTATCAGCACACAATCTCTGTCACTTGATCCCACCTGAATTGCACGGGAAAGGAAATGAAAGAACACGATAAAAATAAAAAAGGCCTGCTAAACAACAAAGAAGTCCAACGACTATCCACAATCGTCATTCAGTACGTCGAAGTCGATTACACTGATCGATGTCTGTGTGAGAAGAACGCAGCAACTGCCACCGAGAAACTCTGCAGAAGCGACATCAAGTTTGATCGGAAAACGCTAAATACGAGCCGTAGCTGACTTCCACCATTCTCAATGCCGAAGAAAGACACGAAGATTAGGGTTTGAAGCTTTCTTTCATGGCAGAAAGTTGGAGTGATTGACCGTTACAAACCTGCAAAGGTAAAGTGAATGAGTTGGACTCTCCATTTAAATATTTGGTTTTGAAAACTGAGATTGGGCAACCCAAATCCCAGACGCCGCAGTGGTTGCTCACGTTCCAGTTTGGTTAGACTGGAAATAAGGCAAACTTTGCTTCTGTTCTTTCATTCCTTGGCAAAGAATAGTTTAATGGATTAAGTAACGGAGGGTGAGGGTTGGTCATTCTCAAACATTGTTGACGAGTCAGAATTCAAAATTTGAAGCCTATGATATTAGTTGAAGAAATTTCATACTCAAGGGCCATATTGATAATTACCCTAGAAAAAATTATTTAGTGTCTATGTTTTAGCTTGTTTTTGTTAATTTTCATTTTTTGTTTTAAAGAGATTAATTAATGGCTTAATCAAGTTCATTAAAATAATTACTTTCCTTTGACGTGTATTCAAACATGATGTATTTAATCTTTCAACGCAGTGATTAAACTCAACCATCGTTACCCTTTCCCTCTCTCTCCCCCACTAAACTGACGATGTCGTCGTCGGACCGTCCAACCTGTGAGGTGCTTGAGTTTCGATCCTCCAATGGCGACGCTTGGTACAATGTTGGAGTAGAGCTCAATGGTGATGTTTTGAGCGTTAAGTACTACAGCTTTCCTATCAAGCAAGATGAAATTTTCAATGTTAATAAATTTGAGAGCTGCAAAGAGGTGAAAGAGTTGGAGGCTAGGTTTCGACCTTTGTCGGTGAAGTTACAGGACTCCGAGTGCTCTGAGGCGCTCCGTTGTATGCGAGTGTGCGCGTCTTATTCACCCATAAAAGACAATGTTTGCTTCTACGATGCACTCATTGAACAGGTTACTACTTACCAACCTGGTCTTATTTACTTTTATTTTGTATTATGTTGTTGAACTATTTGTTTGATCAATCATTTGAGGATTTAATGGTGACGCAATGCTACTCTGACCATCTATAGTGACATCACTATGATGCCGATGGAGGTGTTAGGAAAAAATTATATAAAAGGAGGAGAAATAATAAAGAAGAGAAAAGGTAGGATTTCACTTTAGTAGAATATTTTATAGAACCGTTGTGGGCTAAAAAAGTATTGGGTTAAGTGTAATTTAGCCTCTCAACTTAGTAGTTATGGACAATTCATACTCTAAACTATTTTTTGAGCAAAACTGTCATTGAACTGTGGGTCATTAACAAAATGACTCATGCCTTGATAAAATTCGTCAAATATTTCCATTCTTTCACTTGTAATGATCAATTTAACTTATATTGGTTGCCTTGACTTACTTGATTTATTGCACACACTTGATATTATAATCGATTTTGAACACTTAAAGATAATTCAATTGAGATCAGTGTTCTAAATCAAGTCTGGAATTGAGTGTGTGCGTGAAATCAAGTGAATTAGGGTAACTAGAATGGATCAAAATGACCATAACAAGCGGAAAACGTGAAAAATTTGACAAATATTATCCTAGCATGAGTCGTTTGCTAATAATCCAAAGTACAAAGGCAGTTTTGCTCAAAACAATAGTTTAAGGTATTAATTGTCCAAGATTCCAAAGTTGAGGAGCTAAATTGCACTTTACCCAAAATTATTTCATTTTTTAGAGTAAATTTACCATAGACAAGAGACTTGTTGTTTTTCTTAATTTTTAGCTTATGTACAAAAAGCATCACTGTTTTGTTATATTGTAATTTATTTAGACATCTGAAATAGTTAAAGGGTTGCTAGTAAATGTTTTGTTTAGTAGATAGAGATGGTTTGAGAATTTTCCATTGTTAAACGATTGAAACGATCAAAATACCAATGATCAAAAACAAAGAATTTTTATGAATGTTTTTTTTAAATCTTAAAATAAATTCCACTTTGTAGCTCTGCTACTCTGGCAATGTTCATTTATTTGGAGTGAATTAACTGAATTGTTCTACAGCTAAACAGAAAGTTTCCAATGAATGCTAGATACAAAAATCTTACATTTTTCTGCTGAGTGAAACTACCTTATTTTTGGTTCTTGCTCCATGTTTATTGGTAGGTGGATATTCATAAACATTCTTTTGCAAATGGAGAGGAGCAATGCTTTTGCAAATTTATCCTTTTCTGGCTCCACGGTCCAAGTGTCGGGAGTGTATCTTCTGCTAGAATTGAAAACATTTGTAGAATCCAGTCTGGTCCGCTTGAGAATATAGCAGTGACCTCTTTTCTGAAGAGAGCAGAGGAGAGTATTCGAATTCGCTCGACTGGTGCACCTATTGATCAAGATGAGCTCTCGCAGAACTCAAGGTGTAAATTAGACGAGAAGCATGATCAGCCTTCTTCTCAATGTGTCAACCAGGTGCCTCTTCTGGCTTTTAAGTTCCTTTCTTCCAGTTTAAGTATAAACTCTAAATCAATATTCTTCTTACTAGTTTAGGCGAGAACTGTAATTGAACATGCTGTTTTATTCTTTTAGAATTTGATCAACGAGACAGCCCTATACCCTAAGAGTGCGGTACAGCCTTCTCATGGTATGTCCTCAACTGCTGCAAAGTTTAAATATTTCACTTGCCACACTGTCTTTAAAACTTAGTATATGCTACAATATAACTAGATTTGAATTTTTATCTTATGTTTTGTAAGTCATACTTGTTTGACACTGTCTAATTATAGCCCTACATAGAGTAGCATGAGAACAATTATTATTTTTGTTTTTTGTATTAAAATATTGTGCGGCTGAGAGTTAACATAAAGGCCGAGGGAGGATTCTTGAAGGAAGAAAAAGAATAGCCAAGCGTGTTTATTCTTGTTTTTTGTATTAAAATATTGAGCTGCTGAGAGTTAACATAAAGGCCGAGGGAGTATTCTTGAAGAAAGAAAAAGAATACCTAAGCCGCAGCGCAAATCTCGGACCAAATCTGATATTTAAACAGATTCATTAACGCTGCAGCTGCAGTCATTCAAGCTGCAGTGCAGCACAATGCCAAAGCAGAAAATTAGGCACTGAGACACTGAAGCTGTGGCGGCAAAGCGTCCAGCCATGGCGCCAACCTGAGATTCACCTTCCTAATTTATGATATTTTATGCTATTGATGAAGACCAGAAGCGCAAACCCTAACAAGTATTGTATGAAAAAGAACTTAGTTTAAATGAAAAAAGGACTTTTGGGCTGCCTTTGGAGAGACAAACATACAAATTCATAGAGAGAATTTTGACACCGTTCTAGGAGATTAACACATGCATATCTTTGATGCAATGACATCCAGAAATGAATATTAATGTTTATTTAATTGCTATATTGTTTTTCATGTTGTTTTTGTTTATCTACCCTTTGATTATATTGAATTAAAACTCTCCTAAAGGAGAAATGAATAATTTGTCTGATTTATTATTTTAATTACTTGATTATTATGTCTGATTTAGTATTGTGTTATTTATTTGTACTATTCTTTTTCTTAATACATTCAATTTATGGGTCATTTATTGAATGATTACACTTAGATTTGACATTTGAAAGAGATAACTGTAAATAAGATCTATCTATTACACTTATGGGTCATTCGTTGAATGATTACACTTAGATTTGACACTTGAAAGAGACAACTATAAATAAGATTTAACTATTACGATGTAAAAATTAAAAACAACTAATAAAATACTCAACTAATTAAATAATACATAAGACACGCAATTCATCTTTCTCTAGAAGAAAAGTTTTAGTTCAATATAATTGAAAGGTAGAGCAATAATAGCTTGTTAAATATAATGGAAAACAAAAGGTAATGAAATAAACACAAATATCTATTAAGAGATGTCACCATGTTGAAGATATGCATGTTGACTTCCTCGTATGGCATCAAAATTCTCTTGATAAACTTGTGTTTTATCTCTCTAAAGGCAGTCCAAATGTGATGTAGAACACGGTTGTGTCCTAAGCCCATATGCTTATAATTTTCTATTATTCTTTATCTTTTTAATTTTTGATCTTATCTATTATTTTTGTATTTGATTTTATTTGTTATAAGTTCTTTGATACGCTTTATTATTTTCGAACTTTTCTTAAAGATTTATTTTATTTTCTTAAAAATTTATTAGGGATTTTAGACTTTTGACAATTAATTGAATTTATCCCTTTTTAAGAATTATTTTTTTGTTAATTCTTTACATTTTTGTTTCAATTTCGAAGCAAATTTTTTGCTACACCAAATTGGTATAAGAGCAAGGATTTTGTCTCCATTTGATGGTCAAAGATGGTTGTATCAAAGAGTCGCCGACAATGAATGGATACTTGATGCTGTTGACACAAGACTCGATGCCATTGAGCAACAACTTGATAGAATGAACAAAGCTCTTTGTGGCATAAAGTACATTGTTGTTGCTTTAGTTGCTAAGAGAAGTTATGATCGTGTGAAACAATGAATGAAAATCATAGACTTTTACTCTGATGATGAAGAAATTGAAGGCTAACTACTCATGAAGATGAAGATGAATTTATTGAGTTTCAATAATAAATGGAAAAAATATTGCGATTTGAACTCTTATATGGTTAACAATTACAAAGTTTCGCCTTGGAATCAGCCAATCGTTGCCCACAATCAAAATGAAAAGCCATCATCTTTGACTTGTGTCAACGATCGATAACAACCATTATTTAGCCCAAAAGGCAATCATCCAACTACTAGTAAACCTTGCACATCATTGATTCCTATGATTTCAGAATTGAATCATGAGATTCAAATCTTAAAATGCGATTTTGTTCTTTTAGACACCTTCCAATTTGATGATCACTGTCTTTAATAAGAGTTTTTGGTGTATGATGATGTAAAATTCGAGACCTGTGAATGTGAGACTGATGATGATTTTTTGAACGAGACAGATACGGTGTTGGACGAGATAACTATTGGAAAAATAACAAAACAACCATCATCCTTTACTGTTAGTGACAAAACAACCATTATCCTTTTTTCGCTAACAACTTAACCACTGAATTATGAGAAAATGTTGCGGCAACCATCGCTGTTACGTTTACCGTTAATGATGACGAACCACGACGGCTTGACGACGAACCGCAGAGGTTTGATGACGACGAACTGCGGAGGCTTGATGACGATGAATGGAGACGTCCAAGCAGCAACAACGGGCGACGTCCGTCAAAATTCGTCGGCCAAGGACCGTCGAACGAAGACGTCCAAGGCAGCAACAACGGGAGACGTCTGTCAAAATTCGTCAGCCAAGAACTGTCGAACAATAATTCAACAGACTGACGAAGGACATCAATTATCGGGGGACGTCCGTCATGCCCATTGGAATGATGCTTCATGGCCGTTGGATCAAGAACGGACGTCCCTCGATCGAAATGGATGGCTAGGATGGAGTTTGTCATTTTTCAAATGGCGATGACGGACGTCCCTAGTCTCACAACGGACCTCGACTTAAGACTACGTCGTTTAGGCTGCAACGGACGTCCGTCTTTGGCCGATGGACGTTCGTTGTATGTTCGTCGGACTTCTCTAAATGTTAAATCTGTCTATAATCGTGAAGGACGCCCCTCGAACATAAAACGAACGCCCCTATAATTCATTGAACTTAGTTCGCCGAGGATTTCGTATTTCGCGGTACTCGCCGGAGCGTACAATCTATTCTTATATAGGTAGATCGACGCACGATGATTAGTGGCAGATCATCCTCAGACCGCGGCGGTCTGAGGATAATCCGCCACTCATCATTGTTCGTTTTATGTTCGAGGGGTGTCTTTCGCGATTATAGGCAGATTTAACGTTCATAGAAATCCGGCAAACATACAACAGACGTCCATCGACCAAAGACGGATGTCCGTTGTATGTTCAAGGGACTTGACACGACGTGGTCTCAACTTGAGACGACGTCGTTCAGGCTAAGACAGACATCCCTCGAACATAAAATGGACGTGTCGCGGCGGATTGTGAGTACGTCGTTCTGCTCATAATGATGTAGTCACAGGGACGAGCGTTCCGTGACAGAATTGAGATACTGGACGACAACGAGGGCGATGAAAACTACTTTTGACGATGAGAAGATGATCGGAAAATTAAAAATATGAAAATTGTGGTCCGAATTATGCCGAAGCTTCTCGACATCTTCTTCTCGGTTACCGTCAATGTCCGTCAACGAAATCAGAATCAGAATCAAAAGTTCATCAATAATGTCGTTGGGAAATGTCAATGCGAAGATGATTGCGAAGATGATGTTGCCGGGAAACGTGACTGCGAGGTTGTCGATGGACAATGACGGTAAACATAACAGCAATGGTTGCCACTGCGTTTTCTTACAGTTCAGTGGTTAAGTTGTTAGCGAAAAAAGAATGATGATTGTTTTGTCACTAACAGTAAAGGATAATGGTTGATTTGTCATTTTCCCTATTTTTAATAAACATGATGAGTTTTTCTCGCCTCAAAAGCAAGAGCTTTATCAACACAAGATCAGCGTAGATGACAAATGTTGCTAAATAAGATTAGAATTCTTTGAGCAATTTAAAGAATCAAACTTTGTTATTGTGTTTGTGAGTTGTGATCGATTTAAAGCAACTATTGAAGTTCCCATCAGTGCGTCATGTTCAAAATAGCGTGTCGCTTGGTATTCATTACATTTAATTTTTGAAGCTGTAAGTACTAAATTTATATTCGATCTTGGAGGAGTTTTTCACAGCCACAAAACTCGAAGACTGAGTTTTCTTCAAGAAGAGGAGATTGATGCAGATAACGGTTGTGGTCCAAGTCCATAAAAATCGCGATATTTTAATATTCACGATCTTTTTAATAATTTATCTTATCTATTATTTTCGTATTTGATTTTATTCGTTTTAAGTTAAATAAACATTTACCTTTTTATAAGTATTCTTAAAAATTTAATAGGGATTTTAAATCATAAGTCAATCTGTATTTAAAAGATTGTGGTGAATATTAGGGAGAGATTTTTAGACTTTTGACAATTAATTGAATTTATCTCTTTTTAAGAATAATTTCTCTGTTATTCCTTTATTTTTTTAGTTCCGATTTCGATACAAATCTTTCGTTGCACCAAAATGTCTCTTTTTTGTCAGGAAGAAGTCCTAATTTATAAAATACTTGTTAAGGATTCCAAAATCCTATGAATCTTCATCAGCTGCGTAAAACATCATAAATTAGGAAGGTGAATCTCGAGTTCGTGCCATGGGTTGAGGCTTTGTCACTGTGGCTCGAGTGCCTTGGTGTCTAATTTTCTTTTCTTGTGTTGTGGCTGTAATGAGTGTGGTCGCAACGCGAACAACTTTGTTTAGATGTCAGGTTTGGTCTGAGATTGGCATTGGGGCACAGGTCTATCCATTTCCATTATTTGTGGAGCTTCGGCTCTGGTGGTATATTCATGAACTTTTGCTTTAATTTTTTATTAAATTTTACATGCACAAAAGATAGATAGTTAAAACTAAGAAAATTTCAAGAATGGGCCTATGCTTGAAAATACAACTGTAACTCTTTTTTTTTTAGAATTATGGGAGTGCAGGTATAAGTCGAAAACCCATATAATTCTGTCTGATCATTGTGAGACACCCCAGCAACAAAATAGAGCTCTGATATTGAAATGAATTACTATAAATGTAATTGTTTTTATTGCTTCTTTTTTTGGCACTTTTTAATTGCTTTCTTTTCTTGTTGCTATTATTTTTAATCTCTCTTTGATAGATTGAATTAGGATGTAATTCTTTACGAAGTCTCTAGCATGCGTTATTAATTTTGTTTTTCTATTTTCTCCCTGGACTTTTTGTGGAAGACAGGGATAATTGGAGAGACCGAGGAAAAACAAGATACAGATTTTGGAGGAATGAAGTATCAGCATATGATATTAATTGAGAATCTTGAGAAAGATGTGTCTCCATTAAGGATTCAAGAATTCTTGCATGGACAAACATCTGTATTATCTCAAGTGTATGTTTTCCCAAGTTTGTGCTCTGATTTGTATGCCCGCGGAGCTGTTATATTGGATTGCAAAAAGAATCTAGAGAAACTATGTGCCTTTTTGGATAACCCTGATCGCATAATTGTGTCCTCGAAAGAAAGGTATACATAATATTATAGCTGGTGCTGTTTATATGCTAATAAAATACTACAAGGCTGATATAGGTCAATGACAAGTGTGATCTTATTGGTTTGTTTTTCCCTTTTCTGTTGGGTCGTTCTCTAAAATGTGGGTGACTCATCTTTTGTTAGTAGAAATGCAAGTCACTTATTTTCCAGTGATGGTGATTAATGTGTAAATCAGTTGAAAGAAAAAGGATTTTCATTATTGATCCAAGATGGAATAATTCCATGATAAGATGAGTGTATGGGAGTGGGTTTCAGTGAAGTCTTTGTAACATTTCTAGTTTAAATGATATGAATAATCGAATGGTGTTTTGGACGTAGGTAAACAAGTAAATAGCAAGTTCTAAGTCATGCTAAAATATGAAAAGGGAAAAAGATTGCTGCTTCTTCAAAAACAATTAGTAAGCACGCACTTGCTACAAATGATCTTTACATTTCAACCTCATCGTTCATTTTTTTGTCTGCAGGCCATTGATCGTGGCTGGAAAAGCTGTATTGCATGATACATTTGGTGAATTAAAAAGAGCCTTCAGTCCCAAATGTTATGTAAGTTTTACAATTAAGGGCTTACTACCGAACTTGTAAATGTCATTTGGAAGATGGTGTTGTGTTCTCAAATAATGTAGCTATTTGAATTCTGCATTATCCAATTATAAACGAACCCGGATTGGTCAATTCATCGGACAAGAAAAAGAAATCCATGGCTTGGATGGAAATATATCATTTTCCATTATGGACAATGGCTAGCTTTTAATTAATACCCTTATATTATCTGATAAGGAATCTCCATTTTTCTTAGTCTCTGTTTTGTGTTTTGACATTTTACAGGACAAATTACAGAATAAAAGAGCGAGAGTTTGTTATGATGAACTGAAGATTCTGAAGTCAGGAACAAAGGAATACAACGTTGCCAAGAAGATGAAGGAGTTGTTTATGGAGTTCATCACTCATCAGAGAAGATTACAACAGGCGTTGGTTATGGAAGAGACTAAAATCTTGGGACCAATCTTTGACACGGTGAATGAAATGGATTCTTGATTGTTTCCTGTACAAAGCCTAACATCAACTGTGCAAGTGGGATCAAAAAAGGTCTCAAAATGCTCTTGAATATGGTGTAGAAAACTGAAGATGTGCATATCATCCAAGCCTTTTGTGGGTTCTTCGTTCTTGTCTTGTTTCAATAGCTTCTTTTTCAGGCTCTTCACTTGCTGTACATCTGGGACAGTGCGTATCCTACATTGTTAACTTGATAGTGCCAAATATCATCAATTTTCAAAGCATGGTATCACCCATAAACACATATATCCACATGTCCAGTGGAAAAATTTCAAGTTTTGAGTGGGTTGGCGTTTGTTGATTGAGTGGATTGAGCAGGGCTGCTGAATTGGAACACAGTTGAACTAAGTGTACGCCCCACAGCCAATTTTAAGGTAAAAACATTACAATGCGTCTTGAAAGCCGTTCTTTTGAGAAGCTGGACGTGACCGCTGCCCATTTTGATTGGTTAATGCCATGTCACATTCCAAACAGCGGAGAGTGAAGAGTCAAGACTTGAAACGACGTCGAATCAAGTTGAAAACCTTGTAAGTCTAACTCAGGAAGAACACGACAAGATAGAAGCAGTAGAACGAGGATTCAAGAGCTGTTTTCTACTCTTCGTCGTTCGTCGTTCGTCGTTCGTCGATGCGGGAAGTGAAGGTAATTTCAAATCCTTCATCTCTCGCTTGTTTCCTCTTATGGTTCCGAATGAAGCTCTTTCGTTTTGCGCATTTCGCGCAATTTTCTCAAATGGGAATTTGTGTTAATTTGTTGATCACAGATGAAGATTTGGGATGTGAACCCATTAGTTGTGCTGACGATTGGTTGGGTACTCCTGTTGAGTCTTGGAGGATCCGAAGGCATTAGATTTGTGATAGACAGGGAAGAATGTTTCGCCCATGATGTTAAATACGAGGGAGACACTGTTCATGTTTCTTTTGTCGTCATCAAATCCGATTCGCCTTGGCGTTACGGTGATGAGGGTGTTGATCTTGTGGTATCTTTCTTTTTATATACTTCTTAGCTGTGGGGTTTTTTTTTTCATTTCTTCAATTTGATGTCTACATCTAATTCTTGTTTTTATCGAAAAGGATGTTTTCTCTAAATTACTTGGTCTCTGTATTTGTTTTTTTCTACTTGTTCTTAACTGAAAATTTTGGTCATAGGTTGTTTTGGTTTGAGCTTTGCACCCAGTTTGAAGCTGTTTTCTCTTAGCACAAATTTATAATTACTGCTCAAAGAAGGAACGTAGCGGGTTGTGTTGGCTTTGTGTTGATTCTATTTGTAGAATGAGACTTTGACTTTTTCTTTTTGGGTTAAATCTGTGTTGTTTACATGATGGTTAAAAGCAGGTTCTGAAAATTCAGGCACTTCGTAATGATTCGAGCGAAAGCTCTTATCAGATCCACATTGATTGGAGATGAAGCTTTTGTCTATTTTAGGAAACTTCCATAAATGTTCATGAATATATAGATGATAATGTATTATTATGGTTTCTTCCTCGTCTTTCTTCTTTTTACCTATTGAATTCGATACGAAATTTTCAGGTAAAAGGGCCTTCGGGAGAACAAATTCAAGATTATCGGGACAAAAGTAGTGAAAAGTTTGATTTTGTGGCTCACCACAGTGGCCTTCATCGTTTCTGCTTCACAAACAAGTCTCCTTATCACGAAACCCTCGATTTTGATGTTCATGTCGCACATTTTTCATACTATGATCAGCACGCCAAAGATGGTGATTGTATTTTTATTCTCGGTCTTCATGTGGTTTTTTAATTTGCAATATTAGTTAGTTATCTTGTCTGGTTGAAACAATGATTAAACGAAACTTTGTGGGTATTTGCAGAGCATTTTGCTCCATTGCTAGAACAGATTGCTAAGTTGGAAGAAGCCCTTTATAACATCCAGTTTGAACAGCATTGGTTAGAGGCTCAAACTGATCATCAGGCAGTAGGTACGGCTTTCGGGAATTTCCCTTATGAAGTTCTAAATTCTTTCCACTTAATTTCCATGGAAGTATGCAATTCCTTCAACTTGGTTATTTTTGAAAAACCTTGGTGTTATTTGTTCCCAATGATTTTAGTCACCACATTGTTTTAAGAAAGAAAATAATAGGCCAAAAGAGAATTTGGCCCGAATGAAAGAAATAGAATGATTTTTTATGAGGAACTCTTGAATATCGAGGTAACACATTCGAGTGGTGAGGTCAAGTTTATCTCTAGATTTTCTCTTTTTGCAGAGTCATGGCATTTTGTAGCAACCTCTCTAGTATACTTAGTAAAATTCGTGCATCAATGTCACGGTACTCACCGACGAAGAAAAAGGTAAAAAGAAAACCGTAATTGTAAAAGTTCTGCCTTTTGAAAAGGATGCTTGGGCCACAAATCCTTGTAGAGCATAAACATGTTAGCCTATCTGCATGTAACAATGAGTTTCTAGAGCCTTTTTTATTCATGTTTTTAAATTCATTTAGGAGTCTAGAGTTCGGAGACAACCCGGAACCGAACCATAATGATCGATGAAGGGGTAGAAATATCGACAAACAAGACTAGAAGGAAGAATATCCAAATTCCTCAACATATTTACACTTGTCAACCCACCCGCCCTTGGAACTCGGCAAATTAGGAAAGACGAAGCTTAATTCATTCTTTTAAAAGAAAATACTTGTAGAATCTTATAAAATGGGGATGAGGTGAAAGGCTGTTGTTATTTGGGTTTGCAGTGAATGATGGAATGAGCAGAAGAGCAATGCACAAAGCGATGTTTGAATCGGCGGCACTTGTCGGGGCGAGTGTCCTTCAAGTCTACCTTCTTCAACGCCTCTTTGAGCGCAAGCTTGGGACATCCAGAGTTTAGATGGACCTTCGGGGACTGCCCTTCCCACATTAATCTTATCTTCATAGTGCAAAATGTATGGATGATCAAACTATGTACAACTCTACTTACCTTATATAACATAAGAGGATTCTCCTCATGACTAGACCATTTTGTTTTTTCGGTTGATTACTAGTTTTGCCTTCCATTGCAAGTAACAGCTTTTATGCATCTTCCTACGTTTTTCACAACTCAATTGCACTGCACTTGCCATGATTAATTCTATCTCAAGTATTTGTTAAAATTAGTGTCTACATGAATTTCTTTCAATTGTTCGAGATTTGAAGTATTTGTAATATCGTGTCGTAAGATGTTGAGTTTGAGCGTTCCTGTCTGCGTTTTTTTTTTTTATAACTTTTTTGCCGAGGTTTGTAATGACGAAACCAAACAAGCATCAACTGGGTACCAAATTTTTTATTTTTATTTTTGGGAAAATGACAAATCAACCATCATCTTTACTGTTTGTGACAAATCAACTATCATTTTTTTTTTGCTAACAAATTAACCTCTGAACTATTAAAAAATGACGCTGCCAACATCGCTGTCACGTTTGCCGTTAAAAGTGATAATGTTAAGCCGCGATGGTTCGAATACAAACTGCTGCGACTCCATAGTTTTAAAAAATCATACGACAATTTTGATGGCCCACCGCGATTTCAAATCAAATCGTAGCGGTGTGGCGATAAACTGTGGTGGCTTCATATGACACCCCAGCGGTGTGACAATAAACAGCGGCAGTTTCACCAAACCGCCGTGGTTTATTGTCATATAGTTGCGGCTTCATATGAAAACTGTCGCGGTTCAACTACACACCGCAGCGGATTAATACGTGCTTCGTTCAATTTAAGAAATCTGTGCATAAATAAACTTCACAGATTCAAGCAAATTGAAACACGGTCGATCAAAAAGTGAAATGTTGGCTCGAAGAAATATTGCTAATTTTACAATTTTATAATAATCAATTTTCATTTCATCATAAACAACCAAATTAGCAATTCCATTACAAACATATCATGTATATGTGTATTACAACTGCAAACCAATTTACCAATTCTATTACAACCATATCGTGTATATGTTCATGACAAACATAAACCAAATTCCGTTACAACCATATAATGTACATGTGCTCTAAGAATTGGTGTGTTGTAACCACATCAAGTATTTGTATTGTTTCTTGAGGAACATTAAGAAACTGTTGTAAATGATCCTTGCATGTTTGCTCACTCAATCCCATTATCTGATATTCCATATTTGATGGACTTTCCATGATGCAAAACCGATGTTCCGCTTGTTACTTGTTTGGCAGAGGTATGAAAACTTTCCATCTTTCTCGAGCAAGTGTGAACGTTGTTGTGACACTTTATTTGAAACGTCATTTCACTTAGCAGACATCCCTCAACCGATGCTTCGGCGAGTTGACCGCGAACCACGAAGTCATCAGAGCTAAATGACAACGTTCTAAAGGTTAAGTACTAGGGTTTTCCTGGTGAGCAAGACGAAAGTTTTCGTCTTCGATTTTTGGAGAGGCTAGGTTTCGGCCATTGTCGGTACAGTTACAAGACTCAAAGTGCTCTGAAGCACTCTGTTATATGCGACTGACTCAGAACACTCGTAGTCATGTAACTATCCGACAATGGCCGAAACCTAGCCTCCCAAAACATCGAAGACGAACACTTCGTCTTGCTCGTAATCATAGTACTTAACCCTCAGAACATCGCCGTTGAGCTCTACTCCAACATTGCTTCCACTTCCAATGTCACTAAGAATTCCGTGGTTCACGATGAACTCGCCTGTAGGTAGGGGTGGCTAGCCAGCCTGCCCGCTCAGCCCGTTATTGTAGCGGGTCGAGCTCGACCTGGGCCCAGTAGGAGGGCCGAGCTGAGCCCGAAAACGAGGGTTGGCCCAGCAAGCCCGCCCGCCAGCCACCCTGGCGGTCCCCAACTCCCCTGACTCCCCTGTGTGAATAGGAGAATAGGCGAAGTGGTGAACGCATAGACAGAAAAGAGGTCGACGATTCTTCTCCAGACCGAACGGAGGCAAGTGATTCTTCTCTAGACCGAACGCGGGTTCTCGGCAATTCTTCTCCAGATAGGCAATTCTTCTCTAGACCGAACGTGGGTTCTCGGCGATTTTACGTTGAAGCCGGAGAACTCCATTGGCGACCGTATGGAGCCGGAGGACTGGAGGACTTCGTCTAGAGGACGGGAGGACTTCGTCTGGAGAAGAATGAGGGAGACCGTCGGTGCCCAGCTTCGTCGCGGAGCCCTTTCTCTCTGGCCGCGAAGAAGACAGTGAAGAAGAGGAGAAGAAGTCTCGGCTTCTTCTATACTCCTCTCTCATTTTCTTCTTTTAAAAAAAAATAATTATCTTTATTTAATTTAAATAATAACTTATAACTATATACAAATTTATATATGTATATATTAAATTTCATTAAAATATTTATATATACACTACATTTTAAATAACCTGCTTGAGACTTCGATCTAAATTCGACTCAAATCCCGAATCGTTTAAAGCATTAATCGAAAATACTTTGATCTAATTTATAATATATTTATATAAGATATTATCATTTATGTATATTTGGCTCGTTAGGCTCGGCTCGTTAAGGCTCGTTAGGCTCGTTAGGCTCGGCATGCTCGTTAGGCTCGGCTCGTTAGGCTCGACTCGGCTTGTTAAGCTTGGCAGGCTTGTTAGGCTCGACTTTTTAAGCTCGGCAGGCTCGACGAACCAGGCTTTTCTAGGCTTGGCTCGGCTCGTTAGCCACCTCTACCTGTAGGGGTGGGCAAATCGGTTCTCGGTTCTAGTTCCGATTCCGATTCCGGGCCTCTTGGAACCGACCATTCGGTTCTCAGTTCTGAGAGTAATGAACAGGAACTGCAAGGAACTGAACCCAAAATCGGAACCGAATCTCGATTCTGGTTTGGTTCCGGTTCCTAGGAAACAATTCAAGCACCAACGTTCCTTCACAAGTTGAATTTTTATAACTAAAACAAAAGCATTTCTGGAACAAAAACCACTCGTTAGACTGCAGATAAATATGGTCAAGTGAAACTGATTTGAGAAACAACAAAATAGCCACATAGAGGGGAAAATTATCAAAGCACATGCATAGTTGTTATAGATCTGCACAAGGACGAAGCGGTTGAGATCAATTTATTTGCTGCTAAGAGTAAAGAAGTACAAAAGTGCCAAGAGTGAAGAGGTACAAAAGGAACTAAACAGTTTTGTTCCCCACTGTAAGAAGTTGATGCTCCCACTGCAGAAAAAATCGATCACTCAAAACAAATCTTTCTTCTGGTATACAAAATCTATCATTCACCCATCCATAATCTATCATTCACTTATCCAGAATCGAAAACCCTAAATCAAAGCAGAACCATACGTACCCTAAGAATCAGAAGAATCAAGAAGGGAGAGTCGGCCAACCTTCTTCACAGATTTCACCTTCGCAATCGTAGCGCGTAGGTTCGTCTTCGGGAAATCGCCTCGAGAGAGCTTTCTCGGTTCCAAGTTTCAGTTGCAACTCGCAGCTGCCGTCTCCCTGTTTTAAAAAAAAATCGGTTCTTGGTTCCGTAAACTAAGAACCGAGAATCAAACCGAAATGTGGACCAAGAACCGGAACCGAGCTAGTTATAAATTTAGGAACCAAGAATCGAAACCGAAATTTGGTTCCAGGTCAGTTCTCGGTTCAGTTCAGTTCTTGCCCACCCCTACTCGCCTGACCTTGCATGCGATTCTTATATACTAGGACTCTGGGAACGCAGAATGAGGCACGTTGAACTGTTGCAGCGTCATATGAAGCCGCCGCGGTTTATACTTAAACCATGACAGCTTCATATGACACCGCAACGATTTATCGTCACACCGCGACGAGCTATCAAAATTATAGTGTTGTAAACTATGGAGCCGCGTCGGTTCGTATACAAACCGTCGCGGCTCCATAGTTTTAAAAAAACCACAAGATAATTTTGATGGCCTGCAGCAATATCATACTAAACCACAGCGGTGTAATAATAAACCGCTGCGATTTCATATGACACCACAGCGATTTATCGTCACAACGCTGCGTTTTAGTATGACACTACGACCGACCATCAAAATTGTCATATAGTTTTTTTAAAATTATAGAGCCGCAGTGGTTTGTAAACGAACCGCCACAACTCGACATTATCACTTTTAATAGCATATGTGACAGCGACGTTAATAGCATCATTTTTTCATAGTTTAATAGCTAATTTGTTAGAAAAAAAATGATAAAACTTGTCATTAATTACAAAGGATGATGGTTAGTTTGTCATTTTCTCCTTTTTTTTTTTTATAAAAAAATAATTCGAGAATATCCATTCAGAGTGGATTATTACACGTTTGGCACAAATATCAGACGACCGGAGGGGAGGGGAGGGGAGGGGAGGGTGGAGGGGGGAGGGGGAGGCGTGAGAGAGAGAACAAACAATTTTTCTGGCAGTAGAATACACCTTCGCCTTATTAAGTAGCAGGGCAAAAAAGTGGAAGGAAAAGGGGGTAACACTCGCTAATCTTAAAAGCAAATCACTAAACGAACCTTGCAACTCTTTGAGTGATCAAGCCATAGGCTCCCTGAAAAAAGAAGGCTTGCTACATAAGCTCTACTACAAGGGCCGATGCACCGCCTCCGCCGTTGCAAACACCCCCAACACCATATTTGCCGTTTCTTTGTTTTAGTACCTACGGGGCGTCAAATTCCTTTTTGTAAGTAGGTTTCTAATTTGAGATTATATGATGGTAAGTTTTGGATTGTATTGAGAAGCGATTTACCCCCAAAAGTGTGACCAAGATTCGAGCCCCGCTACAACCTAGAGGATGCCCCAAGGACACAGCTCCACCGTTCACATTAACTTTTTCCTGCGAATCAAGAGATGAAATATTTGAGCGTCGTAATTTCGTTCATTACTTGCGTGATATATATTGAAATAGAGGAGACAATAGTATCTGAAAGGGGATGAAAAGCCAAATCCCATTCCTTCCAAGCATAAAGATGTAAGAAAAGAAAATAAACATGGTAGATGATACTCACTGAATCAAGATCAAGCAGTTTCAGATTTGCAAGGGCCACAACCTTCACACAAAATAGTAAGTAAGACCAACTAATAATTTCATGGGTATATCTCCAATAAAACGAATTGATTCACAATATCATAGACGCTATTTAAAAGTTCTGTGATGAAAGCTCACTGCAAAGGCTTCATTGATTTCATAGAAATTAATTTGAGAAGCTTCCAAACAGGCATTTGAGATTGCTTTAGGAATTGCAAGAGCAGGAGCAGTTGTGAAAAATTCTGGCTCCTGCAAAGTCAATATCAGGTCAACCTCTCAAAGCTGATATGAATGATGGCGATAGCATGTGGGCCTTATCATCATATGTAATATTGGTATGGTCATAATGTTTTTTTTTTACTATATGAATGTATTACTACCTGCGCCGCGTCAGCATATCCAGTGATCTTAGCAATCACTTGAAGACCAAGTTTCAGTGCCTGCTCTCCACTCACAAGAACTAACGCAGCAGCACCATCACTGTCAAACAGAACCAAGTGTTAAGTTCGTAGCCAAAGTAAAAGCTTTTTCATTACTGGTGCAAGCAAAGCACTAACAAAATTATCAACAATACTTTCAGTCGCACTAAAGTGACCTAAAAACTGTTATACATGATCATACAATGTCGAAAGAAGTATCCGTGTTTTTATCATGAAAAATCTTGTTGAAAACATTGTTATAGAAATGAAAAAAAAAGATGGATGATTATTCACCCTCTAATACGATGAATGATTATTCACCCTCTAACACAATTATAAAAATTAGGTGAATTTCCAAAGCTCAAAAGGAGAAATGAAAAAAAAAAAAAAAGAGTTCCTCTTTATCAAATAATTAAAATTCACAAAGATGGTCACCTGACATCCACAAAACATTTCTCACTGGTAAATAATAAGTCTTCTGCTTTGATTCTTTCTTATTTAGCACTATACACCTAAGCACCTTCTCTCACTATAAAGGGGCAAAAAGCAAGCTTGCTGCCCACTATCGTATAACGAAACTTAGTATGAGGACAAATGAAATTATGAAAATAAATAAATGTAAAAAGACAAATGAAATTATGAAAATAAATAAATGTAAAAAGACAAATGAAATTAAATTTTTGAACCTTATACTGGAAGCATTGCCAGCGGTAACAGAACCTCCAACATCCTTAAAACTAGGTCGAAGTTTTCGTAGCTTACCAGCATCAAACTGACTTGTCACAAATGCAACATTCGCGAGTATTGTTAGTCAATCAAGACTATATATCTTTTAGTCTTCACGCGAACTAATAAAATATAAACAGAAATGATTTTATTTCATTTCTTTGAGAACATCTCGTCTCTGTTTTCTCTAAAAGATGGAAGTTACTCATTCTTTGAAATGAAGTTTCTTGTAATCAGTGCGCAACTGATGGAGATCATGCTGCATAAGAATACAGATATAGACTAGTGCAGCTGCATACCTTTCCTAGACCTTCATCCTTATCTACAATGGTTGATGGCCTTCCCCTTCCTCCTGAAACTTCAACTGGAACAATTTCCCATGCAAAGGAACCATTGTCTTGGGCAGCAATACCACGCTCAAAGCTCCGAATAGCAAAGTTGTCCTAAAAGGAAGAAATCAATCTTTTAAATATAGTCAGAGATTCATGATTTGCAGCATAAAATACCTGCTCCTCCCTTGATATTGAATATTTATCTGCACACAATTCAGCACAAACTCCCATACCCGAATCAGTATAGACATCCCACAATCCATCCTTCAACATTCCATCAACAAGAGAATCGTGTCCAAGTCTAGACCCTTTCCTGTATTTAGCATTGAATTAGCAAATGCCAATAAAAACTCAGACACACATGAAATACCAACCTTGCTTCTGCCAAGTACTTAGGTGCATTGGACATGCTTTCCATGCCACCAGACACTACAACATCATTAATTCCTAACTGGATACTTTGTGCAGCCAGTATTGTCGCTGTAATAAGCCATATAAAGAAACACGGAGGTTTTTTTAGATTTTGTGAGGAAAAACAATTTTTTTAATCGGTTAAGAGAAAAGAGGATCTTGAAAAGATAAGAGACCTTTCATCCCAGATGCACAGACTTTGTTAACAGTGGTGCAGATAACTGAATTAGGAATTCCAGCACCCAATGCAGCCTGTCTGGCAGGAGCCTGTCCTAAATTGGCACTAAGAACATTGCCAAAGAAAACTTCTTGTACAAGTGATGGATCAACATTTGCTCTTTTGAGAGCAGCTATATTTTGAGAAAAGCAAACATTAAAACACAGCCCAAAAAAGGATTTTACTCTATTAACACTACAACAACCAAGAATTATGTTTGTACCTTCAATAGCTATAGATCCGAGCTTCGTTGCAGGTACAGATGAAAGGAGACCAAGAAATCCACCCATTGGGGTGCGTGCAACACCAACAACGCAAACATCTGCATGCTAACAAAAAAAGATTAAGCATTAAAAAAGTGAAAGAGTAAACTAACAGTCAGACTTAATAAGAGCTTTAGGGTGATAAGACTATGACAGTTCGAAAATATATTGGGGCACTAAATAGACAAAAATTTGATAAAATCAGAATTTTTAAAATTTTAGTAGAAAAAGAAAACACGTTACCTCTAGGCTTTATTGAGTCAGAACATGCTGCTGGAGCCATGGATAGCTACAAAATAAAACAAGCCAAATTTATATTTTCATGTACATTAACCTGGTGAAGTATATGAAATGCGAGAGACAGGCACTTAAGATGAAAATGACACAAGTGTATGCATGACTTGTACCTTTCATATAATTTGACAACAAATAAGAAATAAACATAAAAATACACAAAACCTCAAAAAATGTATGGAAAAATTGGGTAGCAAAAAAGTTCACGGTGAAAGCTTCAACTAGATGTCAAAGAACTCGCACGTCAATTCGTAGAAAGATTTATTTAGGAATCGGTATCCGAGTTTAACTAGAACAAGTTTGTTTCGACTTTTACGCGGATAAACCACAATCCATCGCTTTCCGAGAGAGTAAAATGAAATTGTAACATCCAAGAAGCTGTAATCTTGGACAACCATATTCAAACATACATCCTTGTCAGGATAAGATCATATATGAGGAACACAAGTCTTGCTCTGCTCTCAAAACATGCAACAAATAAAAATAAACAACATGAATTCGCCGGTTGAAAAATGAAAAACTCGCCCCTAGATCTAACAAAACATAAGCAGTCAAACATGCATCAAACACTACAACAATTCAACACCATTTCCCCGCACTCCAGAAAGATCAAAATGACAAAGGAGATCACAAATAGATTTCAGAGTAAATTTAAAGAACCCGCTGAAAAAAAAAATCATAGCGAAGCCAGAAGATTCATACAAACAACCATTGAAAGCACAACAAATTGAATCATATCGTTACTTACATCTCGCTATCTCTCACCCTCCCTCTGTTCTTGACGAAGACGCTGAGCGATGAGTAGCAGAAAAAGGAGCCAACCTTACTTGAAATTCGTTCGTCCATGCTGGTGCTCTTATATAGTGGGGGCTGGAGAGTGGCCTATCTGAACGGGAGGCGGAAGCAGTGAGTCTCCTTATTAATTTGATCTATTTACACTTAAGTCTTTTAATATTAATTAATTACCCCTAGAAAACGTCGCATCGCATCTCCTCGCCGTTCATTGGGCAATCAACGGTGAAAAGCAATTTGCGAGGATGGCCCCTTAAGTTCTACTATTTAGTTTTTAAACGTCCGTTAATGATGAAAGCAATATATAGGGGGGTGCACGGTACCGGTCTGGTCCGGTCCGGTACTGGACCGAGTTTTCCAGTACTAGTACCGATTCGGTTCGATTTGGTCCCATTTTTTTAAAAATATTAAAAAATACTTTACGATCAGCTACCCGACCTATATCCTCGAAAAAAATTACATCAGCCAATAAATAGAACAGTGTGTTTGGACATTTATGTACAAATTTAGAAAAAAATTACATCATCCAATATGCAAAACACTAAACAGAACAGAATTCATCAATTGTTTCAACCACTGCCACTGCCAGAACAGATTCAGATTATATGTACCAATATGCAAAACACTAAACAGAACAGAATAGACTAGAGTGCTAACCAAGCTGGCAGTGGCAGTGGCGACGGACAGAGGTCGGAGCTCGGAGCTGGCAGTGGCAACTGGCGACGGTCGACGGACGGAGCTCGGAGCTGACACCTGGCGCAGAGGCTGACGACGGAGCTCGCTGGTCGCTGGCAGAGGCTGGAGTCTGGTTGGCAGTGGCGACGGTTGCCGACGGAGCTCGCTGCACTGGTCGGTGGTCGTTGGTCCGAGGCTGGAGAGTGGAGAAGGCGACGCCGACGAGGTCGAGGAGTCGAAGAGACTGGATTGGAGAAGGCGACGAGATCAGTGAATGGATTTGGATTTGGATTAGGATTTAGGGGTCTCGGCTCTCAGGTGTTTGTCTAATCTTTGTTGCCCTAAATGATTTAGGGCATTTAGATTTAGGCTAAATCTAAATGACCGGTTCTACACGGTACCGTGTATCGAGGATCGGTACCATGTAGAACCGGTCCCGATAGTACCGGACCGGAGCTGGTTCGGTACTCCATTTACATGGACCAACCTGGTACCGAAAGGACCGATTCTGGTCTGGTTTTTGGGTACCGAGCTAGTTCTGCACACCCCTAGCAATATATATATAGAGGAAGATTTCTTTTTGTTTAGGGAAGTGTTATTTTATTTTTGAAATTAATATTTTATGACCATAATTCAAGTAAATAATATATACTCGTAAAATAATAGATTTGTTTGAAAAAAAAAAGTCGATAACTTGTCAAAAATATTAACTTAAAATTAGATATTATTTTATCGTAAACTTCACTTCATCAAAATAACTTAAAGTAAATATTTAAAGATTGAAGATTTGAACTTGTCTTTTTTGAATTAAGAGGTCTCTCCAATTTTTTTCATAAGAAAATCAAAATAATTGATTTGGTTTAGAAAATTCTTTAGGTGGACAAATTTTATACAATGTGCAAATGTAAATTTATAATAATTTATTATACATGTTGATATAATACACATCAATCTAAATCTAATAATCTCTAAATAATAAAATGAAGAGTAATTATCTATGATAACCCTAAGTATCTTTTTAACTGATATTTTAAACTTTTATTTTCGTTATTTAACACCTCAAAATTTGAGGCGTTAGCAACAAACATCCTTACCGATAGTGGGTCTGTTAAATGACGAATATCACCGCTTTCGGGAACATCAATGTTTTCGCAGCCACGTTTCTTTTTAAAATTAAATATATGCACTTTGACGACAAAGTAGTGTCCTAGACTGTGCAAGTATTGAAAATAAAAAAATATTCATTTTGAGTAAAAAATTTTCTATAGCAGATATATCGTTTTCCTCAGCGAACCCATAAATAAAATGGTTGTGGTTAATTACTTACTTTCCCCAGCAAAAAGCAAGTATATGCTACAATAAGTAAGTCTTATTTTTTTGCAATGGAAATGATAATTTCTACAAATAATATCTGTCATTTAATAATCCCTCTAACAGTGAGGGTGTACATCACAAACGTCTCAAACTTTGAGGTGTTAGATAACAAAAATAAAAATTCAAGATATCAGGTAAAAAAATATCTATACTTCACCGTTAATATTGATAATTATCTTAAAATAAAAATATAATGAACAATTAGAAAAAAGAATATTTAAAAGGGAAATTAACACCGCAGACCATATAGTTTGGGATTAACGACAAGTCAAACCCTGAAGAAATTTTTGTAAAAACTAAAATCCTATACTATGGAAAATTCTCACTGACAACCTTGCAGTCATGTTTCCCATCCAAATCCGTTAACGTTAACGCCTTCATTTCGTTGACGCCAAGGACCGTCGAACGGAGCCGAAGGACGTTAATTATCAGTGGACAGGGGACATCCCTCCTGCCCGTTGGAAGATGGACGATAGTTGGAACGATTATTGGGCGATGGCAGACTATCTTCATTCGACATTGGATCGAGGAAGGACCTCCCCCACTCAGAATTGACGCCCAAGATTGAATCTGTCAATTTCCAAAGTTGATGGTGGACGATCGTCCATGGCCGTTGGATCGAGCGAGGGATGTCCTTTATAAGGATTGACAGCCATGATTGAATCTGCCATTTTCTAAAGACGATGGCAGACGATCTTCCATGGTCGTTGGATCAAGCGAGGGACGTCCCTTATCAGGATTGATGACCAAGATTGAATCTGCCATTTTCCAAAGGCAATGGTAGACGACAATCCATGGTCGTTGGATCAAGTGAGGGACGTCCCTGTATCGGAATGGATGATCAAGATGGACTCCAAATTTTTTAACGTTGAAGGTTCACATGCAAGACACACGCATTTTTTAAACGTGCGAATTCCCTCATTTAAGACGGACATCTCTCTTCCACAATGGATGTCCCTTGACCTATTTCGGACATCTCTCATCCATAACGGACGTCCCTCGTCCCAAGATGACGTTGTTCGACCAATTACAGACATCACTAGCCTTACAATGGACGTCTCTCGTCTTAAGACGGTGTCGTTCAGGCCATAACGGACGTCCATCTTCATATGAGGGATGTCTATTTTTGATCGAAGGTCCTTCTCTGAATGCTAAACGATAGCGTTTCTCCTCTCGACGGACGCAAATCTACTTACATAAACGCGAAGGACGTCCCTTGCTCTAGCTATTGCCGAGAGAAATTTCATCTTCCTCTGACCAACTCGAACTTCCAATATCCATCCTCACGTTTGTTGAAGCAGAAATGGCATCGAAGGTGGTTCAAGTGTTGAAGAAGCATAAAGTGGCTCCCTCCGAGCCCGAAGATCGAGCACGCGTGTCTGTAGAGGCACAACCCGTGGTGTTCAGCTCAGCCTCCTCTAGACAATGGTACGATAATGATATTATACCTTGTGCCGTAATTATATCTAGGAGGTTAGATTTCAATGCGTTTGCTAACTTTAGATTAAAGGAAATGTTTGAACGCATTGGTCTGTATGGATTGTGCACGATGGGGGCTATTATTATGAGAGGGTTGTGAAATTATTTTATGCAAATTTGGAGCTGGACAGCCCTACTAAGCTGAGGACATTTGTATATGAGAAATAGATTAGGCTAACTCTTAAGGAGTTAAATGAGCTTATTAGACGCTCGACGGAGGAGTATTTCCATGTATCCTAGGACCCAGATTTTGAAAAACAAGGAGAAGGTCTAGCATTGCTGAAGCAATTAGCTCGCAATCCTGAAGCTGTTGAATCTTTCTCCTGGCCTAAATCAAATGACCTAAATGCTAAAGCAAGAGTCATCCACCATATGATCATCCACACAGTTTTGCCTCGTGATAGACATAGAGACCATGTCAGCTGCATGGATCTCTATGTGATGGAGAAGTTCTATAATGAGAAGAGGTTCAACCTTGTCTATGTTATTATTAATCAAATGAAGGCAATCCTGAAGAGTCCAACTCCTCTATAATTGGCTCATTCAACATATTATTGACAGCAATGGGTTGGTTGTCCCTCCCCAAAAGCGACAAACCAATGAAAGACACTTGACTTGCACAATCAAGTGACATTGGCATGGATGGGGCTGCACAAAGTAGGAGGGGAGTGGGTATTCAAAGGAGCGAACACTCCCTCCACTCAGCCTGCACATCCTTCTTCCACGTTGGTTGTACCTCCTCCATCAAAGTCAGCTGCACAATTTCCTTCAACGTCAACTGCAACTCCTCCCTCGATGCCCATTTCACTAATTCCTTGGACGTTGGATGCACAACCGTCAGATCACGTGAAGGTGGAGGACGATTTTGTTCATCTTACAGCGGAGGATGCACCTCTCCTTCCTCAGTCCTCGTCCTACGTACTGATCAGTGAAGAGAGGTGGCAGTGGCATCTCACCAAGTTGGAGAGACAGGAGAGACAATTTGACGAGATTCAAGTCACTATATTTCAAATGAAAGAAGCCCAGTCAGCTCCTAGCAGTCCATTCAGCTCCTCCATCAGCTTCTCCCACATCGTCCGATGCTGGTCCAGACGGATCAAAGTATGTCTCTTACCTTACATGCACTTTCCATATATGCATTAGTACTGTTGATTAACAATGTGTTACAATTGTGTAGGTTTCTTATCATCAGGCAACATTCCCCTCCTCCAACCCTTACCAAAGTTCAAAAGATATTGGCAATGGGTCCTCCTTCGATGGAAGCAGTTCCAAGGCCTGATTCACTGCTAAAAGTGCAAGTGGTATGTCTTCAATTTGGTTTTGTATAATGTGTTGAATTTACACTTAAATTGATTTTTCATTGCAGCCTGTGAAGTTGATGGGCGAGTTCCTAAAATTGGCACAGGTAAATACCAAGAACAACAATGAGATGTGTGATATACTTTGCGGCTCCATGGTAAGAAATAATATGATTTGAAAGTTATTCTCAATTTTGATTATATGTTGATGACATTGTGTGGTGTGTTGTTGTTTTTCAGAGTAAAGATGTCTGTTCAATAATAACCCTCCTCGTTCCAAAGCAATCGGGAGCTTTGGACTGGGTAAGAATGGTTAACCAATGTATAAGACACTATTATTGAAAATAAATAAATATCTCGCATTCTTAACATGCAGTGCATGACATTGAATGAGGAGAAAATATTTGAGGTTCAAATGTAGGAAGGACTGCTGACTCTTGGTTGGATCCATGTAAAGAACTTGTATGCATTCATGCAATATTTTTTCTTTGTATAATATATGGATTTTATTTCAAACACACCTGAATCAGACATGTTTCATATTATCGATTGATGTGCACACACAATATGGGTACCAAGTGATGTTGCTGGAGGCAATTGCAATTGTCATGACACCGATAGATAAAAACTGGTATATTTTCTCACCCTACGCTTTGAAAGATGTAACAAACTAATTTCGCCCCCTATTGCAGTCCACATGGCATATTTCAAGTCTCTCGTCCTTTAAGGGAGTCGGTGATTGCCCAGCCGCATCAAGGCTTCCACCTTCACGACCCACACAAACTGAAGAACCTTTTCAAGACCACCACTCATGTCGAGATGAGCCCCGACTTGTAGTTCAAAGTTGTCAATATCCGGGGCAACCCTGAAAAAACTGAAAAAAGGAAAAAATCGCAAAAAATGCAAAAACCACAAAAAGTGCAAAAACTTTAAAAAAGTGGCTCAATTAATAATTGTTAAATTACATTTGTTCATATGTTGTATCTTTGTTTTGGTTTTGATTTTGGTTTTGTTGTATCTCTGTCTATGTGACGATCCAGATTTTTCTTTACTTTAAAAATGCGTTAAATTTAAAACTTTTATAAAACAACTGAATTCTTATTAAAATCTTTCAATTGAAATCAAAGTTCTTTTCTTAAAAACCCTATCGTTAAAACCGTCTTACTTAAAATTCGTTACTTAAATCTTTATTAACAGCGAAAGACTTTATTTATAAAATCTATTTTTCTTAATTAATAGTGAAAGCATAAAACATTTTATAGCGAAAGCATAAATCGTTCATTTTAAAAAGGACAATAAATAAATTATTACTTTACATTTATAAAACTCTTTTCTCTTTTACTTTCCTTAGCCTAGCCAGCCACAAGTTCCGCCCGTGTAAATCCTTCATTAACTGCTCACTGATCTGTTCATCATTTTCTCGTGCGTGTACCTACACCATTAGCAAACTGTGAGCCCGAGCCCCAGTAAGAAATGAAATATGCGGTACGATCATACCTCTCTTTAATTCTTTTGGAATGAGTTTCGCCTCAAACCAATCTTTCTTTACATTTCATTCTTTCACTTATAACTCATACGTCGAGCAGGAGATTGAAGGAACCTGTGTTGGAGGTATAGTCTTGGTCGACTTCTAACCACCTATGGTAGCTGCTCCTGTTCCCAACAAGGGAGGGGACTTAGTCTAAACTACCTGATTAGATCGGAACTACCCATCCGTCTCTCAACTCCCCATTTCCTTACCTTTCATTTCATTCATCCGTTTTCCTCACATAATGCATGAGTACCACCCCAGAGGTGGCACTTCCTGCTTGTTTCTATTATCATGATGCATGTCAATGAGAAACATTATCATGATGTATGTCAATGAAAAGCAGTAATCACAACAATATGAAAGCATGAAACATGAAGCAGTAGAGGTGTGCATGGTCTGGTTCGATTTCGAAGTGGATCCGAACCAAACTGGCCGGTTTTGGTTTTGGAAATTCAAAACTGACACCGGTTGTATGGGGAACCGATACCAAACTAGAATTTTGGTTCCGGTTCCAGTTCAGTTCGATTTTACCTCATTAAATTTTTTTTTTCAAATATTATAATAAAATGTTATAAAAATTAAAAATGCAAAAAAAAAAAAACATAATTAATTACACTATCCACACATTACCCTATTAATAAAACAACCCTAAATAAACTAACAAATACATAAAGTGAAAAAACAAGTATAAAAACCCAAAATTTTGCACTACTCGTACATGTATCAAAAAGTAGTACTAAGATTAGCGGTGTTTTGACTCAATGAAAAAAATTGGATGATAACTTGTTTGAACTTTTAATGGCATGAGCTTCATTTAATACCATGTATTGCCACTTCACACGGTAAAAAAAACTTCTCATCAACTACTAGCAGCTGATAACTAGTAATAAGGATGTGAAATCCAGCATCCCTAGAAATAACGATGAATAGCTACACGTGAAAAATAACAAGTCAAGATACAATAAGCTTCTTAAACTGAAAATAGTAACAGGAATAAATCCTCCAAACTGCAACTAGAAAATGGAGTATCAACATACTAACTTTAGATAATCAAGGGTCCTCATCCACTATACTTGAATAGCAAATTTTTGGATTTAAATCAAAAGAAGCTGGTATATTAACCCATACACAGGAGCATCAAGAAACTAAATGATTGTTCTAATCCTAGCAATTCAGAATTCAGAAGCAAATAATTCCAGCAATTCAGAACAACAAATAATCCCAACAGCAAATAATCCTAGCAACAATATCATTATCACATATTCACAACAACAATCTAACACAAAAAAAATCAATCAATGCACTACAGGCAATTGGCAGTCTGAAACAGTCAACACAGAAAAATCAGACTAGGTTAAGGATTTACCAAGCAGTAACAACAATCTGTAGTCTGCACTGGAGACGGAGCCAAAGGGTTGACTAACTGTGAACTCTGAGCAAGAGTGGGAGCAGGAGCTAGAGCCGACTGTGAACTCTGAAGTGTGCTTTTGCAACAGTGGCTAACGGAGACGAACATGCGAATAGCAGCTTACGAAGACAAAGACGAACAGGGGATCAGAGGCCGGGAGCCGGAGTTGGGATGAACAGCCGAAGACAAACAATAGCTCAGGGCCCGGAGGTCGGGAGCTAGAGTCGGGACGAACAGGAGAGCAGCGGCTCGCGGCTCAGAGGTTGAGAGTCAGAGTCGGGACGAACGAGCGAAGACGAACAGCGGCTCGGGGCTCGGAGGTCGGAAGCCAGAGTTGGGCCTAGAGTCAAGGGTTAGGACTTGGGAGGACGCGACTGGAGCCTGAAGGACTGGAGACTGACGAGGCGAGGTGTCACGGTCCTACTTTTGAGAGACTTTTCAAGAGGGCCGTGCAGCACTCGTTGTTAGGGGGAACAACGAGTCAGCCTACGAAGTGTGCCAACGGCACCGATGGCCCACGACGTTAGAACAAGCTTGAGTGTCTAACGAGTGAGCGAGCAGCGAGCGAGATTTATCGAAAGCGTCATTGAGTATAAAGAGAATAGTTTGAATGTAAAAAGCCTTTTCATTGATTGCTAGCAAATTACATTGGGTAGGGGAGTCTACGTGCAGTCATGCCTCTCCCCCTAAAGAGCATTCTGGACCATCTCCACTATGGCAGGAGTGAACATGCTATAGTGGCGAGGAGTCACTTTGCCCAAAATGGAAATAAAAGAAATACAAGGAAATTACTATAAATGGAAATAAATCTAACTAAGCAGTAGGGGCGGCCATGGACAACACGTCCTGGACAAGCCCGGATTGTTACATTCTCCCCCAACTGAGCTGTTGACGCCCTCGTCAACTTGTCTTCAGCTTGAAATCTTCAATCTTCTGTGCTTCATTCCCCAGGTTGTCTTCTTTCTCCCAAGTCACTTCGTCATCTCCAAGTCCTTCCCATTTGACCAGGTACTCTGTCTGTAGACGGCCGCCTGCCTTGACGCTCCTTTCTGCTAGAATTTCTTCAACTTTCTTCTTCTTTCGGTAGTTGAGGGCGATATTTGGTCTTGTGAGGTTGTTCCTGGTACTATCTTCATCGTCGGGGTGATACGGCTTCAAGTTGCTGACATGGATTACCGAGTGAATTTTAAGCCACCCAGGTAGACTAACTCTGTAGGATGTCCGTCCAATCTTTTCGAGGACTTCAACTGGACCTTCATATTTACGTACAAGCCGTTTGTCTCTCTTACCTCTAAATCGAAGCTGTTCAGGCAACAACTTTACTAACACCAAGTCTCCAGCTTTGAACTCTCGCGGTCGTCGCTTCTGGTCTGCCCACTTTTTCATGTGTTTTGAAGCTCGTTCCAGGTAAGCACGAGCTACTTCAATATTCTGCTTCCATTCTTTTGAGAAATTGTAGGCTTTTGGGCATTTCCCTGAGTAAGGTTGATCCAGGGTGTGTGGCATTGTTGGTTGTCTACCGTAGACTATCTCGAATGGGCTCATGCTTGTCGAGAAACTCTTTTGACAGTTAAAGCAGAATTGTGCCGCATCAAGCAAACTTAGCCAATTCCTTTGACTGCTGTTGATAAAATGCCAAAGGTATTCTTCCAGTAAGCTATTGAAGCGTTCTGTTTGACCGTCGGTTTGCGGGTGATAGCTGGAAGAGATATTCAAGCTTGATCCCAATATTTTGAACAACTCTACCCAAAAGGCTCCAGTAAATCTAGTGTCCCGATCGCTGATGACACTTTGAGGTATCCCCCATAATTTTACCACGTTTTTGAAGAAGAGTTGGGCTATCATTTTTGCAGAGCAATATTTTGGGGCGGCTATGAATGTGGCATATTTGGAGAAGCGATCAATTATAACCAGAATTGCCTGAATGTCATTGACGGGTGGCAAGTTTGTGATGAAGTCGAGCGATACGCTTTCCCAGGGCTTTGTTGGCACTGGTAATGGTTCTAGCAAACCAGCAATCTTGTCTTTCTCGGTCTTATCTTGTTGACACACCAAGCAGGTCTTGGTGTATTGCATCACGTCCTCCTTCATCTTTGGCCAATAATATCCCCTCTTTAGAAGGGCATAAGTCCTTTGCCAACCTGCGTGACCCGCCCAGAGGGTGTCGTGGCATTCTCGTAACAGTGAGCGTCGCAGATCATTACTTCGGGGTACGTAAAGTCTGTTCCCCTTGGTTAGCAACAGGTCTTCTTCGATCCAAAACTGTCGTGTCTTCTTTTCTTGCACCAATTGCATTACGGCCCGAGCAGCAGGGTCGTCTTGTAGGCAGTCTCGAATCTGATCTTTCATGGATCCACTAACTCTACTTGCTTGGAGTTGGGATAGGTAACAAAGACTGGCACATTCTGCTTTTCGACTAAGGGCGTCAGCTACCCAATTTGATTGACCCGACTTATGTTCGAACTGAAAATCAAATTCAGATATAAGTTCGTGCCACCGAGCTTGTTTGGCCGACAGTTTTGGTTGATTGAAGAAGTGGCATATGGAGCTATTGTCTGTCTTCACTGCAAATTTAGAACCCAGCAAGTACTGTCGCCATACTCGCAAGCAGTGTACTACCGCTAACATTTCTTTCTCAGTAGCAATATATCTTCTTTCTGCTTCTTTTAACTTACGACTTTCGTACGCAATAGGGTGGCCATTTTGCAGCAAGACCCCTCCTAATGCGTAGTCAGACGCATCTGTTTCCACCTCAAATTGTTGAGTAACATCAGCGACGGCTAAGACCGGACTCTGCATCATTGCATCCTTCAAATTGTCAAATGCATTTTGACATCCCTGGTTCCACTCCCAGAGAGTACCCTTCTTCAATAGTTCAGTAAGAGGAGCAGCCCTCTTCGAGAATCCCTCAACAAAACGTCTGTAATAGTTTGTAAGCCCCAAAAATGAGCGCAGTTCAGTAATAGAAGTGGGGACCCTCCAATCTCGGACTGCTTTGACCTTATCAAGATCCATGCGTAACTGCCCTTGCTCGATGATGTGACCAAGGAACCCAATGCTCTTCTGGGCAAAAGAACAGTTCTCTTTCTTGATGTACAACTGGTTCTTCCTTAGTTTTTCGAGGACAAATCGAAGATGGCTTTTATGTTCTTCTAAGGTTTCACTGTAGACTACAATGTCGTCTAAGTAAACCACCACAAACTTGTCGAGAAAATCATGAAATACTTGGTTCATAAGGGTGCAGAAGGTCGCTGGCGCATTTGTTAGTCCAAACGGCATTACCAAGAATTCAAAGGCTCCATAGCGAGTTACGCATGTCGTCTTTTGCTCATCACCTTCAGCAATTCGAACTTGATAATAACCCGATCTTAAATCGAGTTTGGTGAAGTATTTTGCTTTATACAACTGGTCAAATAGATCAGTGATGAGAGGAATTGGGTACTTGTTACGTACCGTGACCTTGTTGAGTGCCCGATAATCAATACATAGTCGCAAGCTACCATCCTTTTTCTTCTGAAACAATACAGGTGCTCCAAATGGTGCTTTTGCGGGTCTGATGAATCCAGACGTAAGTAACTCATCAAGTTGTTTCCTTAACTCAGCAAGTTCAGGTGGAGCCATTCTGTAGGGTGCCTTTGCGGGAGGTTTAGAACCTGGATTCAGTTCGATCTGATGATCAATGTCCCTACGCGGAGGTAATGTTTTGGGCAAACATTCTGGCATGGTGTCTTGGTATTCCTCCAAGACTTCTAAGATCTCTGATGGTATCTCTTCTTTAGTTCCTTCATCTACAATCGAGGGAACCAAGATGTAGGTCGGATCTTGGTGTTTCAGCCCTTTCTTAAACTGCATAGCTGAGATCATTTTTGCCCCACTAGCAACAGGTTGTCGAAGTGTCGCAGGGACCACTGTCGGATTATTTCCTGTGATTACCAAGCATTTTGCTGAAGGAATGGGAATCACCCTGTGCTCCATCAAGAACTCCATCCCCAGGATGATATCAAAGTCATCCATCCATGCAACGACAAAGTCAATTGGCCTAGTCCACGAGTTCAACTTTAGATGAGTCCTCTTCACCACTCCCACTACCGGCATTGCTTTCGCATTCACGGTTTTCATCTTGCCAGCATTTTCTTCCCATTTTAGGCCCAAACGACGAGCTTCCTTCTCAGTGATGAAGTTATGTGTGGCTCCAGAGTCAATCATAGTGCTTTTAGTAGCCCTATTATCGACAATGATTTCCACATACATGAGGCCCTTGTCTGAAGTCTTTTTAAGCTCCTCCATTTGTTGTTGGACTGCAGACAAGAAAGTCATAGTGCCAACTTCTGCCACTTCTGCAGGCGCCTTTTCGGAAACTCCTTCAGTTGAGTTGTCACTTTGAATGTAAGCTCGTGCAGCTGCTAGCGCCGATTTATGCGGGCATTGGTGAACTCGGTGAGGTCCTTTACACAAGAAGCATGACATTGGCCGCTGCGTATTGTTCCCTTTCCATGTTTCTTGGCCTTCCTTCGGGGTTCTCCATGCTTCTTGGTTTTCTCTGGGTGCCCTCCACGTTTCTTAGCCCTCTCTTGGGGCATATGGCTTTCTTTCTGGAGGACTCGTGTTTGGCCTCTGTGGTCTCGAATTATTTGTAGCAGGGAGATTTTTCCGGGGACTAGGATTCTCATTGGCATAGTCGAATAACCGTTCTGCCGCTGCAAGCGCGCTTGAGAGACTTTGGACCCTTTGTTCATATAACTTAGTTCTGGCCCATGGTTTGAGCCCCTCAATGAAAGTGAAGATTTTGTCTTTTTCAGCCATGTCACGTATGTTGAGCATTAGGCCCGAGAATTGTTTCACATAGTCACGGATGCTACCCGTCTGCTTCAGCTCCCGTAGTGATCTACGAGCATTGAACTCAACATTCTCGGGGAAGAATTGGTCTTTCAGCTGCTTCTTAAATTCATCCCAGGTGTCAATGACACAAGTGCCATTGGATATGTCATTGTATTTTGATCTCCACCAAAGTTTTGCATCTCCAGTAAGATGCATTGTTGCTAATGTGACTTTAGACTCTTCACTAGTCTTGGTTGCCTTGAAATATTGTTCCATATCGAAGATGAAGTTCTCTACTTCCTTCGCATCCCAAGTCCCACAGAAGGAGTTTGGTTCCAGTATCTTCACCCGACCGGACTCAACTACTGTAGTAGCTTGAGTTTGGTTACCCATCGCTTTCATGGTGATGTTCAATTTAAGGTTTATCTCGCCAATTTCGGCTTTCAGAGAGTCGAACATCACTTTGAAGTCTTTTGTTGTATTGGCTACACTGTTTGCTAGTTGAACACGAGCATGGTCTACTTCTTCCACGCGTTCTCGTAACCCCACCATCGTGTTTGTGGAGCTCTCTCCACTTTCTATTGCCTTTCCCTTCTCTGGTCGGGATTCAAGATTTTCTATCCGATCTATCAGCTCTTGGATCGGGATAGTGTCTATCCTGCTATGCACAGCAGCAATTTCAACAGGAAATTCAGCCATTTCCTTCACTCGTTCCTCTAGGAAATGTACATTATCAGGGATTTCTTGGAGATACGTCATCTCCTCTTCCAGCGCGATTAGCCGTTCGAGCTGGTCCATCGACGGGTTCGTCTTCTCTGACGAAATTTTTTTTGGCATGACTTTTCTTGCAACTTGAGCCAACCTGGCTCTGATACCAACTGTCACGGTCCTACTTTTGAGAGACTTTTCAAGAGGGCCGTGTGGCACTCGTTGTTAGGGGGAACAACGAGTCAGCCTACGAAGTGTTCCAACGGCACCGATGGCCCACGATGTTAGAACAAGCTTGAGTGTCTAACGAGTGAGCGAGCAGCGATCGAGATTTATCGAAAGCGTCATTGAGTATAAAGAGAATAGTTTGAATGTAAAAAGCCTTTTCATTGATTGCTAGCAAATTACATTGGGTAGGGGGGTCTACGTGCAGTCATGCCTCTTCCCCTAAAGAGCATTCTGGACCATCTCCACTATGGCAGGAGTGAACATGCTATAGTGGCGAGGAGTCACTTTGCCCAAAATGGAAATAAAAGAAATACAAGGAAATTACTATAAATGGAAATAAATCTAACTAAGCAGTAGGGGCGGCCATGGACAACACGTCCTGGACAAGCCCAGATTGTTACACGAGGCGAGGTGACGCGAGGGCGAGAGGACTGCAAATCTGCTTCAGCCTATCTGTAGAAGCTGAATCACTGATAAGTGAATTGATAACCCTAATTTCACGGTTCGGTTTTGGTTTTCCAGTTTTCAGAAACTGGAACCAAAAATCGAAAAGCAAAATTCGGTTCTTGTTAAAAAGAACCAAATTTTGGTTTTTGTGTGTGTAAAACCAAACCGAACCAACCCAAAATGACCGGTTCTGATTCTGTTTGCACACCCCTATGAAGCAGTAATCACATCAATATAAAAGTATGAGATATGGAAAGTCTACTAACATACTATATAGGCATGTTTGGTAATTTAAAAGAAGCAATAACAATATAGACATGTTTTGCGATTTAAAGGAAACAATAATATCATAGGCATGCTTGGCAACTTAAAGAAAGCGATAACGATATAGATATGCTTAGTAATTTAAAGAAAGCGATAACAATATAGACATGCTTAGCTAATCAAACGGAACAATAACAATATGCTAACATCCTAAACATGCTTAGAGATTAGATTAATAATGTGTAAACAGCATAGGCATAATATGGCAGTATGGTAGAAATGCAAACAAACAATTAAAAAAAAGACACTGCTAATAGTGTAGGGCCTTCACAGGCCAACGACTCTATCTCAATTTCTTACCTCGAAGCGTTAAGGCGTATAAGCACTTAATTTTTATCCTTCTTCTTCTTTTCAATACCTTCATAATTAAAATATTTACTCATTAAAATCATAACTTATTAATTTCATTCTTTTTTCTATCTTTAACTACATCGCAATTCTAAGAACTCCTTTGACACCCCAAATGGAACATAATATCCAACACAGAACATTATCCTTGATAATATCTTTCCAATTATTCTAAATCGTAACAAAGCACCGAATAATATCACAAACTGGCAGCAAAGCACAACCCATCCAATTATCTTCTACTTATCCTAAAGAACATGAAACCAAAACACTCTTTGACAAATTCCAACTTAAGTATATACCTAACATTATCCAAAGGCTATCACAGTATCCAAAACAACATGGTAGCAGTCAGCAACAATTAACAGAGCATGTAACTTCAATATGTTTATCCATAACCATCAACAGAAGCATTAACTTATCAACCAGACAACAAAACTAAATCCAACATTTCATGCTTTCAAAAGTAACCAACAGAGGGCTATATTCACAAATCAACCTTACAACATATAACCCAAGCAACGGAGCACATATTTGAACTATTCTTTACAGAACCAATGACGGATTAATAAATCCATTCACAGAACCAAGAAGCAGAAACCTAATAGAAACCAACTGAACAATAGAAACTCCTAATATTATCCATAAGGTAATTTGCAAAAGTCACTCACCAGGAGGACTCGAGAGTAGGAAGCAGCTTCACCTCCACCCTCACATTCTCCACCATCCAGGGAGCATGCTTTTATCTTCTATCTCACTGCATAACAACATAGTTCCATAAAGCCCTATAATAAAAGTGAAGGACACCACTGACCAGAGACAGCCAAGGCAGTGAGGACCCAAGAATCGGGAGCTCATCCCTCACCCTCAGTCCTTCTCAGTTTTCCTTCTCCATTTCCTCTAGAAGCCCTCAGACTCCACATCTCGAGAGAACATTTCTCCTCTGCTTTGTCTCCGTTCCTCATAGCTCAGCTCACCCGAGAGTCCACTTTTCCTTGCCATCCCCCTCACCTTTACCTTTCAATTACACCAGAGACACAACTCGCCATTCCCTGCCACAAGCAATGCCTAGCCATACCTTGTCATCACCACTCCCGCACGTCCATGCTGTCGTTTCATTAGAGCAAGAACTAGAGTCGGACCAGTTCAGACTGAACCGCAAGCCAGATCCACCCGAAGCGCCAACTCCCTGCCTTTGACCCGAGGCTGGAATTCACTGCCTCACCATCGCCAAACCTTGTCGTCGCCATTCCATCGACGCCAGCCACCATAAATCGATAGAGCACCGGAGCTTGTCATGACACGAAGCTGCACCGACGACCCGAAGATTCACAAAGAACTATTCTGCGAATCGCTGCCTGAGCCCTAGCCCGCAACCTGCCGCTCCTCTTCATTGCGTCGATGTCGGCAGCCCGATGAACACCTCATTCATCGAATCACATCTTGAAGTCTAGCTTCGCGTCGCCCGCTCTCAACCACACTCTCCTTCTCTGTGTTCTTTCTTCTCCGTTTCACGCTCGCTAGAACAAATGGACGCGGGCCATTTGTTTCTTTTGCCTTCAACCAAATTGGTTCATAACATGAACCGATTCTCTTCTCCCCTCCTTATTTTTCCTTCAATTTCTCATTTCCCCTTTTTATTTCTATATTTCACTTAAACCTCCACTTAATTATTCACTTAATCCTTAATTCAAAACAAATACAATTAATCTCATTTCCATCTTCTTCATTTAACTAAAAGAAAACAGAGCCACTTAATTGCATCCAGACCCAGCTGGACCAAACTGGTTCAATCCATTATTTCATTCCTTTAGAATTGCGGTTTCGGATGAAGGAAAGTGTTCGCGCCTCATCCGCATTCATCCGAAAAGTCCGCCAAATTGGACAGATTCGAACTCTTCTCGTCCACCATCATTCGCGCTTGTCCTGACTCGTCTGAAAACTCACGTTACAGGCGAAGGACGAATTGGGATGCGAAGCCTCGACCTGCATCATCCCAAAACACTGGGGACGACTTGCAATACATTTTTGGACGCAACCCCCTAGTTATTGTGTCGTCCGAAATCTCCAATTACACATTTTTCATCAAAATTTCATACTTTAATTACTCAGTAATATATTCCCCATATTTACACAGTATAAATCAACACATACCGTCTCGCAACATAATATATTAATTATTCCAAAATTAATTATATCACATACACGAGGAAAATATTAACGGGGTATTACAATGTAGGTTGTTGTTTGCTGGTTTTGTTTGTTACAATTTGGATGTTGTTTTTTAGGGGGAGGGACGTCCCTGTAGGCCGAAGGACGTCCATTTTATGCCGAGGAACATCCGTTATAGGGATATGGACTTTCGTTATACGGAGGGGCTCATCAATCACTGACGAAAATTATGGAAAAGACACACAAGATAAAGTGGGCTATTTTTGGTTGACCAGAACTCCATTTTACTCGACCTCAGCACCACGTTTTGCATTCCTGGTATTCTCTAAGTCCCAATAATATATATATTAAATATAAGGATTTAGGTAAACATGTTAGCACAACTTAATACCATATTGAAGGTATTTTCAATTAATATAAATATAAATATGATTATTATAAAATTAAACAACTTATAATTACTATCAAAATATTTATTATTAAAATAATTAAGCCTAATACTATTTAGGCTAACATACATCTCATTGACTCATTTGCACCGTACCAATAGCAAAATCACGTATAACGTGTTCATATGACATCTTTATTCTCCTCAATTCCAAGCACAATATCCACCCTCGACCTTCCAAATTGAAAGTCACCTTTAATTATTCTAAAGTTAAGGGTTAAACTTCTAATTTACCTAATTTTTGTTTTAACTCTAATTAACTTAGTTTTACCGTCAATATATATCTGAGAGTTTCAGTTTGTAATTGTGATAACGTTTGATTAGCCAATTTCCTAATCAAAGTCAGAACCAATTTCCTAATCAAAGTCATTTCACTTAAATGACTTCCAATGCAATAACAAGTTTTATTATTTTACACTTCATTATCACTTTTGATCACAATTAAAAATCCTAATCGTGATTATTTCAATTAATTATAATTCAGGGCCATTACGAAGATCCGTGGACAAATATTTTGATAGGCAAATGAGAAAAAATAGAATTGAAAACTTATTAAAATCACGAGTGAAAGAACCTATGCTGTTTATTTTATTTTAGAGGAAAGATGACTTTTCGTTACGGAAAGACAACGTTTTGCAGAGGAAAGATGACTTGAGAAAAGTTGTCTTTCCGCAACAAAAAATCTACAAGTAAAAACAAATTTATTGTTTTCTTCGTAGAAAAACACAAACAACACATAAAATAGTAAAACAATTTTAAATCATCTGAACTAAAATATTAACAATCTTTTATAAAATCTTCTAAATTATAAAATACGAAATCTTCTAAATTCATTCTTTTACAAAATCTAAAATCTTCTAAATTAATTCTTTATGGACATTAACTCTTTTTCACTGAAAGTCTCTAAAAATATGAGTTTTTGTAATTTTTTCTATTGATATTAGCTCTTTTTCACTACGAGTTTTCAGAAAGTTAACGACGATGTTGGTGGCGGCGATTTTCCATAGTTGAGTGGTTAAGTTGATAGCAAAAATACATTAGTGATTAACTTATCATTGATCACAAAGTATATAGTTGATTTGTGAATTTTTCTTTATTTTATTAGGCTAAATGAGTGAAGAAAATTAAAATTAAATAAATATATAAAATATATTCACCAATAAAAAGCATAAATGTTTCCAAAATCCTAAAACAACAAAAAATTTGAAAATAGTTATAGATCATTAATCATGGATACTTTTTAACAATAAACAAATCAAACCTTATCTTTATAAAATCCTTTAAAATGATCACATGGAAGTAGTGACACTCAAAATGACAACTCTCTCTCTCTCTCTCTCTCAACCATCAACAAGCCATGGTAGTTGAGGATGCATGAATCCTCTACAAAGAGGCCGAGAAAATTCAGCTTCCAATACAGAGTTAATGAAAGCTCAAATGGAACCCATTTGTTGAAACCAGTTGCCAATTTGCAGCAATCTCATTCTCCTCTTTTAATCGACTGGGCTTTCTTCTTTTCTATTTTAAATACTTTCTTCAATAAAAGATCAACTTTTATGGAATTGCTTCCATCTGCTAAGCGGTGGTGCTCTCAGGTTTTGAAGTTGCCCTCAAGTATAACGGCCAATTTAGGTGGCTTGCTTTATTTCTTCTCACTCACAGATTACATGCTCCGAGATAGACATGACAAACGAGCCGAGCCGGTCGAGCCGAACTTGAAAAAGTTTGGCTCATCGAATCTCTTGAGCTTAACGAGCCGAGCCTAACGAGCTTGCCAAAGCTAATGAGTCGAGCCTAACGGGTTTTTTCAAAAAATATTTTAGCTCGAGCCAGCTCATGAGCCATGAGCCTAACAAGTCGAGCCTTAACGAGCCGAGCGAGCCTAACGAGCCTTAAAGAGCCTAACGGGCCAAATGTATATAAATAATATTATAAAATATTTTTAATATTATACCATTAAAAACTATAATAAATATTTATTATTAGAATGTAAATATATTATAGTTAGTCATTTAATTGAATTTTTTTTATTAATATAACAAATAATATGTAATTGAAAAAACTATTTGATAAGACAAATAAAAAATATATGTATTAATGTACACAATTAATTGTAACTTTGATGAAGTTAATAAAATATATATGTATACAATTTAAAAAAAAAAATATCAAAATGAAAATTACAATTTCAAATTTAAATGAAATTTAGTCTTCGACATCCAAATTTTTGAATTCTTCTAGTATGTCGTCCTCTCGTTGTTGATCTTTTCTCACAGCGTCGTTCCAATCCTTCATGCAAATGAGTGCCTCAACGAGTTTTGGTGTAAATTTTCCCCGTCTATCATCGTACACACGTCCACCTGCACTAAAAGAAGACTCCGATGCTATGGTAGAGACCGGAGGTGTTGGTAGATCATGTACCATTCTAGAAAGAATAGGAAATGAAGTGGAGTTGCCTCTCCACCAAGCCAAAATATTAATATTCTCGTCTCGAGAAATTTTATGGAGGATGTCAAGATAAACATTGAGTTCATTTCTTTGTGAACTATAAGAATGAACATCGTTATCTATTTCATCCAATATATAATCCATAAAATTTTGTGGAGCTCCACCACGAGCATTACTACTAGAACTAGCATGAATATGTGAAAAAGAGATTAAACGAGTAATATTAGAATATTTAAATTAATAAAAAGAATATACATTAACAATTTTATTTCTTATTTGAGTACTATTAATTAAAGAAGAAATACCTAAATTAGAAGAAATTTTATCAACTATTAGACACACTCCTTTTAATTTAAATTTAGGATTCATTATGCATGTAAAACAAAAAATATTAGGTGTGTTAAGCCAATATTTTTAAAATTTTATTTCCATTATATTAATTATATCACAAAATTCTTTTATTTGTCTAAATTTTTTAAAAGTACCCGTTAATTTTATAAAAATTGGAAGAACAAGATGTGTAGTAGGATAATAAATTCTCGAACATTCATTTGTAGCTTCAAAAAACGGTTTTAGAAAATCAAGAAATAAATTAGCAATATCGCAACTACTATGATCAAGAGTAATACCTTTTGTTTTTCACTAATAAAAGCACAAATAACTAACCAATATGGTTTAACATTTTTCAACATTAAATAAGTCGAATTCCACCTTGTATCTACATTGGTTTTAAATAAGTCAAGCAGTTTTACAATATTATTTATATTGTTGTTGTCATGTATTAGATGAAGTAATATAAGAAATTGCAGATCTAATAGATTCAATATGATGTGAAATAAATGACATTTAATCTCGAACAATTAAATTCAAAATATGACAAACACATCTCATATGAAAAAGAGAATTATGAGCGGTATCTAATTGAAATAACTTTTTAAATTCAAGAATTGCAACATCATTAGCAGCATTATCGATTGTAATACTAAAAGTTCTATCTCTAATAGCATATTCTTGTAAAATTCTAACAATATACCTACAAATAGTAACGTCACTATGTGGATATTCACAACTACAAAATCCTAATATTCTTTTATTTAATTATTAAGAGTCATCAATAAAATGAGAAGTTACAACAATATATCCTAAAGCATTAGGTGCACTTAATAAGTCAGAGGTAATACAAATAGACATGGACGGAGCATTTGAAAAAAAATGCAATTAATTCATTTTTCATATTATTATACATTTTAATAATATCACTTCGCGTCGTACTTCCAGGGACTCGTCTAAAACTAGGATTAATATACTCTTTCATAAAATTTTCATATAACTTGCTATCAAACATAGATAAAGGTGCCTCAGATTATGATATATATTTTACTACTCATTCTCTCATTTTATTATGTGAATACATAAAATTGCCACTGCCATTAGCATTTAAGAGTATTTGTGTAGGGTCTCTCACTTACTCGTTTAAGTGACATTTTTTATAATGCCTACTAATTGTGCTAGTAGAATTACCGGATTCGTTTGCATAATGTTAATACAATATTTGCATTGTACTATTCTTTCTATTTTTCCACCAATATTAATATCTTTCATTTCAAAATAATTTCATACATTCGACGTTTTGTTTTTTTTTTTCTAGGTGAAGACGTGGATGCATGGGCAGATGATTGGCCTAAGGAAAATGCGGGATTATCTCCCATAATTTCCTAAATATCATCATCAGTAAAAATGTCAGGAAAAAAATCACATGGATTCATAATTATAAAAATTGACTACTACGAAACAATTAAAAAAATAAAATGATACTGCACACCCAATATAGAGATCACGTTGTATGTGATCACATCCACGAATACGAATTCTACAAAAATCACAAAAAAAATTATTAGTTCGTAATTAAAAATAATAAAAAACAATTAAATAAAAAAATATAAATCTACCTTGTTGAATGAATGAAAAAAGTTTAAAATATGAAAGAATAATAAAGAATATATTAGCACAAGTAGAAATTGTATTAGAAATGGAGGAGAAAATGAAAAAGGTTTGGTGAAAAAAATTTAGAGAAGAATGGTATTTATAGGAAAAAAAATAAATGGAGGGGGAGATGGAGGGGGAGGGGGACCAACGGCCTTTAAGACAGTTGGCCATGCCAAAGTCTTGGTGGGCGGGCCCACCAAGGCATGCATGTGTTGACTGAGTGGGCAACACATGCCTTGGTGGGTATTGTTGGGAGTAATGTGTCCAACAAGCAAATGTAATAGAACAATTTTATAATATATGAATAAATTTATATTGATTAATACTATGTTAACATTTTAGATTATATGTTATAAAATTCATAGAAAATTCCTTAGTTATTTATGCTAACTTTATATTAACATTTATATTGTATATATGTGGGACAAAATATAAAGAGTAATAACCAAAATTTGTCCATGACTTATATTTGAAGTATGGAATCTTCAAATAATTCATAGTCATAAACATAGTTTATCTCATTAAGAATGTATAGTCATATCCATACTAAATATGTAGTGACATAAGATAAATATGTTTTATATAATATGATTATATAGGACTGGACCAGATAAAATTATATTGTTCTGATAATTTCCATTAAAGATAGAACAATTTATTTTATCATAATGATGGTCATATATGTATGATCTTAATTCGTTGTATTTAATAAACTCCTATTTTATTTTAATTTATTTTTTGATTTACTCGGTAAAGTTTTGTACAAGTTACGATTCCTATACCTTGTATATTGGGAGTAAATTAAAATGAATAGCTGGGAATGTTAATATCGATACAATGAAATCCATTTCTATAGATTCCCTTATTTGTTAGTTCAATGATCGAATAATTAGCGTGCAATTCATAATTGTTATGAATTAATTATTCAATTAAGAACTAATGGTAGTCAAGGATAAAGAAGCAATATGAGAGATTAACGGATTATAAAACTAGCTCTATTGCGAATCCAAATGGAGGGTTAATACATATGTAATGACTATATCAATGGACATTACTTTAAGTAAATATACTCTATAGTTTTAAGAGTGCAACTCTAAGTATTTAGTGGAATTACTTTAGAGTTAATAATTATGTTAATTAATATAAAAGTTTATATTAATTAACGAAATATTATTGGAGCTTAAAATTATAGGTCCATCGGTCCCTTTGTCACATTCTATCATTATTCGATTAATAGAAAAATGAACAAAGAAGATTAAATAATTAATTATGAATTAATTATTTAATACATTTAATAATAAGTTTATTATTATTTTTTCATTAGATGAAATAATTGAATTATTGATTATTCAATTAATTAACAAATATAAAGTAACTTTTAAAAATAGTTTTTAAAATGGATTTTGTCAAATTTGAATTAGATTCAAATTTGATTTAATGACATGACCTTTTGTTTTCCATAACATTTTTGTTATAAATGTGTTATAACTTAAATGTGCCAAGTGTTGAGATATGGTGACAAGACTTTTGATTTTTATAACATTTTTATAAATGTTATGAGGAATTTGTAGTGTTTTCTCTAAATGCCATAATGGCCATTATAGAGCAATACCACTATAAATAGAAGTCAAACCTCATTAGATGGAGGTTGGTGAAAAAGTTGAAGTTGTTGTTGAAATCTTTGAGATTAAGGAATCCATTTTTGATTGATAACAAAATTTGTGTCTTCCGTGTTGGCTTTAGAAAAGTGTTTTCTAAATCCAAATAGATCGTCTCATATGTTGAGAATACGATCTATCATAAATTGAGTGCGATCTTGTTTCGTTCATCACGCCCACACGTGCTTATTCGAGGTGAGGAGGATTGGCGGAGAAGATCGAAGGTTGATTTTGTACCCGTGTTAAGTAAACTACAAAGGTAACATTCTTTACCTTTTAGATTAGATCTAAATAGAGTTTTTAAATACATATTATTATTAATATATTATAACAACGATCCATTTTATGTTCATGTTAAAATTGTTTTTCATGATACATAGGTTACGCACGTTACTGTTGTTATGAACATCGGTAATTCTGCCGTGCGAGGGAACCTAAAAACCAACAGGCATGCCCACCAAGGCCTGTCCTCCAGCTGGACAACATGCCCAGCTGGTGGTGGAGCCCCCTGACCACTAAAGGCCAGGGGTTTTTGAAATGAGTGGTCTTGGCAGGTGAGCCCAAAAATGCGGGCTCGGCTCGGCCCGCTCTTTGGGCCCGAGCTTGGTATGCTCGGAGCTCGGCCCACTACAGTAACAGGCAGATCGGTCAGGCTGGCTCTACTAAGAGAAACAAGTTGAAATGGGCTTATGGTTATCAGCTACAAAGCTACTGCGTTTGCAAAACGCTTGACATTCAAACCTGCAACAGATGCATCGCAAACCCTGGTTTCTCACTTTACAAATCCTTCCAAGTCAAACAAAATTTTTGAGTAGATTTTTTGTTGTTTTCTAAGATCAATTTGATTAGTTTTGAGTCAATATTTTGTAGTTCGTCATAAATTTTTAGTCAAATGGTCATTAGGTGAAACTCATAAATTTTGGAAATTACCGTATAGTTAAAAATCTAAAATAGGAAAATTGAAATTATCTCAAATTAAGTTTTGGATAATGTTTAAATTTTCAAAATTTATTTAATTTATATAATATAAGATTATAGACTATATTTATATATATTAAATAAAAATTAAAATAATTAGTTTGATAAAAGGAGAGTTGGCCTAAATTTGTTTGGGAGAGAGAGAGAGAACGTGAGTGAGAAAGAAAGAGAACAAATCTAAGAGCAAAGCAAATCGTCGTACTTACGTGCTGATGATGCTTCAATTTTCAAGTTCTATTTGTTAGGAAAATTGAATTTTATTTATTTTATTTTGTTTAGGTATATTAGTCTTTTCACTTTACCTTATTTGTCTATTTACTTTTTCCTTAAATCTTGTACAACTATTCTCCCTATCTTTCAAGATATGAAACTCTAGTCACCATTTGTCTCTTTTTCTCTCTTTCTCTCTCTGTCACTTTGATGATTTGCATAATTTCTTCTTACACCTTTGAATAGTTTTCATGGTATCAAAACATTTAATTCATTCCACAGCTTTTGCAGATCCAACTTGCCTCGGCCGATTCATCTTTCTTTAGATTTTGTCTCCTTGATTGATTGGTAATTCATCTTCTTATCTTTAATTGATTAGTGTGTATATTTTGTGTAAGAGATAGTTACTATTGCAATGGTCGGTGAAAAAGATGATTCTCTTCAGTCTATTAGTGTGCACTTGAATGAGCAAAATTATTCGTATTGGAGTTATGTGATGATAAATTTTTAGAAAAGAAAACGTATGTGGGGATATGTTTCTGGAACATTTGTTAAACCTAGAGATGGTCAAGATGAGAAATATGTAGAACACATAGATGTTTGGGATGCTTGTAATTCCAAAGTTGTCACTTGGATGAACAATTCTGTATTGCAATCAATAGGCATCTAACTTGTAAAGTATGAGACTGCCAAGGAGGTTTGGGATTATCTAGAAAGATTATATACCCAGTCTAATTTTGGGAAGCAATATCAGTTAGAGATTGATATTCGTGCTCTTTAACAAAATAACATGAGTATTCAAGAGTTTTATTCTGCTGTGTCTAAACTTTGGGACCAACAAGCCCTTACAGAATTAGTGCAGTTATGAGAATTTGCACCATATATTACTCATCAAGAAGAACAACGTTTGGTTCAGTTTTTAATTGCTCTTCGAGATGATTTTGAAGGTCTTCGTCACACAATTTTACATCGTAACCCCCTTCCGTTTGTTGATTCTGTGGTAAATGAGTTATTAGCTGAAGAGATCCGCTTGAAGTCACAAATTGACAAAGACATTCTTTCTTCTCCTAATCCATCAGTTTATGCAGTTTTGCCTAGGCCTCCTTCTAAAAACCAGAACAAGCCACAAGCAAAAGTTGGCTACGATGAGTGCAGTTTTTGCAAGTAAAAAGGTCATTGGAAGGCTCAATATCCTAAGCTACTAAGTAGAACACATCCAACACAGCAATCAGCTCCTTATAAGTTTGGTAATATTTCACAACAAAGATCCTTTAGACCTATATCACCCAATATGGCAGCAGTTGTTCCACCCACAGATTCAGGAAGCACCCCAACTCCTAGCACTACAATCGCCGCACTCACTAAGCAGTTTTAGAAGTTTCTTGTCTCACAACCACAAGTTTTGTCAGCCCCTTCTAATATAAGTTTGCCCTCTAGTAGCAAATCAGGTATGTCTTCTCATATATGAGTCCTTGATTCCAGAGATTCACATCATATGTCACCTGATTTCAATTCTTTTGTATCTGTAAATTCTGCTCCTTCTATGTCTGTCATGACTGTTGATGGTACTCCCATGCCATTAGCATGTGTCGGTTCAATTTGTAAGTCTAACTTGTCTCTTTCAGATGTGTATCATATTTCTAATCTTACCTTAAATTTTGTCTCTGCTAGTCAATTATATGATTCCGGTTTCTTAGTTTCCTTTACTTCTTCTTCTTGTTATGTGCAGGATTCGCTTTCCAAGAAGTTGATTGGGACATGTCACAGGCAAGAGGGACTATACATCTTAGATGAGTTGAGAGTTCCTGATGTTGCAGCTTTTAGTATTGATTTGTCATCTTTTCGTTTGAGTTCTTCTTCTTCTAGCTTTTACTTATGGCATTCTTGTCTTGGACATATTTCTACCTCTCGTTTAAAGTACTTGGTCTTTACGGGAGCTTTAGGAAAATTGCAAACTCATGATCTTTCAGATTTTTGTGGTTGCAAATTGGCAAAATTTTCTGCTTTGCCTTTTCATAAAAGTGTTTCTGTTTTTCATGTACCATTTGATTTAATTCATTCTGATGTGTAGGGACCTGCACCTATTTCCACAAAGAGGTGTCTCTTTCATTGATGATTGTACTCGTTATTGTTGGGTTTATCTTATGAAACACCATTCTGACTTTTTGGAAATTTATTATCTATTTTGTGCTTTTGTCAAAACCCAACATAATGTCGTTATCAAATATTTTCGATGTGACTTGGGTGGTGAATATACCTCTAATAGATTTTCTCACTTGCTTGCTTCAGATGAGATTTTCCATCAAACCTCTTGTTCCGAAACCCCCAACAAAATGGTGTTGCGGAAAGAAAACATAGACATATTGTTAAAACTGCACATTCCCTCATGTTATTTGCCTATGTTCCTAGTGAATTTTGGGGAGAAGAAATTCTTACTGTTGTGCATTTAATCAAACAGAATTTCATCTCCCATCACTTTAGGTTTGTCACCTTTTGAAAAATTATTTGGTCATGCTCCTGATTACTCTACTTTGAGGGTTTTTGGTTTCACTTGTTTTGTTCTTCGACCTTATTTTGAACGTAGCAAACTCTCTTCTCGCTCTGCCCTTTGTGTTTTTCTTGGTTATGGTGAGGGTAAAAAATGATACCGATTTTATAATCTTATTAGTTAAAAATTTTATATTTCTCGTCATGTTGTATTTCTTGAACATATTCCATTCTATTCTACTCCCTTTGACTCTTCCAATCTTGAAAAGGCTGATCTCACTTGTATTTATCCATTTTGTACTAACTCAAATGATTCCCCAACTCATATAATCTATAACTTTGATCTTTCAAACGCACCTCTTTCTAATGATAATTCTTGCAGGGTTGATACTTCTAACTCTACAGATATTGGTTGTCAGCTTATTGATGTTCCCTCTATTCCTACTACTTCCCAAAATGCTCCTATGGTAGTGGATCCTCCTTCTCGTTATCCTCAACTGATGTAATTCCAAATGCAAGAAAACCAATTCACCACAATTGGCCAGAAAATAATAGCGCAGACAACTTCAATCAATTGTTTCTTCAATTGCATACAGCCAATTAAAACCAAATTTGCATGACTCTAAGAAGTATCAAAGATATCAATCCAGCTCAAAATTTACATTCAAAATCGATAAGGAGCGGAAGTTATACACAGAGAACCAATCTGCCTTAAAACAGATTCTACATAGGACAGAGCTGATGATTTCCAAAGAAATGTGTATAAAAGTGCGAATTTAAATCCAATCATAACCAAATTGATGCTCACTTCTTCACAATCCACGGGGTTACAAACCCACAAAAATTCAGAACAAAATTCGAAATAATGCAATCAGAATAGAATAGAACCTATAAGTGGTCCATGAAAGTCCCTATACCTTGGACCCGTGATTTCGACAGACTCCTTTGACGAAGCCTCTCCAACTCACTTTCTTTTCACTCTTCTACTTCTCCTCTATGGGCTAGCAACTAGGGCAAGTTGTTGGGAGAAAGTAGTGTAAAATTCAGCCACCAAGAGTGACAAAACCTGAGGAAGGAAGTTGTTGGAAAATCTGGCCGCCGGTGGAAACCTTGGCAAGAATCCAGTTGGTGTTTTGGAAAGAGCTCTGAAACAAGGCTTAGCAGCTGTTTCAATTCTTCCAAAATTTCATTTAGCTGACCTTAAGGAGGCCTTAAGTATCCCCCTAAAAGGTATCATAATGATTATTACAAAAATGCCCTAAAAAGCAAATTACGAAAGTAACCTCAGAATAATAAATCACACAAAATAGGTCATTGGCTGGATTTTTAGGTCTCTATAATTGGCATGTTTGACATAGAAAATGACCTCCAAATGTAACACAAAAACATATTCTGGAAACCTTGAAATGTTGGCTACAATCTTTGTGAAGAATAGATTTTGATATAAAATCTTCCAGAATGCCAAACATACCCATGAGTGTTCGGAGGTCAGATTCTATGCGGATTTTGAGGCAGCTTCATAATTCTCCTAATCTTGTGTTATCTCCACTTATGCTTGATCTTGAATGACCCCATTTGATATTTGTAAGTTGGTTGGATAAAGTTGATATCTTTGTTGTACTTTCCTCCTCGATGAACTACAAAAATGAACACTAGAAAGTTTGTTAGAAAAACAATTAACTTTATGGCTTGGGCTTGAGTGTCCAAAATTTGTGGTGCATCATCCTCCTAGGGTGATTGAGGATTTGGCCTCAAATCCGAGGCTTGACCTTTCCTTCAACTAGCTCATCCTTTCCAAGGTATGTAACTAAAGCTTGAACCCTGTTTTCTTTGTGAAAAAAAGTTTCTTTCCACCCATTCATTGAGCGCACTTCCTCGAACCATCTAGAAATAGTGTTATTTTCCACAATCGTAAGTATTCCTTCACGCAAGTGTAACCAAAAGAGCAAACCTCTCAATGCTTCACAGAGTTTTTCCAAGACATAATAATCGTTTTCGTGACCAATTTATATCCATAGCCTAACCTTTATCATCCATATAAAATTTCTTAACCAAACACAAACCAAAGATCTTGATATTTAATTTGGATAAAAAGGAGTACTTTTGTAAAAGTGTGCCGGGTCTTAATTTTGCTTGTCCCTCCTTGTGTGTTATCAAATATGGAAAGTTCTCTAGTAATTTGTTCTTGGACACAAGTAAAGTGGATGCTCCTTTTTCCTTTTGCTTTGGTTCATATTCCCTAGTAATTTGATACGGTTTGAGAGGAACTACTGTTATGAATGCATCCCTGAACTTGAATGAAAAGAGATTGGTGAAACCATCATGAGTAACTCTCCTACCAAATGGCCACGGTCTCCCCAACATCAATTGACTAGCACACATAGGCACAACTTCAAATAGAGATTCGTCTTCATATCCACCAATAAAAAAGTCAATACGGGCTAGCTTGGTTACTTTTATAGAATCTTTGTCCGCAAACTGATTTAGTTTGTAGGCGTTGGGATGCGCCAAAGTTTTCAATTCTGATTTCTTACTATCTTCAAGAGAAACCTCACTTGTACAACTACTACCATCAATCATAGAGCATACTTTTTCTTCCGCCTTGCATCGGGTGTGAAAATTTTTTTCCTTTTGACTCTCCACCTCTTGGTTTTGCATAATTAATGATCTTCCCATTTCAACAATTAGGAGTCCTTCTTGAGCATAGGAGGTATCTTCTAGGGGTTCTTCAACTATACAAGATGCTTCACAAACTTCATCTTCACTGAAAATTTCCTAGGAATCACCTTTCATCACCATAACATCATTGTCTCTGCCCTCATGTGATTTTAATGTTGCACTTCTTTCATCATTCTCGAGAGGTGACTTATCAGGCATTGCATTTCTTGAAAATGGTCGAGTAATGTTTTCTCTCAACTTCCCCTTTCTTTGCCTTTCTATCCTTAATGCCCAATGCATCACATCATCCAAAGTCTCAAAGGGTTGTAGCTCTACCAAATCACCAATTTCTTTGTGAAGTCCCTAGGTGAATCTTGCAATGGTTTTCTCTCTTTGTTCTTTCAAGGCACAATTAACCTTCAATGCTTCAAATTCTGTAAAGTATTCTCCACCAATTGTGTGCCTTGTTTTAGACTTTTGAAATGAAGGAATAATTCTTGTTTGTAGTGGTCGGGAGCAAACTTCTTCTTCAATAAGGTCCTCATGGTCATCCAACTTCTCACATTATCAACACCAACTCCCCTTCTTTGGGCTTTTAGGTCTTCCCACCAAAGGCTAGCACACTCGGACAACTTTAAAGTCACCATTTGAATTTTTTCCTTCTTGGTGAAATCATAACATTCAAAGACTTGGTCCACCTTTTCAATCCAATCCAAGCAATCACTACTATTGTTTGCTCCTTTGAAGGGAGGTATGGAGACCTTGACACGTCTCATAACAGCCTTGCCATGTGACCTCCTTCTCGAACTTAGTGATTCTTCTTCATTGGATTCTACTTCATCTTCTTCAAACAAACTTTCACACTGGCCTCTTGATTCATTAGAAGTATTGACCCTTCTCCTAAGTCTAGGAGTTCTTGGTTCTCTCATGTGTGCATTAGAGGGCTCCTCTTGTCTTTACTGTAGTTGTTGAAAATTCTCCTTTAATTAATCAAGTTGGCGTTGTAGACTATTCTCGGCTTGTTCTTGCTCTTTCTCAGTAGGTGGTGAGCTTGAACTAGGTAATATCCCTTTACTTTGATTATACTTAACTTCGCTTCTTGTAATCATTCTCAACACAAAATAAGGTCACAAGGCCGCACAAATACGCCAAATAGGCTCTGATACCCATTGATGCAATTCCAAATGCAAGAAAACCAATTCACCACAATTGACATAGTTGGCCATAAAATAACAGTGCAGTCATCTTCAATCAATCGTTTCTTCAATTACATACAGCCAATTAAAACCAAATTTGCAGGACTCCAAGAAGTATCAAAGATATCAATTCAGCTCAAAATTTACATTCAAAATCGATAAAGAGCAGAAGTTATACACAGAGAACCGATCTGCCCTAAAACAGATTCTACATAGGACAGAACTGACGACTTCAAAAGAAATGTGTATAAAATGCGAATTTAAATCCAATCATAACCAAATCAATGCTAAATTCCTCACAATCCACGGGGTTACAAACCTACAAAATTCAGAACAAAATTTGAAATAACACAATCAGAACAGAACAGAACCTACGAGTGATCCACAGAAGTCCCTATACCCCGGACCCACGATTTCAGCGGACTCCTTTGACGAAGCCTCTCCAGCTCACTTTCTTTTCACTTTTCTACTTCTCCTCTCTGGGCTAGCAACTAGGGCATGTTTCTGGGAGAAAGTAGCGTAAAACCCAGCCTCCAAGAGTGACAAACCCTGAGGAAGGAAGTTGTTAGAAAATCTGGCCGCCGACGGAAACCTTGGCGAGAATCCGGTTGGTGTTTTGGAGAGAGCTCCGAAACAAGGCTTAGGAACTGCTTCAATTCTTGAAAAATTCCGTTCAGCTGACCTTAAAGAGGCCTTAAGTATCCCCCTAAAAGGTGCTATAATGATTATTACAAAAATGCCCTAAAAAATAAATTACAAAACTTCAAAATAATAAATCACACAAAATAGGTCCTTGGCTAAATTTTTAGGTCTTTTCTTTTTTGTCTACTATTCACCAACTCTTAGAGCCCTCTTCCTATAGAGAGATTGTTCTTGATCCTTTGTGGCAACAAGCAATGACTGAAAAACTTTCTGCTCTATACAAAATGGGTACTTTGGATATGTTCCCCTTCCTTTGGGGAAGACTGCAATTGGATCTCGTTGGGTGTACAAGATCAAAACTAAATCTGACGGATCCGGTGAGCGATATAAAGCTCGCTTGGTTGCTAAATGATTTTCTTAGCAATATGGTATGAATTATGAACAGACTTTTGTACTATTGTCTAAGCATGTTACTATTCGTACTCTCATTGCAGTTTCTTCTGCTTGTCAATGGCCTGTCTATCAAATGGATGTTAAAAATGCATTTTTAAAGGGGGATCTTCAAGAAGAAGTCTATATGGTGCCTCCACTCGGTGTTGCTTATCAACCTGGTGAAGTTTGCAAACTAAAGAAAGCTCTATATGGGCTTAAACAAGCCCCTCAAGCCTGGTTTGAGAAGTTTTCTCATGTGATTATATCTCTTGGTTTTTGTTCCAGTACACATGACTCTGCTCTATTTGCTAGATGTACTTCTTCTGGTTGCATCGAGATGATGTGGATGGAATAATTGAGTTAAAGTTGCACCTGGCCCATGATTTTGAGATGAAAGACTTGGGTTCTCTACGTTATTTTTTAAGGATTAAAGTAGCTTACTCTCCTCATGGTTATCTTATTTCCTAATCCAAGTACATTGCTGACATTCTTGAACAAGCTCGCCTCTCTGATACTCGCACAGTTGATACGCCTCTTGAACTTAATGTTCGGTATTCTCCTTCGGATGGTATTCCATTGTCAGATCCTTCTTTGTATCGTACCTTAGTTGGTTGCTTAGTGTACTTAACTATCACTAGACCTGACATTGCTTATGGAGTTCATATTGTTGCCAATTTGTTGCTTTCCCCACTACAGTTCATTAGGCAGCTGTGATTTGTATTCTTTAGTATCTTAGGGGCACCTAATTTCAGAGTCTACTTTTTCCTTCCACTTCAACTTTCGAGCTATGCACCTATTCGGATGCAGATTAGGGTGGTGATCCTTCTGATCACAAGTCTACTACTAGTTTTTGTATATTTTTGGGTGATTATCTCATTTCTTGGAAGAGCAAAAAATGGGATGTTGTCTCTCTCTCATCTACAGAAGCAGAATATCCTGGGATGACGTCTACTACCACTAAAATTGTTTGGTTGCGTTGGTTACTTGCTGATATGAGTGTTTCTCTCTGAGACTCTACTCCCATGTATTGTGACAATACTAGTGCTATTCAGATTACTCGCAACTCTGTCTTTCATGAGCGCAGAAAGCATATCGAGATAGATTGTCATTTCACTTGCCATCATTATCAGAACGACACTATCACATTACCTTTTGTTCCTTCTTCCATGCAAATCGCTGACTTATTCACCAAGATACATTCCACTTTACGCTTTCGATTTTTAGTTGGGAAACTCTCGATGCTTTCTACTAATGCATCGTGAGTTTGAGGGAGGATGTTAGGAAAATTAAATTTTATTTGTCTTATTTTGTATAAGTATATTAGTCTTTTCACTTTATCCTATTTGTCTATTTACTTTTTCATTAAAGCTTGTACAACTATTCTCCCTATCTTTCAAGATATGAAACCCTAGCCTCCATTTGTCTCTCTTTCTCTTTTTGTCTCTTTGATGATTTGCATAATTTCTTTTTATACCTTTGAATAGTTTTCACTATCAACGTTCTTCAAGGATATTTGATTCTAACTCTATGTTTCATTAGTTTTCGTCCGAAAATCTGATTTCGAACTTAAAAATTTGAAATCGTTGGTTGAAATTAGTGTATGTGAGTCGATTTTGAACATAAATACCATTGGCAAGGGTTTTATGTTGATTTTTAGTTGAAATCAGTAGAGATTGGGGTTTTTCTTGAAACACTGATTGCGAAACCCAAGTGACACCTCGACATCGAAAAGAAATGTCTTGGATGGAGTGAGGTTGTCGTCGCAATGTGTATGGTGTTTTTCGTGAGTGGCCAAATTGCCGCCGCATGTCTCAATTGGTTATTTTATAATAAAGATATAATGAAACGTAGTCCCTCACATAATAATACTATTTTGATTCTAGCGTAAGCAAAGTGCATTATAATTTATTTTGGTTAATAAGATAATTATTATTCTTACTCTGTAATTAAATGTTAACAAAAACATTCATTATTCAATTAATGGAATGGTTCAGAAAATCTCCACTTTCTTATAAACAATGGAGTCAAAAAAGCAAACAATGAAATTTGTAGAGAGAGAGTGTGTAAAATCTGGTATAGAAAATTTTTTTTTAAGGAAAATTAATTTCCTTTATTTTGTTTAGTAACTTTCCCTATTCTCGCGGTATCACCGTTTCTCCCATTTTTCGGTAAAAGCCAAATCCCCTCCTTCCCCCATTCAATTCTAACACTAGCTTCCTTCTTCTCTCTTCGCCTTCTTCTACCTTATCAATCATCCATTCCTCTCAAACTCTTGGTCTATTTGTCTTTCACTCTCTGTCGCCTTCCTCTCACTTTTATCAATCACAAAACAATTTTGAAAATGATTCTCCTCCTTTGTGACAACAAAAACAACCGTGGTAAGTCGAACTCCTTCCTTTGTAACTTCGATTTGTGCAAACCAAACTTTTGAAAACCTTATGTAAAATTCTTCTCAGTGTTAGATGATCTCTATGAATCTGTTTTGGGGACGACATAATTCAGAAATTTTTGAAGTCGGGGATCGACATCAGAGGCAGACCAAGAACTTGATTTTAATTTTCTCCTAACTCTGTACATTTTGGTCTGGATGATTTGTAATATCGAATCGGTGACTCTGTTGGTAAATTGGATTTTTAATTCTTCTCCGTTGATTGATGATCTGAATGGAATTTTTGGTTTGGGGTTGTTAATGACCGATTAACTTGATGAGATACATCGATGGAATCACACCAATCTTGTTTGCGATGGACGCCATGTTGTAGCTCAGCAGAGGCCGAGCTGCGCTGCGGGACGCTTTTGGCTTCGATCGAATGAACGACTAGCCGAGATAGGGGTTCTCAGCCAAGAAGGAACTTAGTCATCAACTGTTAGAGTTCGGTTTGACCTGAATTCTAGTTGGGCTGAGTTGGGCCCATATCTAATATTAGGATTTTTTATTTTCTCTATATATTGATGCTTGAGTCGCAAAACTCATTGTATCTTGATTTCCAAATAGTGAATTTCTCTTCTCCCTGTGGTTTTTCCCCTTAAGGGTTTTCCACGTAAATCTTGGTGTTCCTACTTTCGCAGTTTTCTTTTTCCATTTCGCGTTCAATTCTCAACAATTGGTATCATAGCTTGGTTAAAGGGTCACTATACCAATTTTCGACAATTGGTATAAAAGCGAAGTTGAGAGTTTCAGTACTTGGATCGAGCAATTTTTTTTTGGGTTTGCAATTTTTGTTGAAAAATTGCAATTGGAAAAAGAAATTGAAAGAAAAAAAAGGGAGGAATTTTTTTCCCTTGTTAGAGTCTCTGTCTTCTTAAACAGAGAAGAGCTCCCTGCAAGCTGTCGCCAACAAGCAAGAGGAAGAAGACAGTTCCTCTGCACGCGCCCCTGCCCGCACCACTGCCTCCCGCACTGTCGATCGAAGAAGACGAAGTTGTCGACCGCCTCGTCCAAACTACTACCGCCTGCCGCTCACTGCCATCTATCGCCAAAGAACAGAACAACGAAGAAGTAGCACTCGTTCGTCAAACCATCCAGCGAATCTCGTTGTCACGCTGCCTTCATTGACGAACACCGACCAGACCCGTTGCATAGTAGACTGCTCCCTACCTTGTCACTATCCATCGAAGAGAAGCCAATGAACTCCCCTGCCATTGACGTCTTCTCTGAAATTGTCTAAAGCAAAAGGGTCCAAATTTCTGGTTTTATCGAACCGCCAGAGGACGCCCAAATCACTGATTCATAGATGTCGCCCTCCGTCACTGCACCGAACAGTTGCACATCATCCACTCCTATAAAATCTGAGATTTTAAAATGTCACGTGTAAATATTTTAGCAAATTTTTAATTAAATGTGAAAAGTTGAACTATTTTATTGCGTAGTGACTGTGTATTTTTTCATTTCAAAAAATGTCTTTTTAAGTAAATTATTTTGAATAAAAAATTATTTTCTATTGGCGTTTTGAACGAATTGGATTTTAAAAAGGAAATTTAGTTTTGATTTATATAATATAGGGTTATTTTTATCTGACACCCTGAAGTATGGGTACCTTTTTACCCATCACCTTATGGTTTCAAATTTGGCAAGGAACACCTTAAAGTATCAGACGTTTGCATCCAGCACATTCTGTGAACTGCCCGTCTCTTTTAATATGCAGAAGCCTCCTACCTACCGAAGAACTACTGAAGAACGATTTTACTGCTTCGACTGCGAAGCCTTGCTGAAGCTCCGACTGCGTAGCGACCTCGGCTGGACTGGGCGAACCCTGCTGAAGCTCCGACTGTGAAGCCCTGCTCAAGCTCCGACTGTGAAGCCCTGCTGAAGCTCCGACTGCGAACCCCTGCTCAAGCTCCTACTGCGCAGCGACCTCGGCTGGACTGGGCGAACCCTGCTGAAGCTCACCTCGGCTCTGCGAATCCCTGCTCCGCGTCTGCGAAGAGTGAGGACACTCGCCTGGCATCCTGATTCAACCCGAGAAGGACATCGATTGTATCAGGTACGTAGTTCGAACATTTGGTTCCTCAGTTCCACAGGTTGGATTATACATGACATGGTTTTCCTTTGCATTTTTGAGATATTGATTTCAGATTCTGGTTATTGAGCTCAACTGAGGAGAGAATTTTTTTGGGCATTTGGAATGGATTTGGATGAACAATTCATCCGATTGCTTTCTGGAGAATGTGATTTCAGATTCTGGTTATTACATAATTGTAAATGTGTGTTGTATTATGAATTGAAATGTAATCTACATATTTCACTTTGAATGTATGGATTTCTTGAGTTGAAATGTAATTTGCATTTTTTTCTCCCAGCATTGCAAAGTTGTATCAATGAAGAAATGAAACATAAAGTACGAATTGAAACATGATGAATCGAATGTCATTAATTTTTGTTGTCATTCATACGTTACAACCAAGTTTGTCATAAACAACTAAATAAAATTCAACTTTTACAATAACCACAAAATGCATAAAAGACTACAACCCAAATAATGTTTACAATACACAATACATATAAATATGTTCGACACTTTCTTATAAGTTTCTTATTAGCGATTTCCAGCTGTGTGGCGTTTGATTGTAGATGATTAACAATCTTCTTTTCTAATACGCCTATTGCTAATAATACATCACGTGACATTCTACAACAATTCAATTGGTTGAGCTATATATGTGGTAGATCCTCACGTACCTGCAACAAAACAAGAAATATGACGAAGCTGATGATGAATGTCATGAATCTAACATGCGCTTTTGATGACCAAAATTCAAATCATTAACCAACCTCAAATAACTTTTAAGTCAATAGGCATTTTTCTGTCTCAGCAGTGTATAGCAATTTGTCATAATTAATTGGAATGCTCAGACACAAAAATGCAGATTTCCAGAGTAATTGCAATGCCTCCATCAATTGCAGGTTTCAAGAAATACATATATTCAAAGCAAAATAGATTACATTTCAATTCATAACTCAACATACATTTAAACATTTCAATTTGAATTTCTTTGCATTAAACATTTCAATTTTGGTCATCAAACAGGTTTCATATTCATTGCAATGCCTCCATCAGTTGCAGGTTTGAATGCAAGCAATCGGAAGAATTATTCATCCAAATTCATTGCAATGCCTCCATCTGTGCCTCAAAAATGGCAGCAAATAATTCGTACTTGCTCTCAAACTTTCACAAATTGAATGCAAGCAATCGGATGAATTATTCATCCAAATTCATTCCAAATGCCCAAAATAATTCTCTCCTCAGTTGAACTCAATAACCAGAATCTGAAATCAATATCTCCAAAACGCAAAGGAAAACTAAGTCATGTATAATCCACTTTTTTCATAAATAATGGTCGAACTAAGGAACCAACCAATCGATCCAGTCAATCTAACCTGTCGAACTAAGGAACCAGGTCATGTCAATTCCAAATGTTCGAACTACGTACCTGATACAATCGATGTCCTTCTCGGGTTGAATCAGGATGCCAGGCGAGTGTCCTCACTCTTCGCAGATGCGGAGCAGGGATTCGCAGAGCCGAGGTGAGCTTCAGCAGGGTTCGCCCGTCCAGCCGAGGTCGCTGCGCAGTAGGAGCTTGAGCAGGGGTTCGCAGTCGGAGTTTGAGCAGGGCTTCACAGTCGGAGCTTCAGCAGGGTTCGCCCAGTCCAGCCGAGGTCGCTGTGCAGTCGGAGCTTGAGCAGGGCTTCTCGGTCGGAGCTTCAGCAAGGCTTCGCAGTCGAAGCAGTAAAATCGTTCTTCAGTAGTTCTTCGGTAGGTAGGAGGCTTCTGCAGATTAGAAGAGACAGACAGTTCACAGAATGTGCTGGATGCAAACGTCTGATACTTTAAGGTGTTCCTTGCCAAATCTGAAACCATAAGGTGATGGGTAAAAAGGTACCCATACTTCAGGATGTCAGATAAAAATAACCCTATAATATATTTATAAATAAAATTTTATAAAAGAGGGAAGTTTAGGGAGCTTCTTCCCCTCTTCTTCGACTGTGTGCGAGAGACCGAGCGGGCGAGAGAGGATTCGCGAGAGAGGGTATCGAGCGGCGAGCTTTATCTGAGGGTGCGCCGTCTGTCCTAGAAGCCTTCGAGAGGGTTGGCCGAGACCGTAGACTCGGGCATTCCAAGCTTCTCCTTCTGTTGATAGCGGCTCGGAGTTGTCGTTACGGGCTGCAGTGAAAGCCGGTCCTAGAGCATTCCGAGGGGGCGTAGTGGCTTGGCGAGGGAAAGCTGAGCATCTTCTCCTATTAAGGTAATGCCGTGTAAATTTGGGGTCCCTCGGCCGAATTGATTTCTTTCTCCCTCCCTCGTGTTCTGTCATTTTGAACTGAAGATTTAGGTTTTGATTTTGGTGATGGATTCCGAGGTTGAATTGCGCTTTGTAGTTGCTGTCTTCGTTAGAGAGAAACTCCCGCAGGTGATTGGGGAATTTCTCCCTGTTTTGTTATGGGTTCACTGGAGAAACCCGAGGGGTTCCCTAATTGGCTGCTGGCCTTTTTTTTTTTGGAATAATGTTGCTGGGTTTGTGGGAAATTTATTTGCTACTGTTGGGCTGATTTTCCTCTCACGGTTAGTGTCCTGTTCTTGCTGCGGATTTTCTGCCAAATGGGATCTGTTTGATTTCTAAAAATTGGTTTTTGGCTATTGTATGGAATGGATTGTTTACTGTCTTCGTTAGAAACATCTGAGTGGATTTTATCCTGTTCTTTGCCACGGTTTTAAGGGGGTTAAATTGGTTCCTGTTAGTGATGTTTGGTCCCTGTTCATGGTCTATGTGGGATGGTTTCGGCCTATTAGACATTGTTGATAAATGTTGCCCTGAATAGATGTAGTTGAAAATTTTGTTCCATTATTTGAGCTTTGTTTGTCATTCTACATTCCTTGGTTTGGTTTCTGCCGAGAGAGATTGTTAAGAGCTATTGCTCCATTGATTTGGGTTCTTGTTCTGCATTTCAATTATTGCTTTCTGGATGAAAATGGTTGTCTATGCTTGGGTGATTTGGATCAGTTCTATCTTGATGGATATTGTTGGAATTCCTAGATTTGGTTTCTCAATTATGATTCGGGGTTGACCTTAGAAATCGCCTTGGATTCTAGTATTGTTTAAGACTTGTATGTTATCCCTTGTACGTTTGTTGAGATGTTGACACATGCCTTGTTGTAGGTTCTAGAAGTGTCAGGAAATTTGTCATTTCGCTTACGACAGTGCGTGGAATTGGTTTATCGGTAAGCGTGTCGTGATCGCTATCGAGGTAGAGATCTTTATACTTTCAGCACTGCATTGCATCATGATTTTCAAAACTGCTATTTTGTGGGATACCACACCTGAAAACCCAACGGGGACTTTTCGACAGCACGCTAGTTTTTACGTATACATATATTTTCTCACATTTACATTTCGTACATGGTTTATTCTTGATATTCTGCCATATCGATGATGTGATATTTGTGCATGTGTTGGAAGGATGAATCCTCTTTATGCTTTAGGCACTCTAGCGCTAAAGCATCACGAGGCTATCTAGTGACATCTTCTATTGCAATAAGATGGGTTATGTGATACGTACATTAGAAGGATGAATCCTCTTGATGCTTTAAACACTCTAATGCTAAAGCATCGCGAGATTATCCCGTGAAATCTTCTACTATGAGAAGATTGGTTATGTACATTGGGAGGATGAATCCTCATGATGCTTTAGGCACTTTAGCGCTAAAGCATCATGAGGCTATCCCCGTGCAATCTTCTGCTGCGTGAAGATTGATCATTATGTGCGAAATGGTGATGGGGCATTCATGACATATCCTCAGGTTTCGAGCCTTGAAAGTGGAAAAAGAGGATGGGGCATTGGTGATATGTCCTCAGGTTGCAAGTTCTGAAAGTTGGAAATAGGATGAGAGGGTGATGACGCCTCCTTGGGTTGCAAGTCCTTAAACTTGGCTAGGGTATTATCACACGGAATTGGCAGGATTGTCAGTCGCGAAGATTAGCCTATCCTAGTACCGTTCCAAAATGACGGGTGGCGTGACGGCTTGAGCTTGCTCGTCGGCAACCCTCGTCAATTTGGGACACAGAGGTATTCTAGGAGAGAGGTGGTCTACTGTGAGCAACTTCATTTGTTACTGCGATTTTACGAATTGTGTCGTCACTGAGTTACTCGCTGGCAACTCGAGTGACATGCTGGATCTGTGGATCACTGTCAATGGTATTCTTTCCTGCCTCATGAGGTGTTGTTATTGATGGATAGTCACCTTTCTGTGACATGTGCTGGGTGGGTCCTTGCGTGACCATCCATTTCATTGAGAACGAATTGAAGGTTTTCAGTCGCTAAGATTGGACTATCCTAGAACCGTTTCATTTGACGGGTGGCGTGACGGCATGAGCTTGCTCGTCGGCAACCCTCATCAATTTGAAACATAAAGGTATTTAGTGAGAAGCGGTCTATCGCGAGCAACCTTATCCGTTACTTTGATTATACGGATCGTATCGGCGCTGGTTACGATCCGTCGGCACATCTGAGATACTATACTACCTTTCGATGATGAGCGATGGATGTGTCCTTGTGTGACCATCCCTTTTCACTGATGACATTTTCATACAGAAAATGATGTCGGCATATTTTGTGATTATAACTTTCTATGTATACAACAGGTTTTGATAAAGCCACATCGAGGGCCATAGGTGTTAAAATGATAAAGAGGTTTTAAATATTTAAATCCATGTATAGTAAATGAGAAACATGAAATGGTTTTCGAAAGATAAGGAAAACGGTTTTTAGCATGCATTGCATTTAATATAGATTTCCCTATTGAGTTAGTCACTCATCCCTTAGACTATATTTTTTCCCAGGTTAGGGTGTAGGTTCGGTGCACTGGTCTTGTGCGTGTGGTAGCTAAGCGATGCTGGTGTTCCCTTTAGGTGGCTTGATGTCCCTGTGGATGGATGGTGGTTCGTCGGTTCAATCCCTCTGTTCCTGGTATGTTGGGATTTTAGTTTTGGTGTTATTTGATTTAATTTTTGCACAGTATTTTCCTTTATTATGCTATCATGTCTTTAATTGGTCACTATGTGGACCCCAACCCATATGATTTGGGTTTTGGCTTGATATTATTCTCATTAAAACTTTCGCAAAATAATTCATGCCTTAGACTGGGTAATCGGGTTCTCTATGAGAATCGGGTCGCTTGACTTGGCGGTTCTGCCTGGCCTGCCTCCGGGTCATGATAGCTCCTTAGTTCAAAATGAGACAACTTCTCCATCAACTAAGATTATTCCGATATATCAACTGTTAATTCTAATTTTGGTGGAATATTTTCGGGGTATCTGAAATTTCTGAATTTTGGTGTTTGAATTTTGCGTTGGATTTCAGATTTGTGGGAGCGAAATTTTGGTCAGAAATTTCTGAAATTATTGGGATAATTTTTTTGGGCGGGTAATTTAAATCCAGATATTTTGTAGGAAATTATGAAATTTTTGAGGGAGATGAGTTCGCTGAAATTTGATATTCCGTTGTTGGATCAAAATACAAGGTTTCAGTTATGGCAGGTGAAGATGCAAGATGTTCTCGCATAGATGGATTTAGATGACTCGTTATTAGAGTTAGATAAAATGTCCACGTTATGGAGTGAAGAGGAGAAACTTGGAAAGGATCGAAAAACCCTATCTTTATACATTTGTATGTTTCAAATTAGATTTTGCACAATGTTTTAAACGAGAAATCTGCCGTTGAGTTATGGTTCAGATTGGAGTAGCTGTGTATGAGAAAAACTCTGACTAGCAAGTTGCATTTGAAGCAAAGACTTTATTCTCATCAATTGATCGAAGGAAGTTCTATTGAAGAACACTTGATCGCATTCAAAGAGTTAATTTTAGATTTGGAGACTATGAGATGCAAGTACGATGAGGAGGATTTGAGGATGATTCTAATATGCTCGTTACCTACTTCATATGGTGTTTTTAGAGATACTATTTTGTGTAGTAGAGAAAGTCTAACTCTGGAAAAGGTTTATGGTGCTTTGTTATTAGATAAGAAGATGAAGTAAATTGTTGTTAGATCCGATTCTGAGGTAAGGGATTCGTTGTTCAATGTAAAATAAGTGAGTTAGACAACAAAGACAGTGATAATGTTCAGAATTCAAAGGATACATCAAAGTCAAGAAACTGTGATAGAACTTGTTATTTCTGTCAGAAGAAAGGGCACATTGAAGCTGAGTGCCGTAAATTACAAAATGAAATAAAGAGAGCTACTGAGAAGGGAAAACAACCGATGACGTCAGGTGAAGTCATTATCGCAGAAGAAGAAGAAGACTATAGTGATGGAGATCTTCTAATTGTGTCAGAGGGAAACTCAAAGCCAAACAATGATTGGATTTTGGATTCAGCATGTTCGTTTCATATGTGTTACAATCGGGAGTGATTTTTGACATATGAGACCATTTCAGGAGGTGTTGTGTTAATGAGTAATAACGCACAGAGCAAGATAGCTGGTATTGGCATCGTCAGAATTAGAATGTTTGATGGAGTTGTGAGGACACTGGGTAATGTGCGACATGTTCCCGATTTAAAGAAGAATATGATTTCGTTGAGTACTCTGGATTCAAAAAGGTATAAGTACAATGCTATAGGTGGAGGTATAAAGATCAGTAGAGGTGCTCTTGTCAAGTTAAAGGAACACAGAAGCTCTGCAAATTTGTATGTGCTACATGGTTCTACAATGACGAGTAATAAGTGTAACGACCCGTAAGTTTTTACCTTTGAAAATGTGTAAAATTTAAAACTTTTCTTTTTACTTAAATCCTTTTTCTTTTCAGTTGCACAGCGGAAGACTATTTCGTTCTCAAAATCATTTCAAAGACAACAAAGGAAATCCTTTTCTTAAAAAATTTCATAAAACACAACGAAAGAATTTATAATAAAACATTTTACAATTCAAATACTTTACAAAACCACATTTCTCTCTTTAAATCCTTTTAGCCTAGCCAGTCACAAGATTCGCGCATGCAAATCTTTCATCAACTACTCCTTAACTTGTTCTCCTGATCTCGTACATACTTACATCAACAAGACTTAAACTAATGATCCTAATGCTCAGTAAGTGATATACGTAAAATCTACAATGCACATGCTATGCTCTTTTAAAAATCCATTTTCTGTTTACATACGTTCCCAGACCTTTTGACACACCATCTCATCCAAGAACGCCTACATTCCTAAGCCTTTTGGCACACTGTCTCATCCTATAACGCCTATGTTCCCAGACCTTTTGGCACCCCTGGCCTCATCTTGTAATGCCACATTCCCCAGGCCTTTTTACATGCGGTCTCATCCTATAATGCATTCGTTGCAATGCCTTTTGACACACAGTCTCATCCTGTAATGTATTCATTTACATCCATTTCCCTTTAGTATCCATTTTCCTTTCAAAACTATACATGAAAATCGTTTTCTTTTTGAAAATCATGATGAGTGTCATGCTAGTGAATGCATACAATATTTATCATATCATTACTATAACTTCTAAAAATGCTCATTATCATAACTTTTAACGTAAAGAACTTGCATCTATTAAGCATATTATCAAAAGCACCTAATCCTAATAAACACCCAGCAAGTAGCAGTACAATTCATGAAACATGCTCAATATTTGGCTATTCTAATAAAACAGTAAACAACCTTAATATTCTACTAAAGCAGTAAACAATCATGAAACAAACATGAGCCTAATGCTCAGCAAGAAATAGAAGTACAGTATAATGCATGCAAATGTTTGATTATGTCAAAAATGAATCCACCAAATCTGTCTTTTACTCACAATTTCATATAATTAAACTAGGACATTGGAGGTCTTTCCCACAGGGAGAGTAGATACATCCTCGGGGTCTAGCCTGGCAAAACAGGTCACCCAATCCTATGTGGGAGGGATACATCATCATGCAGTCTCTAGGTATCACCGTTACTACTTTCCCAAACCTCTAATTCCCATTACATTCATTTACATCCGGTCTCTCTTGTGCAATGCATGTGAATGTCAACCGTGACATTCCTAAGGTTTCTTCTATCCATGATGCATGTCGATGCAATACAATGATCAAAGCAATATATAAAAGTAGTTCAAGCAACAAGTCAATAGCACGGTAACATATTCACAACAGATTAGCAATACCATATTATAGACTCAAGAAAACGTGTAGAGCATCATCATCCCTTTTTATCTTTGTACCATATTAATTCTAACCCCTTTTCCATGTTAACAATAATAAAATGAATACACAGAGCCTATCTAAAACCAATAACCAAATATGGGCAGGGCCATAACATATCATATTATCATAATGATATAACATAATTTATTGACCAACAGACTAATGATTTATGGAATTTAAACACAGCATAAGCATGCATCAAATCCCCCAGCAACCCAAAGCAACAGATAACAATACGTACGATAACAAAAAGAATCACAATCAATAGAGAGTAATAACATAGCATCACTAAATGAATCTATCAACCTATAACATACCACAAAATCCAAAATACGTAATTTAAACACAACATTTTCACTCTATCACGACTCCCACAAATTCCTTCACAGCTATCTTCTCTCTGTCACTCCTCTCCTTCTCCTCTCAAACTCTCCTTCATTTTCTCTTTGCCATTTTTTCTCTCGCAACAACTTTCTTTCTCTTCTCTGTCTCTTAATCTCTTCATCAGCAGCTTCCCATAATCCCAAGGCCACACCTAACTCTCCTTCCCTATTGCCAGCTATAAAGAGAGCATACGTGGAGCAATAACAAATAATTCACGCATTGGGATTCCAATTATCTTCTCGGCTGTAGAGCCAGTGGAACCGGTTGTCGGTCTAATGTAGAGCTCACGGGTTGATCACCCACTGTGTTCATCCCTACCACTTCATCTTTGTCGATTCCATCCACAGTAACACCAAAACACAGACCACCTAATTAACAAAGCACTAATTTAACAGCAATACTCACCTCGGTTAGGCGCTGTGAATAGATCAACTCGCAGTACGTGGTTCGCACATTCCCACGAGTGCCATTCCATGAACCTGAGTGCCATGAGCCCAAGCTCCGCAACCCGTCGCTCCTCACGTCGTCACCATCAGCTCATTTGACAGCGCCTCCCACACCACACTCCTCCATTGTAAAGTCCATCGCCCAAGTCTCCTCTGTCTCCTGAGCTCTCTCCCAAATCGCTCTCCCTTTCTCTGTTCTCAAAATGGCCAACGGCCATTTCTTTCTTCTTTCTCAAACTGGACCGGTTCAAGGATGAACCGATTCAGTCCACCCCTTTATATTTTTTAATCCCATTTTCTATTTCAATTTTTCTTTTCTTCCTGTATTTAATTAGTCATTTCTTATATACGTATCGTATAGTAATCGACCCAATTAATTTCCTAATTATCCTTACTTAATTCCTTTACGGGAAATTGGGTAGTACAATAAGGCTGCAAAGTTTGTGAATTCACCTTCTAAAGGTTTTTTGGAGAAGACTCAGAAGAAGTCAGATTCTCAGGTGAAGCTCAAGTTGGGTTATGAATCTACATTAGAAACAATACGTCAGCTTATTACAGATGTTCAAGGTGATCCGGTCACCACATCGTCACTAGTTTCAGTTTCACGTCAGAGTGGTATCATCAAACGCAGAACCAAGAGAAAAGGTAAAAATCCATGACGATATGGTGAAACTCCTTTAATGAGTTATGCATTGACTGTGTTTGAGGGTATTGATTCTAGTGGGGAGTCTTCAACATATTCACATGCAGTTCGTTGTGACATCTCTGATAATTTTGTGGTACCATGGAGGAGATGTCATTTCTTCCCGAGTGTGTCTCTCAAGTTTAACCAGGGTTTAAACTTGATCGGTATCAGATATTGAGTTAGCCCAGTAGTGGTCTATGTGGAAGAGGAGGTTATTTTTTGTTGGAGTTTTGTGGATCGTTTGCCTTGCATTAGAATTTATTTGAAGATGGAGATTGTCATAGTTTAGTGTTCTAAATTCGTTTTGGGGTGGGTCGTGAAGCCTGCATTGGATCTCTCATGTTGAATTCGTGCCAAGGTGAAGATTGTTAGAGTTCGGTGTGACCCAAATTCTAGTTGGGCCGGGTCAGGCCCATATATAATATTAAAGTTATTTATTTCCTCCATATATTGAAGTTTGAGTCGCAAAACTCATTTTATCTTGATTTCCAAAATAGTGAATTTCTCTTTTACCTGTGGTTTTTCCTCGTAAAGGTTTTTCACGTAAATCTTAGTGTCCCTACTTACGCAATTTTCTTTTTCCATTTCTCGTTCGATTTTCAACAGCAACGCATCACCATAAGCCAGTGCATGGAAGCCTGAACGAGTTACGACGAGGATGGAAAATGCTCTTATCCATTTTTGTCCATAAAGAGATCGTAGGCCAAACAAGTTTTTCTTGTTGGGCCGAAGTTAGTGTTTGCTAAGGATGTAGACCAAGGATATCTGGGCCTGAATAAGTAGTAGCACGAATCTGGTTTTGGGCTGTGGTCCAGACCTATTTTGGGCCAGATTTCTAGTATATTTCAGCCCAATTAATTTTAATTTAATTTCTAAATAATAATTAAAAATTTTAGGATATAAAATTTGACTAAAGATTTAATACTTTAAATTTTGATAGGTACCCCACTTTAATTAAAAATCTTTGAACAGTTGGAGTAAGATTTTCAGACTTTTGAACTTTAATCTTTGTAAGCTATCTCGAGATAGAGATTTATTTTATGTACTGGATTGCATTAATTTTATAAAGTGAATATTTACACACATTCAACTTGTTAGAATGTGTTGGTTGTTGTTAAAATGGGTAATAAGACAGCTATATGTGCCATGTCCTTGGGTTTCAAATCCCTAAACCTGATCAAGGTATTTATTTGGCTTTCGTGATCGCCGAACATTGCTTTTATTATGTTATATGCCTATGACATGGTGTGTCCGAAGTCCGTGAGTGACTTCATTTTAACTGTGATTTTTAATTAGTACAACAAGGACTTATTTTAAATATGTACCACATATTAGTGGATGGTTTCAAACGCATGCCTTTTTGTACACATTTTTATGAAAAAATTTATAAAACATGGGTTTTAAATTCATGCATACATAAATATCATTTTAATTAAAATTGATAAATGCAATCCCTAAATTTAGTCAACTCACCCCAATAACACCTTTTAGGATTTAATCAACTAGATTTCTAGATACCAAGTTAGGATTAGAACCAACTGAGTTTATTTAATTTCCTTAGTTTTAATAATTTTCTCTAAGAGACATTTTGTGAGGTATATTATTTATTTGGATAACTGTAATTCTATTTTTAATTTCTGTATAGTTATTTCATTTTGAATTACATTGCTATGCTATGAGATATCATATATCACTATTAGATTTGTTATGCCCAAGTTATCGGGCCCTAGCTTATAACTAATATTTAAGTCTTCCGCTGGTAATTAATAAAATTTAAGTGAAAAGGATCGAGCGATTCAATTTTTTGGGTCAGGTCGTTTCCCATTCTGTCTCGGATCCCTTGAGGTCGTTATACAATTTTTGGTATCAGAGTCAGGTTTCACCTTGAAAAGTGATTTAAATAAAATAGATAGTAAAGTAATATACAATGATTTTCAAATACTGTGCATAAAAATAAAGTACAAAAATTAATTTGCATTAAGGTGCTGCTAGAAATGACATTTTGAGGTTGTCCACTAGTGGATAAAGAATTTATTTAATCGGACATGAGTAATTTGGAGTGGTTCAGATTTAATTAGAAGTGATATGGAGTATGCTTTACAAAAATGATTAAAAACAACATTTTTGAACATATGAGTCTGCAAACTCTTCTGGGTTATGTGTGTGGTTCTGTGAAGTTTAAACTTAAGAAAACCTATCATAGAAAGAAATCCAAAGCCTCAGTTTCCTTCCAAAATCAAATGCTTATGCTTTCATATTTGGAATCTGTTAGTCTAAATTAGAATCTTGCATTTGAAGATTCTGATTCGAAAACCGTTGGTAAAGACTTCTAATTAGTCTTTGAATTGTACAATTCAACATTAATGTAAATTTCTACGTAGGTAGTTGGGAATATTTGGACCAAAGATTTGAGTTGTTTAAGTGGATGGATGACTTCAATTGTAAGTCCTCTGAAGCTAGCTTGTATTAAAAACTACATATGATTAGTTTATAAAACATTTATAGGCCAGTGTTTAGGGGCGGAACTGACCCTTTGAGCACTAAAAATTGGTTAAGGGTGACGAAAAATAATTTGATCACTTTTAGAGTTTCGTCTAAGTATTGGGTTGGGTTTGCAACCTTCTATTTCAAGTTGATGACCGAAGTATAATATAAGTCTCTTAAGTTGGATTACCCACTAGATTTGATGTTTTGGACCTAGTTTGAGACAGTGTTGAAAAATAACTATTGCAATGCTGGTCATCGCTAGAATATGATCAATATTTATCATGATTTGGATAAGGAGAGTGTGACTATAGAAAAACTAGAAAATTCTCTAATTTTGAGTGCTCCCCTGAATAAAAGATATTAAATGCATTTCGTTGTTCGCTCTGCTACCCTTATTGTTGGCGAACATAAATTATCGGTTGATTTGATAGTTATACCTATGGCTTGTTTGAACTTATACAAAGTTAAAAATCGACTGTTATCGGAAAATTATTACCCTTACGTTGGAAGACAGAAAGATCCTAGTGCATCCATGTAATACCCGTATGTTTTCTATTAATCTTGTTTTGCGAGCCTATTTAGGTGGTCGGAAGAGATTAGAGCTATACAAGGATATTTTTATTATTAGCGGTGACCTTGTTACGGTTAGACATGATTCTGATTTGTCAATGGTTTGTGATTACCCTGATGTTTTTTCTGAGGATCAGTCTGGGTTGCCACCCAACTGCTAGATTTATTTTTACATTGGTTTGATGCCTAGTACTACTCCAATTTTGATTTCTCTGTACCATATGGATCCTAGTGAATTAAATGAATCTAGAACCCAATTAAATGGTTTGCTGTAAAAAGGGTTTATTTAAAATAGTATTGCACCGTGGGGTGCACCCGTTTTGTTTGCAAAGAAGCAAGATGGTTTGCTTTACCTATGCATTGATTATAAAAAAAATTTGAATCAAGTGGCAATCAAGAACAAGTATCCATTGCCGAGAATTGATGACTTATTTGATCAGCTTGGAGGATCTATGTATTTCTCGAATATTGATTTGAAATCAGGTTATCATCAATTGAAAATATGTGAAGAAGATTTTCCGAAAACATCTTTTTAGATTCGTAATGGACATTTTGAATTTATGGTGCTTCCGTTTGAGTTGACTAATGCACTAGCTGGGTTTATGAATCTCATTAATTGGGTCTTTTGGCCATATCTTAACCAGTTCATGGTAGTCTTTATCAATGTTATCCACATATATTCTAAAACTTTGGATGAGCGTATGGAACATCTAAGAATTGTTCTTCAGTGGCTGAGGAAATATCAGTTATATGGAAAGCATGAAAAGTACAAATTTTGGATAGCTAAAGTGAAATTTCTTGGCCATGTTGTTTCTTCAAATGACATTTCTGTTGATCCATCCAAAAATTAAAACCGTGTTAGATTGGAAACCACCCAAAAATGTTACTGGGGTGTGTAACTTCTTGGGTCTGGCTTACTATTATTGTCGATTCGTATAAATTTTTTTTTTTCTGTTGCTATGCCGCTAATGCAGTTGACTAGTAAGGATGTGAAATTTATTTGGAATGAAAAGTGTCAGATAGCTTTTGATGAACTCAAGCATAGATTGACTATTACTCTAGTTTTAGCGATACCTGTTGAGAGTTTGCCTTATGCAGTTAATGCAAATACATAAGGAGTTGACTTAGGTTGCGTTGTGATATAATTCAATAAAGTTATAGCTTATGCATCTCGACAGTTAAAGACACATAAAGGGAATTACTCTACTCACGACTTGGAGCATGCAGTAATTATTATTGTCTGCTATTTGTATGGTGCTAAGTTCAGGGTATTTTTGGATCATAATAGTTTAAAGTACCTTTTTCTCGTAGCGTGATTTGAATCTCCGACAAGGCCGTTGGGTTGAATATATGGAGGACTATGACTTCACTTTGGATTATCATCTTGGAAAAGTTAATGCTTAGTTAATACTGTCCGCAATTCTATTTTGCGGGCATGTCTGGGTAGCCACAATGGACTAAATCAGTATGGGAACTTTTGGTTTGTTAATATTGAGGTTGAGACCGCTGGCTAGGATCTGGATGGCTCGGTTGCGAGAGAGTTCCTAGATGTGTTTCCTGATGAGCTATCATGATTGCCACTATACCGTGAGATTAAGTTCCGTATTGATTTGGTTTCGGGCGCTACCATAGTTTGTATTTCTACTTATAAAATGACTCCTATAGAGTTGAGTGAGTTGAGAAATCAGTTAGATGAATTGAGAAGTCCGAGAGAGTATCTTGTCGTGGGGTGCTCTAGTTTTGTTTGCAAAGAAAGTAGGTGGTTCTTTGAGACTCTACATTGATTATCGGAAGTTGAACTGACTAACAATTAAGAACAAGTATCCTTTGCCCAGGGTCGCTAAGTTGTTTGATTAGCTTAGTGGATCACGGTACCTTTTCAATATTGATTTGAGGTCCGATTATCACTAGTTGAAAATTCGGGAAGAGAATATCTCGAAGACAACTTTTAAGACGAGATATGGGCATTTCGAGTTTTAAATCTTTCCTTTTGGGTTGATTAATGCCCCAACAATTTTTATGGATTTTATGAATAAGGTTTTCAGACCCTATTTGGACTGGTTCGTCGTGGAGTTTATCAATGACATCTTGATATACTCTAGTCTCGGAGTCAGCATTGGGAACATCTTTGGATTGTGTTACAGGCTTTAAGAGGTCACCTGTTATATGCCAAGATGAGTAAATGTAACTTTTGGATGTCAGAGTGCATTTGAGGGATTGAAGAACGGACTAATGAGTGCACTTATCTTGACAGTACCTAGTAGTGAGCAGCCTTATGCAGTTTACACGGGTGCATCAGAAATTGAACTTGGATGTGTCTTGATGCAGTAGAATAAAGTGATTGCTTATGCATTTCGACAGTTGAAACCCTATGAGAAGAACTATTCACATGACTTGGAATTAGTTGTTGTAATTTTTGTGCTAAAAATCTGGAAGTATTTTTGGCATGGTTCGAACTTACAGGTGTTTTCTAATCATAAAAAGTTTAAAGTATCTTTTCACTCAGTGGATTTTAAATTTGAGACAACGCAGTTGGATGGAATACCTGGGGGTTATAATTTTAGTTTAGAGTATCATCTGGGAAAGACGAATGTAGTAGTTGATGCCTTGAGTCAAAAGCCTTATGGATCACTAGCTTGTTTGGTTATGGATGAGTGAAAGCGATCTATGATTGTTGGAGACTATAGTTTGCAGTACTAAGAGTCAGATGATATAGCTTATGTGTATAATGTGGTTGTCATACCATCTTTGCTCTAGAGGACAAAGCAGTTACAACAATAAGATGATTTGATTAAAGAGAAAGTTAAAAACAGCTTCAAAACGAGGACCAGTTTGATGCAGTGTGGGTCATCGTGGATCGTTTGACCAAGATCGCTCACCTTATTCCAATCTAATGTTCTATTCACAAAATTGATGAATTTGGTTTGATTTTTGGATTCCTATTTTTATATTGGATTCTGCTTTGGAAATGAAATTTGTTTGGGTTGTTACTTGACCTTGTTAGTTGGGAATATGATAGATTGTTGTTTGAAGGAAAAATTTGGGGACTTGTTGATTGTTGTCTGAGGTCTGATGAATAGTTTGTTATGCTTCGATTGCACAGAGTGTTGTGCTAAGTTGATTTTGGTTTCTATTTTGGTTACAATTTCACTAGTGAAACTATTGTGGATTCGTGATGGTCTTCATTGGTGAACTTGAGAATTTTAGTTTAGTCATTGGATAAGATTATGAGGACTGTACTATTTGGACAATGCCTATTCCTACCCTAGGTTGTTAAGGAAACTTGAAAGTTTTAATATGCTCAATGATTTGTTAGGACTCGAGAATGGGTAGTCTTTGTTGCTATTGGTTGAGGAGTATTGTTCATAGTGATTGTGCTACGATTTTTTATAGAAAAACGATTGGGAATCAGTTTCATGATGATAAGCCTGCTAAAGATCAGTTATTGTTGGAATGATACTTTGTTCTGTTCACTATTGGTGTAATGTTGAGGTTTGATCTTATAATTGTATGTTTTTAGTGAAAAATGAGATCAAGGGTCTATTATTGCTGTTAGAGTAAATATTGTACGTTGTTTTGATGGCCACATAATCATGATAGATTTTCCTTTGTTGAGGTTGAGTTGCTCTACATTGAGAACGTTGTTCGTTACCATGACGTCCCTTTGAGTATTGTTTTAGATCGCGACCTGAGATTCTCGTTCAAGTTTTGGAGGTTTTTGTAGAAAGCGTTGGGGGCAGAGTTGAATCTCATTACTGTCCATCATTCTTGAACAGATGGACAATTAGAGAGAACTATTTAGATTTAGAAGGATATGCAGTGATCTTGTATCAAGGATCTTGGTGATAGCTGGATAAACCATTTGTTGTTGGAGTTTGTGTACAACAACAACTATTAGTCTAGTATTAGCGTCTCTCCATAAAAGGTATTATATGGGAGACCGTGTCGTTCTCCACTATGTTGGGCTAAGACAGAAGAGAGGATTACTCTTGGACTACATATGGTTCAGGAGACTAAAGACATGATCAGGGTAATTAGACAAAGGCTTAAGGCGGTCCAAAGTAGACAGGAAAGTTATGTTAAAAAAAAAAAAAAAGGAAGGAAGCAACTTGGGAAGTTGAGTCGGACATGATACGCAAGTACCCGTATCTCTTAGATATGTAATGAGTTTTATTTTAAATATCGGGACGAAATTTCTTTTAAGGAGGTTAAGATGTAAAACCCGTGAAATTTTTAAATAAGAAATTTCACGTGTAAATTTTTGCGTTAAAATCGGTCATAACGTTGAAAAGTTGACCCAATTTGTCGCGTAGCGGCCACGTATGCACATTTGGTCAATTGGTCAAATTTGTGAAAATTAGAAATTTTCAAACGGAAAATTTATTTAAGAAACAGAATTAGAGAATTAAATTGGATTGATAATCATCGTTTGGTGACGTTCAGGATGAGCCGGAAGTGAGAAATGAGATAATTAAAAATGTGATATTCATATTTGATGTATATGAGACATTGAATAGGTGGGATTTAAATTAGATAAAGTGAATTCAATGAATAAATAAATATAGGAAATAAAAATAAGGCAAAGTGAGATAAGGAAATAAAAAGGCATTGAAATGGAAGGGAAAAATCCCGCCAAGGATATTGGAGATGGAAAGTTCATGGGTTAGATTGAAAAAAAAAAGAAAAAGAAAAATAGAGGTGAAATCGGGAGAAGAGGAATAGGGTTTCCTCTTCCCCCTATTTTCGCGTCCAGCCAAGAGAAACGAGAGGGAGAGTGACTGCGAGAGAAGGAGAGAACCGAGCGAGAGGGAGCGACGGACCATGCAGGAAATCGACGAGCCGACGACTTCGGCCACGGGAGCAGCGACGACGACTGGTGACTCGTCTGAGGCGTTCGAACAGACGACGAGCGGGCGAATGGTCGTCAGCAGCTGCGAGTGAACTGACTCGGGAGCTGTCGATTGCGGAGTAGGACGGAACCGCAGACGGACACCTTCTGGACCGGCGACGCTTCTGGACGGTGAGGACAGAGCTGGAGAGCCTCGCCATTTTTCGATTCCGGCGAGCGAACAGAACACAGACTCTGTTCTGTTCTGGGGGTGAGCTGGATACTCTCTATTCTGATTTTAGTTTCTGAAATCGTTTCTGGTTGGTTGATTTGGTTCTGTCTTGCTGTTTGAATGGAAGAAAACGTAGGAATACTTTGCTGTTTTTGTTGGATTCTCTGCTGCCAGTTGGGACTGAGTCCGATTCTATTATGTTGAGGGATTTTAGTTGAGTTCTTGCTCGCTAATGGATTCTAGGTTTTGTTCAGTTTGATTGGTTCACTGATGAAGTTGAGATATTGATTGTTGGTTTTGTTAAGCTGTTGTAAATGAAATAAGGCTGATTCACAGCTCCTGTCCGAATTTGTTTGTACTAAAGTTTTTGTTTGTTGGGTTCTATTATGTTGAATTCTGGATTTCTGCTTTGGGTGTGCTTTGTGGTTGATTTTCCGTCATTACTATGTCCGATTAAATTGTTCCTATTTAGGGGATTGAGAATCTGTGAATTTAAGAGGCTTTAAGTCAATGCTAGATGGAAAAGAAAAATTCATACCTGTTAATTTGTTGAGTTGAATTGTAACTGTAATGAGGAGATGCCTTTATGATTTTATTCGATTTCAGAAATGGATTTTAGATTGAATGATGGATTTTAATTTGGAATTGGAGATTTGTTTTGGAAATAGTATAGAGGATGTTTTTGCTGTGCAATAATGATTTGAGTTGAGGTTCTATTATAGTTATGCATGTGATCGAGTCGATTCTGTCTAAGTTTGGGAAACATTATGTGATATTGCTAAATGTTTGAATGAACACAATGTGTTGAGGATTAAGTATTGTTTGAATGATGATCTATTTATTTACCAAAGGGTAAAGTTGGGGATTTTGTTGGGAATATTGGATGAGTCATTTACTGGTATAGGGTCATTTGCTTACCTTTTGGGATTAATTTATGAACTCCCACTTTTGTACCTTTGTTAGGCTTGGACAATTTCGACGAGTATGATATAATTCTTGAGTAAATGCTTGCTTCAGTTAACATGACGAGACCGCCGTTGAGGTAGGGATTTCTATACCTTTTATATTGCATTGCATCATATCCCGTTTTCAAAATAATTATTTTGTGGAATACCACACTTGAAAAATGACGGAGACTGTTCGACAGCACGTTTGTTTTTATTAGTAGTATGTTTTCTCACGTTTGATTCCGTACATGGTTTGACAATTATTGTGCATATATTGAGGGATAGATCCGCTATCTCCTTTGATACCTTCTGTTGCGTGAAAGTTGATTGTTTGACGTGCGAAAATATAGGTGGGGCATTGGTGATGTGTCCTCAGGTTGAAACTCCTGAAAGTCGTAAATCTCGTATGGGAGAGTGATGACGTCTCCTTGGGTTGCAAGCCCCTAAACCTGGCCAGGTTTTTTGTCCCACGGATCAGACAGTTGTCAGTCACTATGACTTAGTTAACCTAAGTACCGTTTCATTTGACGGGTGGCATGACGGCAGAGTTTACTCGTCGGCAACCCTCGTCCATTTGGAGTTTCTAGGTATCTTAGCTGTTAAAGAAGCCTACATATAGCGAGCAACTGTATCCGTTCTATTTTATCGTACGGGTTGTGATTGCAGAGTTCTCGTCATTTTATTTGAAACCCTTATATTAGCTGTACCGACGCAGAGATTCTAGCGGGTAACCCAGGTGACGTGTTGGATCTACGGACCACCGTCATTTATACTTCCTCCTGCCTCATAAGGTGTTGACGCCGACGGGTGACCACCTCTTCTATGCTGAGTGGCGGGTGAGTCCTTGAGTGACCACCCCTTTTCACTGATGTCGTTTTCAGATTGGAACACGATGATGGCCTATTTTATGAGATATAGCTGTCTATGTATACAATGAGTTTTTCGATAAAAGCCACATTAATGGCCTTGGGCCAAATTTATAATGTGATAAGAGATTTCAAATTAAAATTCATGTACGGTAAAATGAGAAACATAACCCTGATTTCGAAAATATAGAAAAACCAGTTTTGCATGAGGTGCATCTTGTATAGCTATACTTTACTGAGTTAGTCACTCATCCCAAACGACTTCTCCCCCAAAACTTCAGGTAAAGGCAAGTGCAGTTAAGGATCGAGATCGGGAGTTTATTTTATTTCTGATAAGCGATCATTATTAGTTGGTGAGGATATTTATATTTTGGGTTTGTAAACCATAAATACAGTTGGTTTGGATTTGTTACACAATACTTGGATATTCATTTTGATTTATGCACTGTTATTTACTCGTGATCCCTACTCGGACCTAGGCCCATAACTTTTGGGCTGAACTAAATAATTATAAGTCTTCCGCTAAAACACACGCCTTGGGCTGGGTGATCGGGTTCTCTACGAGGATCGGGTCGCCTGACCCGGCGGTTCTGTTCGGCCCGTCTTCGGGTCGTGACACCTTAAGAATCACTTTATTGTCTTGTTTTGGATGATTGGAAGAGTTGTCTTACTATTAGAGATTATGAGCTATAGTAGCAGAAGGATGGTCATTTGGTTTGAGTTTTTAATTCGTGTGAAGAACTTGCAGAAGTTTGACGATGAATTAAAAGAAAGATTCGAAAAGATTCAACAAAAGGTCATAATTTGGATTTGGAGTAGACAATTTTAACAAAAGGTCATAAGTCTAGATTTGCTATTCATCTCGGCAATACGAAAATGTATTATGATTTGAAACGTTAGTATTAGTGGATTGAAATGAAATGGGATGTAGCAGAATATGTTTTGAGGTGTTTAACTTGTCAGCAGATTAAGGCTGAGCATCAGAGACCAGTTGGGTTGTTGCAGCCTTTGCCTATCTCTGAGTGGAAATGAGAAAAGTTTACTATAGTTTTCGTGACCAATTTGCCTAGGATGATTTAGAAATTTAACACAGTGTGGGTAATTGATAATACGGCTCGTAGCTCCGCTTGTCGGCAACCGTCGTTAATTTGGATCCTATTGGTAGCTAATTGAGGAGCAATCCGTCATGAGCAACCGTAGCTGTTATTATAATTTTGCTAGTGTGTCAGTGCTGAGCTTTGACTCGTCGGCAACTCGAGTGACATGCTAGATCTCTAGATCACTGTCAGTTTTGATTTTCTCTGTCTTATGAGGTGTTGCTTTCGACATATGACCATCTTTCTATGGTTTGTGCTAAATGGGTCCTTGTGTGGTCGTCCCTTTCAATGATGAGCTTTGTGCACAATAAATGATGTGAGTATATTTTGCGTGATAGTTGTCTATGTATATAATGAGATTTGATGAGAACGCATCGATGGCTATGAGCTAGATTAATAAAAACAAATGATTTAAAATCCATGTACAGTAAATAAGAAGCATGACATTCGTTTTCTAATGGATGAAAAATAGTTTTCGCATGCTTTGCATTTAATATAGATTCTCCTACTGAGTTTGTCACACACCTCTTAGACTTTATTTTTCTCAGGTTAATGTATAGGTTCGGTGCATGGGTTTTGCATGGGATTGTTGTGGGGCGTTGCTGATACTCCTCTGGTGGGTGTTTTGATCTTCCCTTGGATGCGTGGAGGTTCATTGGTCCAAGTCCTTTCGTCTCTGGTACGTTTGGAATTTGTTGTGGGTTGGTTTTGTTAGGTTTAATTCCTGCATAATACGTTCTTGTGTTTATTTATATATTATATTGTCTCTAGCTTATCACTCTATGAATTCCAACCCATGTGATTTGGGTTTTGAGTTTATTTTCATGTTAAGACTTGCGCCTCTTTCTAGTCTTGGGCTAAGTGATCGGGTTCTCGATGAGAATTGGGTCGCCTGACTCAATGATTTTGTTAGGCCCGCCTCTGGGTCGTGACAATAAAGACTTAGTGTTATTGGGGTTGTTTGACCATGGATCGTGGTTGAGGTTTGACAACCAACTTTTGAAGTTGTTTTATGACCGCTTCTGTTTTGTTTATGATTTCTTTGTTTTAAGTAGTGGATTTTATACATATGTTGTAAAAGATTTTTAAACTTGAGTTTTGGCAAGAACTATATTATGATTTAGTGTTAGTTTTCCACTGCAAATATTTTACAAATGCATGGTTTAGTAGTTGATTTAAAATATTGTTCTATTTCAAATGTTATTTAAGTGGCAGATTTTCAATTGTGACGGTTTTAAAAAGAAAAAAAAATATTACAAGAAAATTAAGATTTATGGAAAGAGGCTTTGCACATTTTCACTAGTGGCCAATTTAAATAGTATTAGAGTTCTATTTTCTCTTGCAGCAAATTTAGGAGCCACCTGGCCTGAAGAGGGACCGAACCGCCCAACATTTTAACTCTTCACTTATTTACTTATTTAATTATGTAGCGAAAGACTCGAACCAAATTAATTTACCAAGGATCAATAATCGAGATAATCCAAAGGTCTAATAGTGACATCATGATAAAGTAGGGCAATATACTGTCTAAATAACAATAAACGTGCTAAAATACAAATGGTAATACAAATCTCACCAAGAGAATAACACAGGTCACAAATGAACTAAATAGATAAACTGCCAAACTTATTCCTCCATCGGTAAACGAGAATCTTCCAAGTCTATACCTAAAGAATGTGTCATTGGGGTGAGTTGACTAAACTCAATAGGAGTAAGATTTTATATTCAACAATTACAATATTCTAAATTAAATGAGAGAATATGTCATGAATAAAATGTTTGATCAAAACTATGCAAAATCGACTAGTGAGGCAAATGTGAAAAACGTAAACTATAGTGTGGTATCTACGTAAAATAGGTCTCACAAAATATTAGTGAAAATGGAGTCACTCACGACTCCAAGCACACAATGCCATAAATATATAGAACAAAGGCGGTACTAGGCAATCACTAAAGCCACAAAATAATATTAACAAGTCTTGATCAATTTAAGGTTTTGCGCCCGGCTACACGACACAGTCAACTACCTGATTACTCTAATTAATCACAACAAACACATCCTCTAACAGTCAATTGTGCATATAGAAAACAAGACCCTTTCATGGACAGATCAAACTTGGTTCATTAAACCAAGATGATTAATAAATGATGTCCATGCTCAAAATAAAACTTTTCCAACAAAAATCATACATATAATATGATAAAAACGGATGGTCTTAACAGACCCATCATTTTATATGAAAACACATCTCAAAATAATCATTTTGAAAAAAATGTCATACTCGACATAAAATAAAACTCCTACCTCAAATGACCTACCAAAAACCAGGAAATGCTCAATCGAAGGGGAACCCAAATCAGTTCAATTTCATATTAATTCATTGAACCTATTAGTATATATGAATTACCAATTAATTCACTTTCAAAAATCCTTTAAAAAAAGCGTTGGAACCTATAACCTAAATATGAACAAACTTGGGAAACTTTTGAAACAATTCCAAAAAATATCTTTTAAAACTATTTTAGATGTCCGCGGATCCAAGTCCGGTCGTCCGCTCCACGTGTCTAATGCTTGCTGCATTAGGCACTGCTCATAATAGAACAAGGCACGCTACAGTGCACTTTTCATAGTGGAAGCCTTTGCTCCAGCAGAAATTCTCCGGCTTCGATCATGTGCTGCACACATGCCTCTACAAACACAAGTGGAGGCCACCAGGGGCAGACACGTGTCCTCGCAGCTTTATTCGTTCGATTCAATATACGCTTCCACTCATATTCTGGTCATGTGCTGCTCACGTGCTCGCTAGTGAATATTCGCGGACATGTGTTATCTGCTTAGGCCTGCGGAAGCAAATACTCCTGTGGGGGCTATATTACGTGGATGCGTGTCCTCCTTCGAGAAACGCTTGCTCGCCCTACAGGAGTAAATGCTTCCCCAAGCGAATATTCCCTGGGCATGTGTCTCCTGAGTATGCCCTATATACATTTAAACCCTCAATTCCAGAAACTTGGGCTCCTGCCGTAGAATCCTACGCTCCCATGGGCAAATTTTTGGCCAATTTGGATGATCCATACCAATTAGAAATCCCAAATTTTTTGACAAAACTCCAACTTTTCTCCCCTAAAACATTTCAAAGATTAAACCCAACTTGTTTACATACAAATTACAACATTTCCATTATTTTTTCCCAAACTTTAAAGTCCAACAGAACCACTACAAAAAAATTGGATAAACAGAACTTGAGTTAGATTTTTACCTCACTGAAGTGTTGAGAGTTACTCTTTCAACCCGAAAGTTAAGATTCCTTCCCAACGAATAATCCACTGTTCTGCCAAAATTTAATATTCCAACAATCAATTCAACACAAACATTGAAACGAAAAATTAACTTTCTAAATCCAAGGCAATTCAACATTTACAATGAACTTAACTAGAAATAAGAATTATCTCATAGATACATCCGAAAGTTACAACCTCCAGACCTCTTACGACAACTTAGAGTTAATCACTGTGATTTTCTTCTAAAAATTTCTCTCTCTCGGCATAGAAACTTACCCGTTGCAAAACATCATTCTCTCCTCAGAATGAATACCGAGACAAAAAGAGGGACTTCGCTTTTAAAAAAAATAATCGGAGGAGGGACCTGAACATTGATGAAAAAGAGGAAACACTCAACTTAAGTGAATGAGAAGTTATAAAAATTTTTCAACAATTTCAAATGGGGTGGGCCATCCCAAGTGGTTTATAGGATGGTGGTTCAATCCGACCTCACAACTTTTATATGTAGTGAGTCAGTTCATGCATTGCCTAAGCAAAGACTATATGAATCCAATTGTTCAAATTCTTAAATATCTAAAAACCTCCCTTGGAAAAGAATTTATGTTCTTAAAGAATAATTATTTGACAATTGGAGGCCACACAAATGTTGATTGAGCTAGAAGTATTTCTAATAGGAAGTCTATCTCAAACATTTGTTGGAGTGAACTAAGTGATATGGAGAAGCGAGAAACAAAAAGTTGTAGCATTATCAAGTGCAAAAGCAAAATTTTGTGGGATGGCCAAATGTCTATACAAACTCTTATGGTTAAGAAGATTATTAATAGAAATTGGCTTAGCTTCAAATTGTAAGATGAATTTCTTTTATGACTATAAAGCTACCATCGATATTTCTCATAATCTTGTTAGTATGATCAAACCAAACATGTTGAGGTAAATTGACATTTTATTAAATAGAATCTTGAAGCCAAGATAACCTGATTTTCATTTGTTAAGTCTGAAAATCAGTTACCAAATATTCTTACCAAAGTTGTATATAGTAAGATTCTCCACAACACACTTGACAAATATGAACAAATTTGGTTGGGGGAGTGTTGGCGTGAGTTGGGTAATTAGAGAGATTATGAGAGTAAATAATGGCTTAAATTACTGAATAGATTAGCAACTAAATTTGTGTATTGTGTTGATATGGATAATACCTATGCACTATATATGTTTCCATCTTTGTAAAAATGAAATGAAAATGAATGATATTAGAATTCTCCGCAAGTTGACAATGCAGTGACACCTTTCTCCTTTTGTCCAGTTTGATCAAAGAATGATAATCATCCAAGTAAATTACCTCCTCTAGATTTTCTCCTCTCGGTGGCTCGGTCATTCCTCTAAAAACTCTGGTTAACCTTCTCATGAAAGCACTCTTTCCACAGCCCGAGAGACCAATCACCACCATTTGTTGGTCACTTGTCGAGCATGTTACTATCGATGGGGGATGTAGAGATGTGTTAATATCACTGTGTAGATGCACTTTTCTCCTAACAAATTCTCTACCAGCTTTGTATCTAGAATGTTCTCTATACATTATATAAGAAACTGTAATTAATGAAATCATGTGTGAAAATTACCACACAAATTATCTTCTTCTGAAAATTCTTACATGGCTTATAGGTCGATAGACTCCACGAACAACACTGCTATTCCTCCTTCCCTAACATCTTCTCCTACTTCTTCTACCTTCCCACCTCTACTTGCAATACATCAGCCCCTCTAAGTCAAACTTGACTCTTCAAACTATTTAGTATGGAAAAATCAATTGTTGAATAGAGTCATCGCCAATAGCCTTAAGTCATTTCTCAATGGTGCGTCTCTTCCTCCTCCACCTTTCCTAGATTTGGCTCACTTTCAACCCAACCCTACTTTGACAATATGGCAGAGGTATGAAAAATTGCTATTAAGCTGACTGTATGCCTCCCTCTCAAAGTCTCTTCTTCTGCAAATAGTATGTTATTCTATTGCTGCTAATGTTTGGAATGCATTGCCCGGACAATATTCTTCAACATCTCTTGCTCGCCTCACAGTGCTACGAGGTCAGCTGTATAATGTTTCAACAACTATTGAGTATATTTAGAAAATTACTTCCATCTACAACACCTTACAAGCCATTGAGGCCATTGGTGAACCGATCTCTCCCAAAGATCATTTGTTCTACCTCCTAAGTGGCATTGGAAGGGAATACAACTCCTTCGTAACATCCATCACCAGTCGAGCTGATCTTCGGTCACTTGAAGATGTTCACAGTCTACTTCTGAGCTTCAAATCCCGTTTGGATAGACAAAATTTTGTTGGCATTCTTCCCTCGGTTCAAGCTAATTTTGCTTTGATGAACATAAGCCCCTCCCCGCGACCTCCAATCTCATCATCTCATCCTTTCCCTTCATGTCCCTCTCATACACCTATGTTCCAAAAAATACTTGGAAAATCTTAGCACTCATCATCCATGTGGCGACCAGGGAAACCCCATCATAAACCATATTGTCAAATATGTCAAAAACTAGGTCACACTGCAACTTATTGTTATCATCACCTCAATGCATCTTTTAAACCGGCGCCTAGAACATTTTGTGTCACTATCTCCTCCAGCCAAGGTCTTAATATTACTCAAGATCTAGGGAACCCTACATCCACTCCATCCACGTGGTTGGTGGATACAAGTGCCATGCATCATTTCACCCCTCAAGTAGAGGACCTCCAATCTCCTAATTCTTGCACTGGGCTATCTCAATTCACTACAACTAATGGTACAATGATTCCTATCTTTGTTGTTGGTACTTCTGAAATATCTTCACCCACCTCTTCACTTCATCTATTCAATATCCTATACACACCATCCATCTCTACAAAATTACTTAGTGTTCATCGTCTCTGTTGTGATAATAATGTTTATGTTGAATTTCACCCTTCATGTTTTCTTGTCAAGGATCACAGCTCCAACTCAATCCTCTTCCAAGGTAAAGTCTAGAATGACCTCTACTCTATCACATTATTTCCTTCCTTGTCCACTGCTGTCTTCCATACATCAGCTTCATCTTTACCTTCACAACTCTGGCATCGCAGGCTGGGCCATCCTCACATCCAGACTCTCAAGCATGTTCTTTCAAAGTTTTCTAGTTTACCCATCCCAAGAAATGCATGCATTATAAGTAAATCACATACTTTACTATTTTCTATTTCAACTTCTCGAGCACCTACTTTTTTCATCTTATACACTCTGATTTATGGGCTCTTTCTTCAGAATCTTTCATAACTGGTGATAGATATTTCCTTTTATTCATTGTTGATTATAGTTGCTACACATGAATTTATATTCTCAAAACAAAAGATCAGGTCCAATCTCACTTCATTCACTTCTATAATCTAATCTTAAATGAATTTAATGTTTCCATAAAAGCTCTTCAATCTGATTGGGGTGGAGAGTTTCAATCCCTCCTAAAATTTTTGTCATCTAAAAAGCATTATCCACCGAGTCTCTTTCCCATATACACCTGCCCAGGCAAAGTGGAGAAGAAGAATAGACATATTGTCAAAATAAGCCTGTCTCTTCTCTACCACTCTAACTAGACCCTCAAATTCTGGTCGTATACTTTTTCCACGTCAACTTTTCTAATCAACCTTCTCCCCACTCCTGTCCTAAACAATACTTCCCCCATCAATCTTTGTTTCTAACACCTCATGACTACTCTTATCTCCACATCTTTGGCTGTCTATGCTATCCTTGTTAAACTTCAACTTCGCTCTGCCCCTTGTGTTTTTCTCGGATACAAGACATCTCATAAAGGCTATCTATGTCTTGACTCTTCCACCTCTCATGTTTATATTAGTAGTAATGTCATCTTTGATAAACACATACACCTTTTTTCAAATACTTCACCCTCCATCACTCCTCCATCTGTTTCTATAATCTCCATCAACTCTCTCCCACCACCACCTTCATCTATATTTCCTTGTAATCCTGAATTTGTGCCCTCTACTCCTTCTTCCTCACCATCCAATGTTTCTTCTCCTAGTGAAGCTATTTTAGCACCATAGCAATACAAGAATAAAGCGATTCATCCCATGAATGCTCAATCAAAGGCTGGTGTTTTCTAACCTAAAGGTTTCTCTAATATGGTGCATGATGATTTATTTGAACCTATTACATTTTCTCAAGTCTCAAAATATCAATACTGGCTTGATGCCATGCAAGTTGAACTGGATGCACTCATGCACAACAACACTTGGCCTCTTTTTCCTTGCTCCTCCTATCAAAAGGAAATTGGGTGCAAATGGATTTTAGAAAAGAAAGCAAATGCAAATGACTCTCTCAATGGGTTCAAGGCAAGGCTAGTTGCTAAGGGCTATGATCAAATAGAAGGAGTGGACTACAACGAGACATTCAGCCCAGTAGTAAAGCCACAGATAGTCAGACTGTTACTTGCCCTATCTTTGTCCTTTGACTGAGATACTTGACAACTAGACGTCTCAAATGCATTTCTTCATGGAGACCTTCAAGAAACAGTTTACATGAAGCAACCACCTGGTTGTATTGATAAAAACCATCATGATTATGTTTGCAAATTGCAAAGATCTTTGTATGGCCTAAAGCAAACTCCACTTGCATGGTATAATAAGCTACTTTGAGTTCTTCTTGCATGGGGCTTCACATCTTCCCACACTGATTAATCAATGTTCATATATCGTAAGGACTCCACTATCCTCGTGATATTGGTCTACGTAGATGGCATTATCTTAATTGGTAATTCTTCAACACTCATCAACAATTTGATAAAATAACTTTATTCTTAGTTTGCTATCAAAGATTTGGGTTCACTGCATTTCTTTCTAGGCATTCAAGTACACAGATCTTCATCTGACATTTCCCTTACTCAAGCACAATATATCTCAAACATCTTAGCCCAAGCTCACATGTCTGATTGCAAACTCATGCCAACTCCAATGGTTTCTAGTATGGGTGTTCACGGTCCGGTTCGGTATCGGTTCCACAGTGGACTGCATCGAACCGGTCGGTACCGGTTTTGAATTTTCAAAACCGGTATCGGTCCCATGAGAATCGGGTACCGAACCGGTTTTTCCATACCGGTTCTGGTTCGGTACCGGTTCAGTACCGATTTTTTTAAATATTTTAAATTATAATAAAAATATAAAAAAAAATACTAATTTCTCCTTACTTGCCAACTGAATCAATTCCCTCATCTAAATCTCTCTATAGCACGAAACATTATTCAATTAGCAGAAATTTTCAATATCATCATCTAATGCAACTACTAAATAATTTGTAATACCAACTTTGTTGATGCTGAACCAGACTTGTAGCATACTCTTCAAGGACCAAAAATTGCTTCTCTGCTGCATGATCTTTCACTTGTTCAGCCAATCGCAACTTTGATGAGAGTTCCTTAATATTCTTTTCCAGTATGAGGTTCTTCTCAGACATAGACAGTGATATAATATCAGACTTTAGCATTGTAATCCTCTCTGAAGATTCACAAGAGATCGAGCCAATCTAACACAGAGCAGTGGCAAATTTAAGTTCCATCGTTGTAATCCTCTCTGAAAATGCAACATTCCAAATAATATAGATCAGAAACTCTTCCAATCAACACACTTAAAGGATGATGGAAGCAGTCAGAAAATCCAAATTCTCATAGCGTATCCAGACGATTCCTTCATGGTTTCAAGAACTAAGGAAAAACAAAACTAATGATTACTGATTAGGTGGAAAAACAGGGATCCCATCCTGTAGTTAGAAACAAATTAACGAACTGAAAATTCAGAACGAAGGAGAAGCAGATTAAACAACTAACAACTAAACTAACAATAGACAACTCACAAATTGAAGAGTACACAGAGAAGCACGCCTGGACTGGAACGGCAAGAAGACGAAGAGCCGGAATGGAAATACGAACCGAGAACAGTGAGAAGCACGCCTGGACTGGAAGAAGAATGTCGTTCGGTGTTCGGCGTTTGGGTTGCTGGTTGGAGATCGAGAGATAGAGCGGGAGTCGTTGATTCGGGAGGGGAGAGTCCGACACTAAATCGGCAGTCGAGATTATTGAATGCAGATGCAGAGTGCTGAGTTGACTATTGGGCAGGGATTTAGGGAAGAGGAAGTGTGAAGTTGCCCTAATTTTTTAAAATTGTCTGTTCTCCCTGGGTCGGTACCGGTTCCTCGGTTCTGCAAATCGGGAACCGAGAACCGGACCGATACATTTGGTTTTGCTTAGATAGGACTGAATTCGGTCCGATTCTATGTAAAACAACACCGAACCGGTACCGAAACCGCCGGTTCCGGTTCGATTCTCGGTACCAGTTCGGTTTTGCACACCCCTAGTTTCTAGTTCTCTTCTCTCCAAGAGTGCCGGAACACCTTTGAGACAAGCCACAGTCTTTCGCAATTTGGTTGGGGTACTTCAGTTGTGAACCCTAACACGTCCAGGCATATCCTTTGCAGTAAATAAGCTATGTCAGTTTCTACACTCCCCAACCAATATTTATTAGCAGGCCTTAAAGCGACTTCTTTGTTATCTACAAGATACACAATGTTATTCTCTCTATCTTCAAGCATCACCCTCATTGGACATTCATTGTTACGCCAATGCTGACTGGGCAACATGCCCTGATGACTGTCGAAGCACGAATGGTTTTTGTATCTTTCTTGGTCCAAACATCATCTCATGGTCCTCTACTAAACAGAAGAGTGTGTCTCGCTCTAGTACAAAAGCCGAATATCGCAGCGTTGCTAATGGGGCTTTAGAGGTTATTTGGTTGTGCTCAATGCTTATTGAACTTGGCTTCTCATCTTCATGACCACTAAACATCTATTGTGACAATGTCAGTGCAACTTATTTGGCATCCAACCCGATTCTATGCTCGAACTCCAAGCATATTGAGATAGATTTCCAGGGGCAAGACTTCCAAGAATGAGTTTCAAGTAATTTTCACTCCCTCTTCTACGCAACTTGCATATGGCCTCACTAAACCATTACCTATCTCAAAGTTTCAACTATCTTGTGTCAACCTCTGGATTCTTCAACCTTGGGTTTACGGGGGATGTTAACATCATCGTGTGCATGCAGTTTTCTCCTACCAAATTCTCTAACAGCTTTGTATTTAGAATGTTCTTTGTACGTTAAATAAGAGACTGTAATTATGAAATCAGGTGTGAAAATCAACACACAAATTATCTTCTTCTTAAAATTCTTGCAAGATGGAGGTGGGAGTGGATTTTCTGCTGCTTTTCTTGCTGTAGAAGACCACTTGTTTTTTGGTGGAATGCGAGGTTGGTTTTGGAGGGAGTGTAGATTGAGCATGTCGAATTTAGGGATTGGGTAGTGTGGACTACACAGACTGCCTCGGACATGGACCGAAATAATCAATATGACGAAATATGGACCAGGCCATTAATCCATCCAATATGCTTCTTTTATTTTCAGATTTTTGACCTCTTCTTGTGTGTTGCTACACATTGTTGGAGCGCTAACAAAATAGACCTGGTTTGGAAAGATTTGCGTTAAAATGCAGGAGAAAATTTTGTGAGTTTTGATGAAGTAGAACAAGTTTTCGTATCTGGATATGGTAAAAATGAAGGATATTATAATAGATTCAGGCCCAGCACCCAATGATTTTAGGTCCTGATAGAAGGACACATCATGGAGGGCCGGACAATTTCGGCCACAACTAGACAATCATATTGAAGCTTACAAAAGAAGGTAAACACCTTAGTGGGTGTACATAAATTGACAAGTTGCTTTGTTTTTTCCTCCTTTCTTCAAAGATTTTGACGCATCTTTCGGATTTATTCAGTTCAGTTCATGTGGAGAGAAGAAATATAATATTGAAGAAGATAAAGAGAGCATAACATTTCCACCCAGAACGATGGACTTTACAACTGTGCGTCTTCCATGAATACAAGACTGGCAACCCAAAAGAATTCAATGATTTTTTCAGTTTATAATTTCACCCACCCAAATCAGAAAAGAGAGGAAAGAAAGAATTTTTGCCATCAAACCGTATGTGATCAGAGGAGCGCCACCGTCGATCAAAGCAGCATGGCTCCCACACTCAAGCTCAAAATAACGCCAATCGATCGGATACCATACTGTTTACTGCTCTCGTTGTCATCGTCAGCCTTCTGATCCGACGGCTCACCATCCGGCGAATCGGACGAATCAGGAGAATCGGCCGCAGCCACCTTATGGGCTTTTGGGGATTGTGCCTCGGTCGGATCGGCCTTGAAAAGCTCTGTGGGCATCAAGACCTTGTTGATCTTGTAAATCACTAAAGGCTCTTGATCTATCAATGTCCCTGTTACCATCCCCGTCGCAACCTTTGTCTTCAACGTCACGTCATCTCCGTCGTTTTGGACGGTGAAGTCGTATTTATTTGATCCGTCTGTCGCTAAGGTGTTCATAGGTCCGTTGCTGGACTTGAGCGTTTGCATGGGCAGGTAAATCGGAATTCCGTGAAATAGCAGCAACGATACTTTCTGAGCCGCCGTTAGGTTTCTGTAACTCGGCATGAAACTCTTAATGACGGCGTCGGTGGGGCAAAACACCGTCAATCCTCCGTCGAGGTTCGACTGAAAAGTAGTGTCGGCTCCGGTAGCTATTAACAAGTCGGAGAAAGCTTTGCAGCCTTGTTTTGCAGCGATCACTGTCAGATTGAGGTCTCCCGGGTCGGGAGTTGGCGCTTCAGCTTCAGTCGAAGTCAACAACTGTTCCTCATTCATACAACATTCATGAAAACATCGAAATTTCAGCAGATTCGAATCAATAATCGAAAACAAATTCGAAACTGAATTTTCAATTTTAGTACCTGACTGATTTGTATAACCGAGATGTTGTACGGAATTTCATCTATGGACTTGACATAGAAAGAATTGAGATGACCGTCGTTATCTTCAGCTCCGAACCCAACTTTACCGCCTTTCAAGTCGGTAATGTTGACATATCCAGAGGTTCCAGAGGCGGAGCCACTAGCTTGAAACATGGAGGAGGTCAAGGTGCTTCCATCTGTTATTTCATGGAGCTTTTTAGAGCCGAAGTAATCGGCGAGGACATGCAGGGAGAGGACATTTCTGACGGTGTAAAGAGAAAGATTTTTAGAAAGTAAAGTAGACATTCCGTCATTATCGACGGCGAGGACGGTGATGGTAAGGCGGCGGTTAATGTCGGCAGCTAGGTGAGTGATGGTGAGGTAGTGGTTGTAGGTGGAAAACTCAGGGTATTTAGCGAGAATGCGAGTGATGTTGTGAGCGTCGGTGGTGGAAGATAAGAGCAAAACGAAGAAGGGGATGGCAAGAGCGCCGGCGGTGATTTGCAGAGGTCGCCGCATTTTGGAAGAGGGGACACCTCAGATTTGCTCTAGAGAGAAAGAGATAGAGGGAGAGAGAGAGACGAGAGGCTACAGAGAGAGGGAGTGAAGCCGCTTTAAGAAGTGCGAAGTGGGAAGAGCGAAGTGTGTGGCAGAAAAATGACGAAAATAGAAAAAAAAAATGAAATAAAAAACTGATTTATTTTCAACTAATATAAAGGATAATACCAATAATCGATGAAAATGAGATTGATGTAAATTTAGAAAGTTATACAAGTTCAATATTTAATCAATAGTTATTAAAAGGGAAAGTGACAAATCACTCATTATATTTTGTGATAAATAATAAATCAATTACTAATATATTTTTGTTAATAAATTAACTATTGAACTATAAAAAAATATTTTTACAAACATTGCTGTCACGTTTGTCGTTAAACACATTAATTTTTATCTGTGGCGGATCGTGTATTATTTCACCACGGATCATATATGATCCGCCGTGGATTGACTATGATCCGCAGCGAATTGATAATGATCCACTGAAGATCATCGTGATTCGTTCTACATTTCTGTGCCCTACTATATAAGACTCAACTATGCGCTCCGACAAGTTCACCGCGAATCACGATATCCTTGGCGAACATTCGTACTCTCAGACTTTCATTCCACACTGTTTAATTGATACCAATGGATTCCCGCGCAGCAAAGAAAATGCCGCTCAAGTGAAAGGGTGGTTTGTCTTAGGCTCAGCCGCGGCCACAGCCAGAAACGACGGACTCCGGCAGTGAACGAAGTAGGATTGCAACCAAGCTCATCGGTTAATTACACGACAATGTACCTGCTGCGGTGCAAGGTGGAGCACCCACGGTTCAAGTTGGAGCAGCCACGATTGACGTTGGAAGACCCGCGGTTGCCCCTGTTACAGAAGGCAAGGTTGAAACACAACCTCAACCTCAGTCTCATCCTCAACAACGATTGGCAGCAGGTGCATTGGTCAATTTCCAACCCATTACAGCGGGTTTTCACTCCCCACTCTTCAAGACAGCCGACACGAAGGAACGGTGTAAAGCTTATGTTAAACACTGTTCAATTATTGTTTCTAGAATAGTAGACTTTGAGTCATTGGTTGAGTTGGAAATTGAAGAATTGTTTGAGGGGGCTGGCTTAGCCGGTTTGTGCCGATTTGGTGGAAGTTACTATGAGCATACTATCAAACTGTTTGCAAATTTGGAACTGTCCACCCAACCATTAGAGGTCCGAATTTACATGTTTGGACGGGAGTGAAGCTGACTCCAAACTATATTAACGTGCTGCTTGGATGTTTAGTGGAGGAACCAAGCGAGCACTACTACCACGTGTCTCGGGAGCCACCTTTCATCAGAAAAGGAGAAGGGCTAGCAATGCTTAGATTGTTGCACCGTGATCCCAAGATCGCAACATAAAAGAAGTCAAAGTTCAATGACTTGAATGTCATAGCCCAAGTGATCTACATCATCATGGAGGAGAGAGCAGAGCAACGCCATCATGAGATGTTGGCAGCATTGTAGAAAATGGGGCATGAGCAGTCCCTCCACCATCATCTCGAACATCCTCTCGAGCAGCCTGTCTAGCGGCCTCTCCATCGTCCTCTTCAGCAACAGAAGGCACAAACGGCTTGTAAGTTATTTACTTTTTACGCATACTCCATTATTTATTTTATTTGTGTGCGACGTAATAACGTGACTCAAATTTACAGCACCATTGCCATCAGAGGCAAACCTGCTCCTCTTATGTCGGGTGGATCGCTACCTCCACCACTGAAAACTGTGTGTGTGGTACATCTTCAAGTTGGTTATTTATATGTGTATGCACTTATTCATGCTTTCTTAGTCTGACGATCTCTTGTCAATGTTTTTTGTAGCCAGGTGATCTGATAGATCTGTTCAAGAAGCTTGTTGCTGGAAATACTCAGAAAACCTAGAGGCGTGTGTAATTCTTTCAGGAAAGCTATTCCAGGATGAGTACCACATCACTAAGATCATCTTCCCTCAACAAGAAGGGACAGCAAACACGGTGAGAATTACGTTTTGTTACATAAGTAGTTCAGAAAATGTTTTCTTAGTATTTATCCTTGTGTTGCGTTCTTTGTATGTAGTGCTATATGTTGAACAAAGAAAAATATTTCCAAGTTCAAATGGAAAAATCGCAACTAACATTAAGGTAGATTCAAGTAAGTAAACATCTCGTTTTTCATATTTGTCATTCATGTTTCAAAAGTTATAATGCATGCTTCCTTTGCATTTTAGTCCCATCCAAAGCAACCGTGTTTTCTGTCGCCCGTTGACCTGCACACTCACTGCTATCACCAGCTATTGCTGCTTGAAGCAATTTTGATCGTCGTAGCACCAACTGACAAAGAGTGGTATATCTTTTCCCTTCTGTAGATTCATATAGGTTTCCGCTTATGTACTGATTTTTCTCTTTACATTTCAGCCTGCATGGTATCTTTTGGTGTACGAGTGAGGGGCTGGAGGTGATCCGAGATTACAAGAAGAAGGACGATTACCACCATCACAATGACATACCCACGAAGGGTCCGTTGTTTGTAAAAGCCTCCAACATATACGTGGACCCACGTTTGTCATTTGCGATCACTGATTTGCGGAGGAAATTTAGCAAGAAGATGGCGGCGCGGATTAGTTGAGGTGTAGGGATACTGAAATACTTAATTTGTTGTACATAATAAAAAATTCTTTGTCTCTATATATGTTGATGTTTAAGTTTTGTTTTGTTTACTTGGATAATATCTGTTTAGAAAATATTGGTTTGGATAATATCTTGTTTGAATAATGTCATAGGGGGGATAGACTAAAAACAATGGAAATTCTTGCAAAATTTAAATTTTTTGAAAGAAAAATTGACTCAAACCATTGCATTCATCATCAACAAACAACTAACATGCTCATTGCAACAATTTAAGCAACCTGTGCATAACACCAAAATGCGGTACACTTTAGCTTTCAGAAATCTCTAGGGTTCGCTAATTGCTGACAAAATCTCTGAGAAAATCGTGATGAGTCTAATGTGAATTTATACAAGTCAGACGGCACAATGATTTGCGGCGGATCATTATCAATCCGCTACAGATAATAGTCAATTCAGGGCGGATCATTATCAATCTGCCGTGGATCAGAATCAATTAGCAGCGATACGTGTATTGTTCTGTCGTGGATCGTTTTTAAAAATAATGTTATAATATTGATGATCCGCCATGGATCGTAATATGATCCGCCGCAGATAGAGGTGGCTAACGAGCCGAGCCGAGCCGGCCGAGCCTGAAAAAGTCTGGCTCGTCGAGCCTGCCGAGCTTAACGAGCCGAGCCTAACGAGCCGAGCTTAACGAGCCGAGCCTAACGAGCCTGCCGAGCCTAACGAGCTGAGTCTTAACGAGCCAAGCGAGCCTAACGAGCCTTAACGAGCCGAGCCTAACGAGCCAAATATACATAAATAATAATATCTTATATAAATATATTATAAATAATTTTCAATATTATACAATTTAAAATTATAATAAACATTTATTATTATAATGTAAAAATACTATAATTAATAATTGAATTGAATAAATATTTTTATTGAATTGAATAAATATTTTTATTACAATTTCAAAATGAAAATGAAAATTACAATTTTAAATATAAATTACAATTTTAAAGCACAATTTACAAGGTAAAGAAAATATATGAAAATGAAAATGAAAATTTCAAATTTAAATAAAAATTTAGTCTTCAACATCCAAAATTTTGAATTCTTCAACTATGTCATCTTCTCGTTGTTGATCTCTCGTCACAGCGTCGTTCCAATCCTTCATGCAAATGAGTGCCTCAACGATTTCTGGTGCAAGTCTTCCTCGTTTATCATCGTACACACGTCCACCTGCACTAAAAGCAGACTCCGATGCTACTGTAGAGACCGAAGGTGTTAGTAGATCACAAGTCATTCTAGAAAGAATAGAAAATGAAATAGAGTTGACTCTCCACCAAGCCAAAATATCAAAATCATCGGGGCAAGAAATGTTATGATAGGCGTTAAGATAAATATCGAGTTCATTTCTTTGTGAATTATAAGAATGAACATTGCTATCTATTTGCTTAAATATATCATACATAAAATCTTGTGAATCTCCACCACAAGCACCACTACTAGAACTAGCATGCATATCATATGAAGGAATTGAACGATTATTAGAATATTTAATTTCATAAGAAGAAAATAAATTATCAATTTCATTTCTTAATTGAGCACCATTAATTGAAGAAGAAATACCTAAATTAGAAGAAATTCTATCAAGCATTATACGCACTCCATCTAATTTAAATCTAGGATGCATTATGCATGCAAAACAAAAAATATGAGGTATGTTAAGCCAATATTTTTTAAATTTTTTTTCCATTTTTTCAATTAATGCACAAAATTCGTTTCTTTGTTTAAATATTTGAAAAGTACCTGTTAATTTTATAAAAAGTGGGAGAACAAGATGAGTAGCGGGATAATAAATTCCTGAACATTTATTTGTAGCTTCATAAAATGGTTTTAAAAAAATCAAGAAATAAATTAGCAATATCGCAACTATTATGATCAAGAGTAATACATTTTGTTTTTTCACTAATATAAGCACAAATAACTAACCAATATGGCTTAGCATTTTCTAACATTAAATAAGTCGAATTCCACCTTGTATCTACATCAGTTTTTAATTTTCTTGGTTTAAGTTGAGCAACTTTACAATATTCTTGTTGTCGCGTATTAGATGAAGTAATAAAAGAAATTGCAGATCGAATAGATTCAATATGTAGCGAAATATGTGACATGCCATCTCGAACAACTAAATTTAAAATATGACAAACACATCTCATATGAAAAAGTATTATGAGCCGTATCTAATTGAAATAACCTTTTAAATTCAAAAATTGCAACATCGTTAGCCGCAGCATTATCTAGCGTAATACTAAAAATTCTATCTCTAATAGCATATTCTTGCAAAATTCCAACAATATATCTATAAATGGTAACGCCACTATGTGGATATTCACAACTACGAAATCCTAATATTCTTTTATTTAATTGCCAAGAGTCATCAATAAAATGAGAAGTTACGACAATATATCCTAAAGCATTAGGTGCACTCCATAAATCAGAAGTAATACAAATAGACATAGACGGAGCATTTGAAAAAAACTCAATTATTTCATTTTTCATATGATTATACATTTTAATAATATCACTTCGCGTCGTACTTCTAGGGACTCGTCTAAAACTAGGATTAATATACTCTTTTATAAAATTTTCAAATAACTCGCTATCAAACATAGATAAAGGTGCCTCAGATTGTGATATATATTTTGCTACTCCTTCTCTCATTTTATTATGTGAATACATAAAATTGCCACTGCCACTAGCATTTATGAGTGTTTGTGTAGGGTCTCTCACTTGCGCGTTAGAGTGATATTTTGCATAATGCCTACCAAGTGTGCTAGTAGAACTACCGGATACGTATGCATAATGTTTAATACAATATTTACATTGTGCTCTACTTTCTATTTTTCCACCAATTTTAATATCTTTCATTTCAAAATTATTCCATACATTCGACGTTTTACTTCTTTTTTTTCTAGGTGACGATGTGGATGCATGTGCCGATGATTGATCAATTGCAATTGTGAGATTATCTTCCCTAATTTTCTCAATATCATCGTTAGTGTCATTAAAAGTGTCAATTAAAAAATCACGAGGATCCATAATTAAAAAAATTGACTACTGCGAAACAATTAATAAATAAAATGATACCGCACACCAATTACGCAACAATAGTATGCAAGTGTTGTGAATTGTGATCACCTCCTCCCCGAATACGAGTCCTACAAAAATTGTAAAAAAAAAATTAGTTATTTTGTAATACACATTAAATTAAAAAAACTAAAATTAAAAAAATAAAATATACCTTTGAAATTGGGAGAAAGATGGAGAGATTAAGCAATTGAGAAATGAAGGGAAAGATTGAGATATTGAGAGAAAAATTGGTGAAAAGATTGAGAGAATGTGAGAAAGTTGGGATGAAAAATTTGAGAGATAATGAGGAGTATATATAGCTTATATTTTGCCAACCGTTGGATCAAGCAAGCAACGGTCTCAAGACCGTTGCTTGATCTCATTCATTCAGGCTTCAGCCTGAAGCTGAACTGAATACACAGCAACGGTCCGAAGACCGTTGCTGTGTTGGGATCGTTGGGCAACGGTCTTTGGACCGTTGCCCAACATGGCAGCCAACAGTCGAGCCCTCAGACGACCAACAGGCAACGGTCTAGTGACCATTGCCATCGCCACTTGCCAACGGTCTTCAGACCGTTGCAAGAAACGGTCTGAAGACCGTTGCTTCTCTGTGAGAAGTTCTCACAGAGAAGCAAGCCACATGTCTGAACTTCTCAGACAGAGGCGACGATGCGGGACAGAGGCGCCGACGAAAACCACGAACGTTTGTGGACTTCGGGAGTTCCCCTCCACACGAGTCGGTGAGCTCTGTCTTGCCGGCGATCGCCATTGACGTGAGCGGGTGCCGACTGACGGTCTCCTGCGAGAGGGAGATTGCGGCCTGAGGATCTCGCGACGACGCGACAGTCGATGCAGCTTGCGGGACGCCGGATGGAGACGACCTCGCGACGACGACGGAGGCGCGCTTCTCACAGAGAAGGGGAGTCTCACTCCCGACGGCACTTCAGAGTTTAGAGCTTGCTACTGGGCACTGGCTTCGTCCTTCGACGCCCCGACGGGCGACGACGATCTTCGTCCCTCGACGCCCCGACGACGACCTTCGACGCGAGATCCAGCGCAGGCCTCGATCCGTCGTCTCACCTCCACGCGAGTCGACGATCACTGATGGCGATGGCGATCACGCGATTCGAGCTGGAGGCTGCATCCTGGATGGGCTCGTGCGGGCTCGGCCATTCATCTGCCGGGCTGGCTCACCGGGCCAGCCCGCCAGGCTCGCGAGCTGGCCCGCCGGCTAGGCTCGCGAGCCCGGGCTTGACGGGCTGGCGAGCCAGCGATTTCAAGCTCGGCTCGGCCCGCCTACCGAGCCCAGGCCGAGCCCGCCCTTTAGCCATGTCTAGCCGCAGATTGTTTGTGATCCACCGCGAATTGTCTACGATCCGCCACAGATTGTCTATGATCCTCGGCGGATTGATAATGATCCACCAGGGATCGTCGTGCGTGTTTGCCTTGTATAAATTCATACTACACTCCTCGTGATTTTCTCAAAGATTTTGTCAGTAATTAGCAAATTCTAGAGATTTCTTATAGCTGAATTGTACCAAATTTTGGGAAGTTGAAGGATTTGTTGAACACCAAATGCAGTCTTGGAGTGTCAAGGAATTTGTTATTAACCACCAAGTTAATGTGGGGCCTACATCGACACACCTACCAAATGAGGTACGTGCAATTGGAGACAAAGATGCTATAGTGGTGCATTCTGTCTCGGCAACTCTAGAAGCGGAGGAGGAGGAGGAGCTCCATTCATTATGCGAATCCAGTAGTGACGAAGACATGGACATGGCCCAGAGTAGGCCTAAACGCTCACCATAAGCACAATGCATGTTCGCTGGTATGGGTCTTGGCAAGAAGTATAGTACACTGAATAAGATTAGAGAAGAAATTATCGATCATTCATTGAAGAATGGGTATGAAATAAAATTCACCCACAGTGACACTCATCAGTTGAAGGCTGCCTACCATGAAGGATACACATGGCAGATGCACACCTAAAAAATGCAAGGTGAAATGATGTTTCAAATAAAGTGCTATAACGATGTTCACAGTTGCTCGTGAAAAATGGAAAGCCGCCATGCCTCTGCCCAATGGGTGGCAGCACATTACTTGGACATATTTAAGAGTCAGGTCGACTGGGACCTTTCTTCCATAATTGAGACAGTTATGAAGCACTTTAATGTCAACGTCACACCCAGCCTTGCAAGAAGAGCAAGAAATGCAGCCAAATAAATTAACGACGGGGATGGCAATGAACAATACAAGCTCATATGGTCTTATGTGAGGAGATTTGGAGGTCTAATCCTAAAAGCTCATTGCATGTTCACCTAGAGATGAGTGCATTTAAAAGGATGTACATGTGCTTGGCTGCATGTAAGATGAGGCTGTTGAACTATGGTAGACCGGTTATTTGTTTGGATGGTTGCCACTTGTAAGGAGCGACTCCGGGCCAGCTACTCACTGCTGTCACCATTGACGGGAATGATGGAATGTATCTGATTGTTGTAGCAGTGGTTGAAATATAAAATATGGATTCTTGGAGCTAGTTTCTGGAATTGTTGCTCGATGATCTAAACACCTCGTTCGGCAATGGGAGGACAATCATTTCTGACCAAAAAAGGTGTGGTTGATTGTTTTTGCCATCTATGTTTATGATATGCATTGTGTACCAATGTTTGACTCATACTGTTATTTTTTATAGGGGCTGGTGCCAGCTATCAGAGAGATTATTGGGCAAGCGGATCATCATTTTTGCATCCGACATCTGTATGCAAATTATCAAAAATGATTTAAAGGGAGGTTGTTCAAGGATGCAATTTGGGCCGCTTTTAGAGCTACAATAGAGAGGCACTTTGAGAGAGAGATGGCAAAGTTATTTTTGCTTGACCCGGCAGCCCATAACTATCTACGAGGAATAGAAGCAAGATGTTGGGCCAAACACGTCTTTTGCTCCATCCCAAAGTGCTACCTAAGCCTCAACAACCAGAGCAAGTCCTTCAATGGTTGCATTTTACCAGCCTGGGACAAACTGATTCTCAATATGTTTGAGATCATACGAAAGGGCATCATAGGAAGGATCATTGAAAAAATTAAAATATGGCGCGCTCGATGGACCTTTTGATGCACCACAAAATCTGATTACTCAACTCGGGCCAAGGAGATCCTTAATCTTTTAATGAGCTATTATTTTGCAAGTGACACCATGTTAGAAGGGCTTGAAGAGGAACCTTAACATGGAGACAAGGAGATGCCAAAACACATTCTCATGTGGAATACTAGTTCACACTCTCGAATTTGAAGTTTACCCGAGGCTATGCATGAAAGCTATAAGACCTAAGTTTAAAATAGACCACTTGCGGAAGATATGTTCGTCCAGCATCTTGACATGATTATTTACTCTTTATCTTACTGGAATATTGTGGATTAGATGTATTTTGGGTTATTTTGTTGTTTTTTTTTTTTTGTGCTTGGCTAGTGTGCTAGTTGAGGACCATGCCAAGTTTGTTTTCCTTAGGGTATTTTTGTAATATTGGTTTTAGGGCTTGTCTTAAGGATGTATTTAAGCTCCTTAAGGCTGACCTAAAACCTAATTTGGATTTGAATCAGCTGCTGTTAAAGACGTTTGGAGGTTTCCCTCTCAAACCCCTCTTGGCTCCTATTGTCTAGGTGCGTACTGAAGCTTGAAGCCAAAATCGTTCCTCTTGTCGTTCTTGTTAGGTCTTGGAGAGGAACCCTTACACTAAACCTTCCTACATTCTCTCCTTGAGGTGTTTCCAGCGTGGAGGTTTAGAAGACCTAAAGAAAACAAGATGGAGTGGTCTTTGCTGCAAGGATCCATTGAATTTGATATTGTATTGAACCAGCTTGTAAGTTTGCTTCTATTTTTTGCTGCGTTACGATTCTGGTTTTGGAATTTTGGGACTTTGTTCTTCATTAGATTGAGGCAGAGTATACAAAATTTGGTGATGATTGGATTCATTTTTAAGATTTTATGCCATTTTTGCTATTGGTGTCCGAATCTGTTTTCTGTGGTATCTTTTCTAAGCAGCCTCTTTCTGAATGCATATCTCTCTCTTCGTGACGAATTAAACTGTGATTTTTTGGTGGAGACTTTGGCCTCTGTGTTTTTAACATCCCCTCCGAATTTCACATCATTTGAACGCATATTGAGGGAGTTACTCATTCTGCAATTTGGATACGTTATGTCTCGCTTTGGACGTCCCTTCACTATAAAGTACGTCTGTTCTCCCTTTTAGGATATCCATTCCTCAGTCTAGGACGTTTGTTCCTCCAAAAGGGCGTTCGTTCTTTCGATTTTGGAAGTCTGATTCTCCATGAAGGACTTCTGATACTCATCCCAACGCCAAGCCTTCTAATTTTGGACGTCCATCTTCCCTAAAGGATGTCCGATCTTTGTCCCGAACACACATTTCCTTCATTCTGATGCTCCTACTTCCCTGGAAGCTTTCGTAGGTGCATCACCTTTTGTGTCCGCATATCAAGAATCGACTTGCCAGACTACAACTTGCAGGTCGCAATTGGAGTCCCCAATTTTCAGGCGCTGCTCAGTATGAGGTCAGCAATGGTAACGAATAGTACCATATCGATTTGGACAGGCGTACTTGTAACTGTTACCAGTGAGAGTTGACTGGCATCTCGTGTGTCCATGCAATCTCGTGTATGCAATTCATGAGGAGATCTCCCGAGGACTTTGTGCATGCATGCTACCACCGGGAAACATACATCGCGATGACCTGTGGCCCAAGAGACATCTAAACATAACGTGTGGGCGGTGTGGGGGTGTTGGTCATAATTCCCAGACGTGTGAAGGCTCAGAGTCTAATTCATGTGGCGGCCGTAGGTCCAGAGGTAGAAGCGGCAGAGGAAGGTTGGAGGACACATTTATGGGTTTCACAGTCCTCGAGACAGCCCCCGAGACAGTTCCTGACATAGTCCGAGACTGTCCCCGAGATAGTTCCTGACATAGTTCCTGAGATGTAGGTGAGTATATTGTTGTGTTTACGTTTTCATGTGTTATGTTTTAAACTATGTTAATTTTATTTGCAATGTGTTATGTAGGAGTATGATGCTCAAGGTCCATAAACAGAAACAAACACGAATGTGGACCTTAACCATCCTTGATTAGAGAAGACAACGCACAATCAAAGTGACAATTAACTATGCGTTGAAACCAGATATTTATCATCTACAATAGGCTACCTCGAATAAACTATTGTAGATGATGGATATTTAGTTTTGATGCATAGTTAATTGTCACTTTGATTGTGCGTTATCTTCTCTGATCAAAGAAAACTAAGATCCACATTTATGTTTGTTTATGTTTGTTGTTTTCATCAACAAATGTAATGTAGAGGCCAGGGAAATGAAGAATATGGGGTGGATATTTTGGTTTGCGTTTGTAATGCACAAATGCACGATATGGTTGTAATTGAATTGTAATTGATGATTAAATTTTAAATCTATACTTCATTTTGAATCTGTAAACGAAATTTTGAATCTATAC